>CM077503.1:43891481-44068120 GCA_039654745.1 Houttuynia cordata | reverse complement strand
TTTCTCGTGATGCCTTTTGGGTTGACTAATGCGTCGGCCACCTTCCAGAGTCTAATGAACGATATTTTCCGGCTCTTCTTGCGCAAGTTCATTTTGGTCTTCTTCGATGACATATTAGTCTATAGCGCTTCTTGGGAGGATCACATTGGCCGTCTGCGAACTGTCCTTGATGTTTTAGCTGAGCACTCTCTGTTGCTGAAACGGTCCAAATGTTCTTTTGGCCAACCTCAGATTGATTATTTGGGCCATATTATTGCTGCACATGGATTATCTACAGACCCAGACAAGGTGGCCGCTATGCTCGACTGGCCCACTCCCACATCACCGAAGGCCTTACGAGGTTTCCCTTGGGCTGACATGCTACTACAGGCGCTTCATCGCCCATTATGGTACTCTGGCCACTCCTCTCACTGCCTTACTGAAGACCGGTGCCTTCGCTTGGAGTCCTGATGCTCAGAAGGCCTTCGACTGTCTTAAGCAGGCTATGACATCCGCACCTGTTTTAGCCTTGCCGGATTTTTCTAAGCCGTTTGTGGTGGAAAACGAATGCTTCTGATAGCGGACTGGGCGCAGTCCTTCTGCAATCTGACAGGCCCATTGCCTTCTTTAGTAAGGCCTTATCCGGGTGCTCTCTTCGTTTGTCGGCCTTTGAACGAGAAATGTTTGCTATTGTGCACGCCATGACGAAATGGCGTCCATATCTATTGGGCCGACACTTTATTATCCGGACGGACCACCAACCCCCTAAAGTATTTTCATGACCAGCGGATATCCACTCCAACCCAGCAGTGTTGGGTCACGAAGCTGATGGGCTACGATTATGATCTAGTTTATAAATGGGGGCCCGACAATATCGTGGCCGACGCTCTATCTCGGCACCACACGGAGGAGTCCTTTTTGAGCCTCTCTGTCCCTACTTTTCCTTTCATCTCTGAATTGTTACAGGCTTACCGGGACGTCCCTGAGGCCATGGACATCTTACAACGCCTCCAGACTGATCCGACAGGCTTACCCTCTTTTGTTTTGCAGGGTAGTTATATCTTTTGGAAGCAGCGCCTCTGGGTTCCCCCCGAGCCCGGTCCTACGGTGGAATATTATTTCCTTCTTTCATGATACCCCTAGTGCTGGTCATGAAGGGTCCTTCCGCACCTACAAGCGTGTGAGTGAGAATTTTCTTTGGCGGGGAATCAGAAAGGAAGTCCATTCCTATGTGGCGGCTTGTGATGTTTGCCAGCGCGCGAAGGCCTCCACGACTACTCCTGCGGGCATTTTACAACCTCTCCCTATTCCTGATCGCATATGGGAGGATGTTTCCATGGATTTTATTGAGGCTCTCCCTGTCGTACAAGGTAAATCAGTTATCCTTGTGGTCGTGGATCGTTTATCTAAGTATGCTCATTTTTGCGCCCCTGGTCACCCTTATACGGCAAAGACTGTCGCTGGTTGAATGGTCCTATAATATTGCTTATCATACCTCTACCGGATTCACCCCTTTCGAAGTGGTTTATGGCCGCCCTCCGCCTACAGTGATTCATTATTTACCCTTCAGTTCTTCGGTGGACGAGGTGGACTATGCACTTCAGACTCGCGATGAGGTCTTGCGCCAGCTCAAGACTAACCTCGCAGCCGCACAGAATCGGATGAAGCAGGTGTATGATCATTCTCATCTGGATCGAGAGTTTTCAGTTGGGGATTGGGTTTATGTTAATCCCATGCCTCATCGCCATTATTCTTTGGCTCCGGTTGCATCTACCAAATTAGCTCATCGGTTCCATGGGCCTTATCCCATATTGGAGCGTATTGGTCCAGTTATTTATCGTCTACAGTTGCCACTCACTTCTCAGGTTCACCCAGTTTTTCATGTATCCCGTCTGTGGCGCTTTGTGGGTGATCCTTCTCGCCTTACTAGTAGGGTGGCCCGTTGCCCATTACACCGGAGGATCCTTCTGTCCTTCCTGCGTCTATTTTGGATCGCCGCCGGGTTCGTCGTTTTGGACGTCTGGTGACTGAGATACTCATTGCGTGGCACGATCATTCTCTTGATGATGCCACCTGGGAATGGGAGGATGATTTCTTAGCTTGTTTCCCTACATTTTCGCCTTGAGGACAAGGCTCTAGCGGAGTGTGGTGGAATGTTACGACTCTTTAGCATTAGGTTATTAGGCCATTTACTTATGTTATTTACTTATTTCTATTAGGCCATGTGGGCTACTGCAGTACAAATAGGCTATTTAATTATTTGCATAACATGGACCATCAGGCCCCTCAGCTTTAGGCCCTGTGCCTATATGTAGGAGACAACTTGTCTGGTTTAGGGTATTGATGAATGAATTCTTAGTTTCTCATCTGCTTCTTCTCTATTCTCATCCCCATTCCCTACTTTCAGCCGCCGGCTTTTGTGCACTCTCCTAGAGCACACAACACTGGTATCAGAGCATTCGATCACTTGTTTACTCCTCTACACGAGGTCCCTCTGCAGGGCCAGGCCTCTGCTACAGCGCAAGGTTCTCCTACGCATCAAGGCCGTGCCTTTCAGTCCCCCGTGATGTCGGGCCCCTTTGATCTGACTAATATCTTGCCGCCAGGGTTCGCTGGCACTCATCTGCGTGCCTTTCCTCCTCCGTTGGCCATACCTCCTCATCAGCCACGGGGAGATATGCTGCCATATGAGCCGTCCTTCCAAGGAATGGCCCATAGGGCGGCATATCTCCCCGTGGATGATGAGGAGGTATGGCCAACGGAGGAGGAAAGACACTCAGATGAGTGCCAGTGGTCCCTGGCGGCAGATCAAAGGGGCTCGACATCGCGGGGGGACTGAAAGGCACGGCCTTGATGCGTAGGAGAACCTTGCACTGTAGCAGAGGCCTGGCCCTGCAGAGGGACCTCGTGTAGAGGAGTAAACGGGTGTCCCCTGGGACGCTGGGGTCTGCAGAGGAATCTCCTGGCCCGTCGCAGATGCTGTACTCTGGTGCTGATCCATGCTAGAGGCCGGCGGCGGTGTAGAAGCCGTCAGGCGCTCGAGCATGGTCTGTTGACTGAGCATAGTCTGCTGTATTGCCTGTTGACTGATACGCATGGATCGCATCTTTGTTGTAAAGTATGTGAAGAACTTTAACAGAGTAGGATCCATGGCGGCGAAGGGGGCAGCCTGGGCCTGAGCCGTCGGCGCCTCCTCATCAGATTGGGTCGAGGGACCCTCCAAGTTATCCGAGGCCTTCTTCCGAGCCATGAGAACGGAAACAAGTGATCGAATGCTCTGATACTAGTGTTGTGCGCTCTAGGAGAGTGCACAAAAGCCGGCGGCTGAAAGTAGGGAATGGGGATGAGAATAGAGAAGAATGAGATGAGAACCTAGGAATTCATTCATCAATACCCTAAACCAGACAAGTCGTCTCCTACATATAGGCGCAGTAGGGCCTAAAGCTGATGGGCCTGATGGGCCATGTTATGCAAATAATTAAATAGCCTATTTCAACTGCAGTGGCCCACATGGCCTAATGGAAATTAGTAAATGACATAAGCCTATTTCAACACGTGGCCCACTGTTATGCACTCAATTAGCCTTTCTTACTTCTATTAAGACTAGGACTCCTTCTTTAATATGATTTCCTAGTTAGGATTTACTACTTTTATTAGGATTAGGCTATTTTTACTCTATATATATGTAAGGCCTATGGCCAAAACGGGATTATCAATGAGAATCACATATTAGTTTATGCTTATTTCTTTTGTTCTATTTTTAGTCTCGTTCTTCTCCGTTGTAGACGCCGTGTCTACATCATTGGATCAGTGCCACTTTCGACCCTGGTTCCCACCCACCCACCCTTACTATCGCCATGACAGGCGACCGTCGGGTGAGTCCCAACCCACCGCCGACGTCCTCCGGACCCTCGTCCGTGACGACTACGGCCTCAGACTTTCACGACGTACCCATTACTACTCTCCCCCATGCGACTACCCAAACTACACAATTAGAGGCAAAATTGGAGCGAGAACTTACCGATTTGAAGACTGTCATTGCCGAGCTTGCGGAGTCCAACCGTCATCGCGATCAGGCGAACCATCTTCGCGACCGTCGTTTTGAGGAACTACTGCATCGGTTGTCGGCGTCGGCTCCTTCCTCGAGCTATGGAGCCACTCCGTCCTGGTTTCCATCGCCATCTTTCCCCGTCGGCACCCATCTGCCGCTGGCCAGCATGTCGCCTTCGCCGGACCTCGCGCCGTCGGGCATGTTCGCGACGACCGCGGCTTCGTCGGGTTCGGCCGCCCTCGTCTCGTTAGCACCTCGATTTACGGCCGCTCTTCCGACCACAGACATCATGGCCGCCGCCTCCTTGCCGGCGCCATCCCCGCCGGGTATGTTGGAGACAGCGGCGGTGTCCGGCCCGTCGCTGGCAGCCGTGGACCGGCCTCCCCCTTCGATGGCGCCGGCGATTCCTCCTTCGCACCTCGCCGCCTCCCTCGATCGGTAGCGCCCCCCTCACCAAAGGAGGCGCCTTTATGCTTCCCGGTGCTTCTCCGCCGTTCTCCATGCCGCCACAGCCTTCCTCCGGCCGGTTCCCTTCCGCTGACCCTTCTTCCCCAGCCGTCCCCGCCGTGGCTCTCGACGGGCTTCTCCTACAGCCTCGTCTCGACGCTCCTCCTTCGATCGCCGCCTCTGGGGGGTTTTTGTGGCCACCACCGGACCAGCCGCCACCACCATCGACTTCGCCGCCTCAGACTTTTGCCGCCGCCCCGGTCGCTACCCCTCCTGCCGTAAGTCTTCCCCACCAGGGCTCGATCCAGGGCACGAACATGGCTTCCGGGTTTATCCCGGCGGGTCCGGATGGACCCGTTAATACTGGATCCGGCCCATGCCCGAGTCCCAGCTTTCGCTCCTATGCTGCCATGCCGAACCAAACCATTGCCCACGTCCAGCCAGATCGTCAATTGAGTGCCCCACTCCCTCACGTGGGTCCAGCTGTGGGCCCCCCTTTATATGCTTCGCTGCATCCTGGGTTTCAGGCCCCGCAAGCATCTGCTTCTGCTAATGCGGATGATTATTATGCGTCTGAAGATGAGTTTCCTGATTACGTTGACTATCGGGGACGTGGAGGGCGCAATCGTGGTCATGGTCGTGGACGTGTGGACCGTCGCGCCGCGGATGCCCCTATTGACCGGGAGGGGCACTATCCTGGCTCGGCCGGTACGTGTCACATTTCCTGTCTTTAATGGCCGCGACCCAGATGTGTGGATTTCACGTGCCAAACTCTTCTTCCATTTTCATCGGACCCCCGCTCATGAGCGTTGTGAGTTGGCTTCATTTCATATGGAAGGGCGTGCTATGCATTGGGTGGACCAGTATTTGGAGCGTCACCCAAATTCTACATGGGACGAGTTTGAGCAGGCCCTTCATCTACGCTTTGGCCAAACTGCTTATACGAATTATAATAGTCTACTTCCTCAGATTCGCCAGCGTGGGTCAGTTCAGGACTATCAGGATGAGTTTTAGCGATTGGTGAACCATGTTCAGGGATGGCCTGAGCACACACTTATGGGAGTTTTTGAAGCAGGCTTACGGGCGGATATTAAAGCTGAGTTGCAGTCTTTTCCACGCGTCTCCTTGACAGAAACGATGCGTATGGCTCGTGTTTGTGAGGAAAAGCTGACTCAGTTGGGACGTTCTTTCTCTAGGCCTTCTCCTTCCCCCTTGCCCCCGTCATCTGGACAGCCCCGTGCGACTCGACCCCCTGGTAATTCCTCCACTCCTCCTATTACTCGGCTTTCTCCTTCGCAGATGGCAGATCGGCGTTCCAAAGGATTGTGTTACAATTGTGATGAAATATATGTCCCTGGCCATCGCTGCACACGTCGGTTATATATGCTGGATGAGTGCTATGATACAAATTATGAGGATGACACGTGTGCTGATATTGTTGAGGATGATTTGACCCCTATTGAGGCTTGTGAGATGGAGATTACGTTGGAGGCCTTTTCTGGTACCTTTACTCCGCGTACTATGCGCGTCAAAGGGTTGATTAAAAAACAACCGGTTTCAGTTTTGATTGATAGTGGTAGTACCCACAATTTTGTTAATGACCGTGTTGGTTGCCGTCTGGGCTACCCTATCCAGGACTCTGCGACTTTTGATGTGCTGATTGGTGATGGAAATCGTCTCAAGAGTTCTGGTGTTTGCTCTAACGTTGCTTTGTAGTTACAGGGCCAATCTTATATTATGGACTTATACTTGCTTCCCACCAAGGGGGCTGATGTAGTCCTTGGTGTTCAATGGCTTGAGGCTTTGGGCCCTGTTTCTTGGGATTTTCGACATATGACGATGGATTTTACTTATGAGGGAAATCCGGTCCGTATCACTGCTCAACCACCAGGCCGTCTTCAGTCTGCCGAATCTGCAGCAATACTTTGTCATTATCAATGTTCTTGCTACTTGTTGCAGCACCGCCCGGTAGTTGATGTTCCTGACTCCATGACTATTTCACCGGATTTGGCCACCTTACTTGAGGAGCATCATGCTCTTTTTGAGGAGCCTCGTGGACTACCTCCTCCTCGCACTTATGGTCACCGGATTCCTATCCAGCCGGGTGCACCTCCAGCCAACGTGCGGCCTTATCGCTACCCTCATGCTCAGAAGACTGAGATTGAGCGACTTGTTCGCGAGATGCTTTCATCGGGCATTATTCGTCCGAGTCAGTCTTCTTATTCCTCTCCAGTCCTCCTTGTTCGCAAGAAGGATGGTTCTTGGCGCTTTTGTGTGGATTATAGGGCACTTAATCTTATTACACTTAAGGATAAGTACCCTATTCCGGTTATTGAGGAGCTACTTGATGAGTTGGTTGGTGCACAGTTCTTTTCGAAGCTGGACCTCCGTTCGGGTTATCATCAGATTCGCATGCACCCTGACGACGTTTCCAAGACAGGGTTCCGCACACATGACGGCCATTACGAGTTTCTTGTCATGCCCTTCGGCCTCACTAATGCCCCTTCTACCTTCCAATGTTTGATGAATGATATCTTCAGGGTTTATCTACGGCGCTTCGTGCTGGTATTTTTTGATGATATTCTCATTTATAGCCCTACGTGGGATACCCATTTGGAGCACTTACGGTCCGTCTTCTCTCTCCTTCGTGAGCATAATCTTTTCTTAAAGCGCTCAAAGTGTTCCTTTGGTTGCCGTCAGATTGAGTATTTGGGGCATGTTATTTCTGCCGATGGTGTGGCTACGGATCCCACCAAGATTGTTGCAGTTCGGGATTGGCCTCGACCTTCTACCCCATGGGCATTACGTGGTTTTCTGGGACTTGCAGATTATTATCGGCGTTTTATCTCCTCTTATGGCACTATTGTTGCTCCCTTTACTGCGTTGTTAAAAAAGGGAGCATTTGGTTGGTCTGACACTGCTGAGCGCGCTTTTGCGGCACTCAAAACAGCGCTTATTTCTGCCCCTGTACTTGCCTTACCGGATTTCGTAAAGACCTTTGTTGTTGAGAGTGATGCATCAGATGTTGGTCTTGGAGCTGTTCTTATGCAGGACGAGCGTCCTATTGCCTTTTTCAGCAAGGCTTTGTCGGGATGGTCTTTACTGCTATCTGCTTATGAGCGTGAGATGCTTGCTATCGTCCATGCAGTGACTAAGTGGCGCCCCTACCTCTTAGGTCGTCACTTCATTATTCGGACTGATCACCAACCACTCAAGTACTTCTTGGATCAGCGAGTGGCTACTCCCGCGCAACAACGTTGGGTCTCCAAATTGCTGGGATATGATTATGAGATGGTCTATAAGCGGGGTTCTGAGAACCGCGCTGCAGATGCCTTATCCCGTCAGTTTGAGGATTCTTCCCTCCATGCCCTTTCCACTCCTGTTTTTCCTTTTCTGGACGAGTTGCGGGCTGCTTATTTGGTGGACTCTGATATGGGTGATCTTATTTCCCGCCTGCAGGCTAACCTTCTTCTTCTCCCGGATATCTTTTGCAGGATGGTCTTGTGTTCCGGCATGGGCGGCTATGGGTGCCTAACTCTGAGAAGCTACGCACGGATATTCTTCATCTTTTCCATTCTACTCCACCAGCTGGCCATGAAGGGGTTTTTCGTACTTATAAACGGGTCTCTCAAAGTTTTGCCTGGCGTGGTCTCAAACGATCCGTACAACTTTTTGTGGCCCAGTGCGATGTGTGTCAGCGTGCTAAGAGTGACTCTACCACTCCCTCTGGCCTTCTCCAGCCATTGCCTATTCCTGAACGGGTGTGGGAGGATATTAGTATGGATTTTATAGAGGGTTTGCCTACAGTTCAAGGTAAATCAGTTGTGCTTGTGGTGGTTGATCGGCTATCCAAGTACGCACATTTTTCTGCTCTTTCCCATCCCTATACGGCTAAGAGTGTTGCTGACCTTTTTGTCCGTGATATCGCTCGTCTCCATGGGATGCCAAAGTCTATTGTTTGTGATCGTGACAGGGTGTTTATCTCTTCCTTTTGGCAAGAGTACTTCCGTTTACAGGACACTACGTTTCGAATGAGTTCTTCTTATCACCCTCAAACGGATGGACAAACTGAGGTGGTTAACCGTTGCCTTGAGCAGTATTTACGGTGTTTCGCCGGAGATCGGCCTCGCACTTGGTTATCTTTTCTTCCTTGGGCGGAGTGGTCTTATAACACTGCGTTCCATACATCAGCAGGTTATACACCGTTCCAAATTGTTTATGGTAGACCACCCCCTACAGTGCTTCACTATGTGCGTCTTCGCTCTTCTATCGATGAGGTAGACACTACACTTCAGACTCGCGATGAGGTGTAGCGCCAACTTCGTCTTAACTTGGTAGCCTCCCATAACCGCATGCGCCAAGTTTATGATAAGCACCATGTCGATCGTACATTTGAGGTTGGCGATCTTGTCTATCTTCGCCACCAGCCTTATCGGCAAACTTCGATCCATAAACCGTGCAATGAGAAGCTTTCTCATCGCTTCCATGGCCCATATCCTATTGTTGAGCGTATTGGTCCAGTCGCATATCGCTTACAGTTACCTCCTGAGGCTCAGGTTCATCCAGTATTTCATGTTTCTCGACTCAGGAAGTTTATGGGTGATCCTTCTGCTCTTCCGTAGCCTGTTCCACCACCGTTGCCCTTTGATGAGTCTCGCCCAGTGCCTCATGCTATCCTTGAGCGTCACCGTATTCGTCGTCACGGGCGTGTTATTACTGAAGTTCTCGTTGCATGGTTACACCGTGCTCCTGAAGATGCTGCTTGGATGCGCGAGGATGATTTTTTGGAGCAGTATCCGAGTTGGTCGTCTTGAGGACAAGACGATGCGGAGCGTGGTGGAATGTTATGCACTCAATTAGCCTTTCTTACTTCTATTAAGACTAGGACTCCTTCTTTAATATGATTTCCTAGTTAAGATTTACTACTTCTATTAGGATTAGGCTATTTTTACTCTATATATATGTAAAGCCTATGGCCAAAACGGGATTATCAATGAGAATCACAGATTAGTTTATGCTTATTTCTTTTGTTCTATTTTTAGTCTCGTTCTTCTCCGCTGTAGACGCCGTGTCTACATCACCCACATAGCCTATTTCAACATGTTTTCAGACAATCAACGGATTCAACACCTGCCCTTGATTGTTAGAAATTCCTCATAATCTGCTAGGATGCAGTTTGTCAAGTTTATGAATCCCTATTTGATCTTGCCCTCCCCCAGTACTAATTGGGTTTGGTTTGTGATTAATCCAAAACATCCACAATGAAAAATCTATTTTTATTATTTATTTCCGGGTTTTTCACTGTAGATGTCTGAAATATGTCCTACGCTGAAAGTGAAAAAAACATGAAATAAATAGTGAAAGTGAAACATCCACTGTAGCTGTTTTGCTTTTTATCGCGCCCAAATGACCCTGAAGTTCGTACAAATCTTCAGGAGGGCAGAGCCACAAGCCGTCACTCATTGAGGTTGTCAATAGTTGATAGGAGGTAAGAAGATTAAAGAATGCATTATAAAAATAAAAAGATCATAGAAGCATTGACATCTATTCTACCAGTGCTTCTTGACAACAAACACTAATATATTGGACTTCAGTAGAAAAACAGAAGCCTATAGACAATTATTACTTTAGGTCTTGCATTGCAAGTAAGATTAATCGGGCTGGCTATCAAAGTACTTTTGATGTACAAGAGTTATTAGATATAACTCATGTTCAGTTTCCTTTTTATGTACTTATTACTGGTTATGAGAAAAATTAATGGCACACTGTAACCTGATTTTTCAAAGAGGGAACAATGATAAATGGTAGATTCTTAAAAAAATCGAATTTTATCAGATACATGCAGGTACAGAACAAAGAACTCCAGTAATAAATCAAAGATTAAGTAGCAAACTATGATGTAAAATTTAAACAATTATCAGAACACCACAATGGCGAATGGTAAAAAATTCTGTGTGAAGCATAGCTCAAAGAGGGCATTGCAGTATGTTTACAATCTGAACAAGCAGCATGAAATGTGTGTCAGAGTTGATGATTTCTCTTCCAAAATCTGACAATTTACCTCCCTTCAGATTTCACCAGCTGCGAGAAGACTTTACTCATTGAGACGCCCGAGAGATCATCAACAGACTCTTCTGTCTCACCCCTCTCTGCAACATCATCCTCCACATGAATAAGAGTTTCAACTCGAGGGGACACTTCTGGCACTTGATTCATGCTATTTTCATCGAAGTCACTCCCAGAAAGTGCCTCTTGGAGCTGTAAAGCATACTCCAAGTTCCATAGCACATCTCCCATTGATGGCCGGTCCACGCCAAAATCAGCCAGACACTTTTCAATGGTATCACCAAACTTCCTAAGAGCTTCAGACTTTATCTGACCTGCTAACCGGGGATCAACAATCTGATCCAGTTGGCCCTTCTTCTGCCATTTCATTCCCCATTCTGCTAAGCTAACCATTTCTCTTGGCAGAGAAGGGTCTATGACAGGTCTGGCACATATTACTTCAAGCAACACAACACCAAATGAGTACACGTCTGATTTTTCAGTGAGTTGCTGCCTCCTGAAGTACTCAGGGTCAAGGTACCCAAAGCTCCCCTTTACTGCAGTACTCACATGGGTCTGATCCAATTCAGGCCCTGCTTTTGAAAGGCCGAAGTCGGCCACCTTAGCCATGAAGCTCTCATCTAGTAATATGTTTGCAGACTTGACGTCGCGGTGGATGATGGCCTTCGTGGATCCGGTGTGGAGATAGTGAAGGCCTCTTGCAGACCCAATACAGATCTCCAGCCTCTGTTTCCAATTTAGACCGGGAAGATCAGTTCCATAAAGATGGTTCTTGAGTGTACCATTCTCCATGTATTCATACACTAGTATCATTTCATTACGCTCGTCACAGTACCCAATAAGGCACACCAAATGCCTGTGTCTAAAATTTGATAACATCTCAATTTCAGTTCTGAACTCTCTAAGACCTTGTTGGGAGCTTGGATTCCCTCTCTTGACAGCCACTTTGGTCCCATCTCTTAAAGATCCCTTGTATACCTTCCCAAAACCTCCAACTCCAATGATCCAAGACTCATCAAAGTTGTTTGTAGCTTCAAGCAATGCGGCAAGTGAGAAATTGAATCCTCCAGCAGGGCTTAATCCTGATATAGTTGACATTGTTCCATTAGAGAATTTGCTACCCATGGTGATGGAGAATGGAATCCAGGTCTTAGACTGAGGTTTCTCCAATTTCCTTCTCTTACACATTAGGCAAAGGACTGCAACAAAGATAACCGCAACAGACACCCCAACAGCTACTCCCACTATGACTGCAGTGTTGTTCTTCTTAGAGCCTGCCACAGAGGAGCTGCCAGACTCCATCAGTTTCATAATCTCCAATCCATTTAAAATGGCGTTAGGAGCAATACCACCGGAAACTACAGGTCCAACACTGACTCGAAGCTTGCTAGACCCATCAGAAATGGTAACAACAAAATCCCTAAAAACAGGTGCAGCCAAAGTCTGGATTGTCGCTTGGGAGATATCGAAGTTGAGAATTGCAGCCCAGCTATTGATGTAAACATTAAAGTACAGTTGATTTGGAGAATCACTAACTATGTCACAAAAATGCATACGCACCAAGTACTTGAAGGAAGGGTTGATGTCAAACTCCCAAGTCACATTGAAATTTGGATCTGTGATATTCGCCGAGTTCATCTCTCTCGCAGTATTGTAAACTGCATCAGGAGCAATATCTCGTGTAGCCCCGCCGTCCACATAATTCAGAACCCCTCCAAAGGAAACAGCCTGGGCGAGATCCTTTGTAAGAAGAAAGTCCCTATCAGGAATCCAAGTTCTAGACAAAGTATCATTAGATGGAGTGACCAATGGACCACCCATGTTGAGTCTGAATGTGGTCTCAAACGCATTGCTCACCATAGTACCATAACCTTGGAGAGGATTCACAGTCAGGGCGTCATTGGATATGAGATCATCCGGAACCGAAACCACTTCCAATGCGCTAATGAAAGCAGAAGAATTACTTGAAGGAGTGAAACTAAGGGTCAGCTGATCAGATGTTATATTCACCAAATACTCCTTGAACACAGTGGCAGTCCCATTCCCTGACTGGAAATCGTTGAGGAGGACAAATTCGTCGGTAGAGACAGAGAATTTGAAGGTTTTGAGATCAAAGCTTTGGAAGATGTAAGGAAAGAAATAGAGGCGGATCCAGTGCCTCCCCTGCTGCTGGATGGGAAATTTGAATGAGGAGGGAGCCGTGAAGATCCACGCAGTCCGGTAGAGGGCTGCGTCTCGGGCAGATCGGAGTGAGGTCGAGTTTGTATTAGCTACAACATGTTGAGGGGCTGAAACAGTGGAAGGGAGGAAATTGTCTGCCACAAACACTCGGGTGTCTATGGTTGAATTGGTTGGTGAACCTAAGTCTAGAAGGTAATTGTCAACAGGATCGGCAGCAAGAGAGCAACATATCAAAGAAAAGAGCAAAGACGACAGGATGAAGCTTTTCAGCTCACTAAGGCCACCCATCAAGCAATACAATGTGTCAAAGAAGGCAAGTTTTTTGAGAGATTAGCAAAAGAAACTTGCACTCACATGAAACTGAAAGAATAACAGAAAGAAACCAAGTTAACTAGATCTGAGAAACCTGAAAACCCATAAAAGGATGGGCAAGGAGAGAGAGAAGAAGGGCACCTCTGGTTTTACAAGAGATCAGATCCAATCACCAATCCACTCCAAAATGCAGACCAAGTTTCCTCCTTTGCTCATGCATTTCCCAGCATCCCAATAAAGAACCGTCCTCCAACTGCCCCTATCAGAAAAAACAAGCAAAACCCAGAAAAGACCAACCGGGATGCTGGTGGGAGAGCAATGATTGACAGGTTCATGCACGATAAAAGGAAGGAGAAGAGAAGGAAGAAAGGTGGGGGAGTCAATGGAATCAAAAGTGTCTCAGACAGAGCAAGCTCCAGCTAATGACAAGCTGACATTTCTGGGGAGTGGAGTAGGATAGAGCTTCGAGAAGTCTGGCAATGGAGTTTAAAACATGGGAGAGTTTAAAAACATGGGAGAGTGGTAGACAAGATGTTGAGAATGGGAGGAGAACTGGAGAAGTAGGTAGGGAGGGTGAGCGAAGAGCCAAAAAGAGGGCAGTGCAGGCTGAGCGAGTTACAGCCTGCCAGGGCCAGCTAAAGAAGACCCCTCAACCATGCCCATTATTCTAAGGAAAATGTTTTGCAATTTGGGGACCAGATTGCAGGACCCCAGGCCACATAGGCCTTCTAATGCAGTGTATTGAATAAGCTAATGGAGTGAGTAAAGGCAATCTGCCACTGCCACACGATGGAGATGAGCTCAGACTGAGAGCAGCCAGGTGCTCAGTCAGGATTCAAAGACGACAGACAGAAAGCCAGGGGAGAAGCGGGAAGAAGGTTCATATACCGTCCGTGTGATGTTCGGATTACCAATCGGACTCGGACTATTAGATGATAATTTGTGTAATGAAAAACTTAATATGCGCCTTAGCTTACGCCCATTCGGCGTTGTGTGATGGATAGCCGTTGGATTGAGATCGGAATCGGATGATGCGTGTTAATTGAGGGGGCAGCCGGTTGATTCGAACTAGATTGTGCCCTTTGTGTATTCACACAAGCTGTCGAATTGAAATCTGATGGCATGCGCCGATGCGCATGATTCGGCCGCGCATAAATGGGGCTTTGTTGTAATTTATTGTTAGATGGGCACTTATTATATGAGTTCTGCATATTATTGGGTGTGTCATGTGTCCCTCAGGGCAATACAATGGTATCATCCAACTTTGGTATGCATATTTTTATTAATTGTCTCAATTAAAAGTGACCGGATAGAGTATGTAATAATCTTGTTTGCTCAATTATATGGCTTTATGATATGATTATGAATATATATTATTGTCAAGAGGGGGGACCCCATAAAAAGTTTTCATCTCTATCAACACCAAGCTGGCAATTTGCTAGCCATGGGCCTACTCTGGAAAGCATCTGCTGGTGGTCTTGCTTGATTACTAACCTACACAGTAGTTTACTCTTGTCCGAGTCCGGATACACACTGCAGGCTGGGAAGCAAATGCGTGAGGTGAACGGCAAATCAAATCTAGTAAAGTATGATCATGACAATTCTAATGATAAGGTCAGAGGCTGCAATCAAGATAAAAAATCAGAATACAAAACAAGGTCAGAGGCTTTCAAGCCAAAAACTTAGGAGCACTTGCACAAGAAGAACAAACTTAGGAGCACTTGCACAAGAAGAACCACTTGGAGGACCCACCACCTCAATCAACGCCGGGTTAAGTGATTAGGAATCCAGCCTTATTATAGCCTAAATTTGCTCTTAAAATGCCTGATAAAAGCACAAGGTAAAAGCTATAAAAAAATGATTCTTCTCCCGATTTATTTTTACGACCACCTCACGTGCCTAGAAATGTTGCAGGGTCTCGCATTTCAATATTTCATTTCTTTTCACAACACTAGCATGAGGTTGGCCGTGATAAAAAAGCAGGAGGAATTGCACTACTCAAAGCTATATATCTTTCATTTTCTTGCCAAAATAAAAAAAACTTTCATTTATATTTTATTTTTATTTTCAGTCAGTGGCAATGAAATCAGCTGAAACCAACATGATTGGCGGCTAGTGGTAACTGGGAAGACATCCACGCTTTCTCGCGTAGACGTGCACATTCAGACAAAAAACTACAGGCCAGCTGATCCTTGATGGGCCTTTTTCCCAGCGCCAGCCCACGTTTTCCCACGTCTTTCCCGATTCCCCCCACCATTGTCAACCTCCCCTTTCACACTGTTACAAACCCTAGGGCCCATAATATCACTTTTTTCTCTCTTTTTGTAGTAAAATAAATTTCAGATTCCAGAAAGGGAAAAGTTTATATGAGATCGTTCTCATATTGCTTATATGAGGCCACTTTGAATCGTAGTTATTAGATCTTAATCTGATGGCTACAAATATCCATAATATCTCACCCACTCCTTGATGTGACACACTCACTTACACACTGATTTGATATCTACCCTCCGATGAGAATCTAACGGTAATAAAAATTGGCTTGATGCTCCTTATATGAGAACAATCTCATGTAAACTCATCTCTTCTAGAAATTATATTGCACTAGTTGTACAGCATATACAATTAAGTCTTGTACCCTTAGGTTGCATGGTTCAAACATTTGTGAGCCCACATGGAGCTAAGCATGTGATGGTACCAAATTTTATATGTGGTCGTCAACGGAGTAAGTTACAAGTATTCCCAAGATAGGGTGAGGGATGGGACATTGATGCAGTAGAACCTTTTCTGATGTTAATAGTTAATACTCATTTATGTTGGGAACTAACTCCTGTACCCTTCGCATAGGAAGTCAATACACAGATAACGAATGTATCCAAACAAAACAGTTCAACTGTGGACATGGCACATTTTTGGTTGGATGGAGAAAAGGGACGTCGCGTGTTTCTTTTTTTTTCGGAGATTATTGCAGGAGGATTAATTGGTTATTGCAAATTTGGAGTACAAGATATACTAATCCAAGCCATGGACCATATCAGTTGTTGGTCATACGCATATAATAAATATTTATACATATAACTATATCTTCGGATTATATGGATAGACTTCAATTTATATGAGCCGGAGCTCACGCACGTCAGCATGAGTTCACGAACTGGGCCATCTGTTAGATACAGGGGCAAACGTGTTTAAATCACTGCTCGCCTTGCATGCCCTGAGATCTCAATCCAACCACTCATATCATGCAGCCTCACGCGGATGCGTTGGAGCCCAAGCTCATGTTAACTTCTTCCATAGTGATATTGCTTATGATTATGGGGCCGTTTGGGACGTGATTAAAAGCAAAAGATTCAGATGGGATGTTTTGCTATACTGTAGCATCTGGATATTTTATATATCCAGTTCAGCTGGATGTAAAAATCCACATGGATGCTACAGTATATATCCAATATCCAGTCGGGATATTTTTGCAATAATCATGCCCCAAACGGCTCCTAAGTAGTATATAAATCGGCAGGTTCCACGGTCTCTTGTCCATATGTTGGGAGGGCCTATCTGCAGTTGCATGCAACTAACCCTTTTTCAAATAAAAATAAAGAAAACTTAACATGGGAGAGGATGCAGTTGAAATATAAGCACACTTCAATTAGCCGAAGAACACATATTATGGTAATCCTCTGGAACCAAAATGCATTGTTGTTGGTGATGTACGTGGGTCAGGTAAACTGCACCAATCTCAGTCCATGTATATTCTCAGATATACCCGTCCTGGCCCAGCTTGAGTAAAAATTAATTTTATTAGATTTTCTCTTGTAGCAATAGTGAAACACGCACGCGCAAGAACGTGCATCTTGCACGTACCACAAAATAATTTAAGAAGGAAAAAGCTAGCCTGCACGGTAGGGCAGACTGCCGTCAGATCAATGGACCCACATGATTTGACAGCTATCGCCGCACTAGCGCCACAACTTAGGCTAGCCCCACTCATTTAACAAATCACCTTCTACCTAAGATGCATATAACAACTTTGATTTGGATTTAAACGATTGATTTATAAAATCTTATTTTTTAAAATCATAAGTGGATGAGATTTGTATTTAAGATCACAAATCACGGGTAGTGTTTGGGAATAGTGTAATCTTACGATTGAGATTCTAATATTTAGTGTCTAGAAGTAAAAATGCATTTAATCGTAAGAATGTGCATCTTGCACGTACCACAAAACAATTTAAGAAGGAAAAAGCTAACCTGCATTGTAGGGCAGGCTACCGTCAGATCAATGGGCCCACATGATTTAACAGCTATCGCCCTACAGGGCACTAGCGCTACAACTTAGGCTAGCCCCACTCATTTAAGAAATCACCTTTTACCTAAGTTGCATATGACAACTTTGATTTGGATTTAAATGAATGATTCATAAAATCTTATTTTTTAAAATCATAAGTGGATGAGATTTGCATTTAAGATCACAAATCACAGGTAGTGTTTGGGAAGAGTGTAATCTTATTAGTGAGATTTTAATATTTAGTGTCTAGGGGTGTGATTTTATAAATGATAGGGTTAATACTCATCTATTTTCATAGTATTATAAAGCAAATGATGGGTTTTAGGGTGAGATTTGGGCCAAAATCAAATCCCACCCAAGAGTATGTTGCCAAACGTGGGATTTACTAAATGATGCGATTCTAATGAATCACAAGGTCCAAATCCCCTGTTGCCAAACATACTAAGCTCTATTTTTTATTTTTAGCTTCTTGTCATTCGTATTTGAAAATGTTTGAACTGATTTGAATTGATCGCAAGTTTTACGTCAAGGGAATTATTGGAACACAACATGAAATCGTATGTTCCATCTTTTTTGCTTTTAATAATAGTCGTACAGATTCTTTAGCGCATGATATGGTGCCCACGGCTGGCTATATATGAAAATAAGCATTGCGAGATAGAATTGTAGATAAAGAAGTATTCTGGTTATCTTTCGCTTTTTAATATATGCAGCTTTTGTAGGTATAAACGAGCTAATCATGCACATGGGTTTCTTGACTTATCAATAGCGATTGAAACATATAATGTACCTAAAAATGTTAATCACCCATTAATTGAATGCAGACGGACTGACCTTACAAAGTCTCTCTTGGTCATGTGGTATGGTCGGCTAACAAGCAAAAATAATGCTCATGCACATGGTTCAGTCTTGGCAAATTAGTTCTCTTTCCAAGTTTATCATCATTAGTAATGTGTATGTGATCAAATCTAATTTAAATTTTCACAGCAAATATGCATTGAAGAAGTTCAATAGACAGGTGTCCTCGACAGCAATCCAAAAATAAAAAGAAAACAACTAAACCAGATCTCAGCAGAGCTCCCAAAACCGATAAATGGATGCGCAAGAAGAACAAGAAAAGAAGGTCACCTCTGCTTTCAGCACCGATTTACTCTCAAAATAAAAACCAACTAATCTCTTTTGCTCATGGATTTCCCAGGATTTCAATAAAAAAGCGACTTCCAGCTGCCCCTATCTGATAATTGAATTAGCAAAACCCACAAAATACCAACCAGGATGCTGATGGGAGAGCAATGATTGACAGATCCATGCACGATGGAAAGAGTCCATGGGTTAATTAAAACTGTCTCAGAAAGAACAAACTCCATCTAATTATGACAAGCTGACAGTTTTGGGGGAGCAGGATAGAGCTTCGAGAAGTCCAGCAATGGAGCTTGAAAAACATGGGAGAATTAATAGATTAAAAGGAAGTGAGTTAGTAGGAAACATCTGGGGAGACGAAGGTAGGTAGGGTGGGTGGGGAAGGGGAAGGGAAAGAGCCAAAAGAGGGCAGTGAATGCTGATCCGAGAGAGTTACACCAGGCCATGTAAAAGGAAACCCGGCATCCATGGCCATTACAAAATTGTAATATGCCTACAGAAATGCTCCTTTGCTAGGTTAGATATACAAAGGCTAGCTCTGCGACAGAGGAATTATTTAATAAATGTTTGAATGTTTTAGATTTTGCTTATTAAGATGACTATTGGCCATGGCAATCAGATGAGACTAGTGCTTCGAAGTGGCCAGAGGAGTTGACCAACATAGAACTGAACGCGTCTGCACAGCAATCTTTAACGAACTTGATATATATATGGAAGCCGAATCAAGAAAGGGGAAAGAATTAGGGCTTATGTACAAGGGAGAAAATCTCTGCTCAAAACGTTCTTTCTATTTTAATATCAAAAAGCTTTTAAACTACCTAACTCTGATTTTCATTCATCTTCATAACTGAGCTTGAGTGCAAGACCCTTGCATTTGTTATGTACTTATATCCTTTTTTTTTTTCTGTTTGATGGACTTATATCCTAATTCTGACATTTAGCCTAAAGCCCAATTGCATTTAATAGAAATATCTCTCTGTAACTCAATAACTAAACCCTCACTAACGACTTCAGGCTGCCCTGGCCTCCAAAGAAGAGGACAGCATACTTCTGCCCTGCTTCTGTCTGAGGTGCCACAATACAGTTGCCACGACCAGGATCCAGGATAAAAAAAAAACTAGGATCCAAAATTTATAGAATCAGGCAAGGTCACGGTGCAAGCTTTTGCAAACACCAAAAGTCGGAATGGCCATGGCTGCTGCAATTGAAAACCAATTGAGTATAGTGATGCATAAAAGGCCACGAAGCTCCTTGCGACTAAGCATGTGATGGTACCAAGTTTTCTATGTGGTCGGTCGTCAATGGAGTAAGTTACAAGTATTCCCAGGATAGTGTGAGGGATGGGACATTGATGCAATAGAACCTTTTCTGATGTTTATACTCATTTATGTTGGAAACTAACTTATGTACCCCTTCACATAGGAAGTCAATACACAGGTCACAGATAACGAATGTATCCAAACAAAACAGTTCAACTGTGGACATGGGCCACATGGCACATTTTTGGTTGGATAGAGAAAAAGGACCTCGCATGTTTCATTTTTTTTCAGGAGATTTAGGAGGGTTAATTGATTATTGCAAATTTGAGTACAAGATATACTAATCTAAGCCATGGACCATATCAGTCGTTGGCCATTATACACATATAATAAATATTTATACAAAGAGGATGATTTTTCTCATATAAGGAGCATGAGGCCAATATTTTGGGTTTTTAGACTCCGATCCGAGGGTGGGTATTAAATCAATGGGTAGGTGAGTGTTAAATTAGTGGGTATGTGAGTTTCTTGTAGCCGCCGGATCAAGATCCAACGGCTACGAATTAAATTGGTATCATATAAGCTATATGAAAGCGATCTCATTTAAACTTTTCACTTATACAAATAACTATATATTCAGATTATATGGATAGGCTTCAATTTATATGAGACAGAGCTCACAAACGTCAGTATGAGTTGAGTTCACGAACTGGGCCATCTGCTCGATTTGGCAGTGAGTGTTAATACAGGGGCAGACATATTTAAATCACTGCCCACCTTGCATGCCATGGAATCTCAATCCAACCACTCATATCATGCAGCCTCACGCCGATGCGTTGGAGCCCAAGCTCATGTTAATATTGCTTATGATTAAGTAGTATATAACTCGGCAGGCCTCCATGGTCTCTTTTCCATATGTTGGGAGGGACTATCTGCAGTTGCATGCAACTGACCCTTTTTCAAATAAAAATAAAAATAAAAACTTAACATGGGAGAGGATGCAGTTGAAATATAAGCACACTTCAATTAGCCGAAGAACACATATTGAGTATGGTAAATCCTCTGTAAGCAAAATGCATTGTTGGTGATTTATGCGGGTCAGGTAAACTGCACCAATCTCTGTCCATGTATATTCTCAGATATACTCGTCCTGGCCCAGCTTGAATAAAAATGCACTTTATTAGATTTTCTTTTGTATCAGTAATAAAACCAAGGTTTTAAAAACCGGACCACGGACCTGTTGGTGGATGGAATGGGTCTTGAAAATCACTCCAAACACCCTCCCAAGATCTCCACAAGTCAATCAATCACCACCCACATATGTAGTAATAAATTGAAAAGTGAAATAGGTTGGAGATGAAAGAACAAATCACAAAGAGCACATAAATAACATCAAACCGACAAAGAGAAACACAAGAGATTAGTGGTTCACCAATTTGGCTACACCACAAGGAAGAGCAAGCTTTCACTATGAAGTCTCCAAAGCACTTACAAGAGTTTGACACTCAAACCTCTTCAACCTTGCTTCACCTTCATCCAAGAAAGCTCTCACCTTTCCCCCTTTGGCTCCCACTCTCTTCTTCTCCCCTTTTGGTTTTTGTTCCTCCTCTACCTTAGAGAGAAAGAAGAGAGAATACATATTGGTCTAAGGTTTCAAACTTATTCCCTAAAATTACAAGTTTACCCTTACTCTAGACCCAACCCAAAGGAAAACATTTCTTAGAGTTTTGAACCAAACCCAACAATCTCCACCTTGGCGAAAAACTTCTCCACCCCTTGGAAATTGTCCTAAGTGTCTCATACACTTCAACTTTGGCAAGAAACATCATCCCACCAAATTTGCACCTCCCATCCTCAAAGAAGAGGTGTTACCTCCAATCTCTAACACATAGAGATGTTGAGCAAGTCTAGGCAATGCCTAAACTTCTCACTAGTCACCGGCTTAGTAAGAATGTCGGCCGCATTCTCATCCGTGTGCACCTTCTCGATAGAGATTTCACCCATGTTGACCCAATCCCGAACTCTATGATACATCACCGCAATATGTTTTGTCCTTGAGTGATATACATGATTCTTGGTCAAACAAATTGCACTTTGACTATCGGAAAATAGTTGCACCTTCTCTTGTTTCAAACCAAGCTCATTCACCAAGCCTCTCAACCAAATAGCTTCCTTAGAAGCCTCCGTGATTGCCATGTACTCGGCCTCCGTAGTAGACAAAGCCGTTGTGGATTGTAGCACCGATCTCCAACAAATAGGCCCACTAGCAAGAGTGTAAACATACCCCGTAGTGGACCGCCTCTTGTCAAGATCCCCCGCATAATCCGCATCAACATACCCCACTACACCATTTGAGTCTCCTTTCTTTTCAAACACAATACCCAACTCCTTGGTGCCTTTCAAATACCTCAAAATCCACTTCACCGCATTCCAATGCTCTTTACCCGGATTTGACATATATTTACAAACCACACCAACCGCTTGGGCAATATCCGGCCTTGTACAAACCATAGCATACATCAAACATCCTACCGCATTAGCATACGGTATCTTCTTCATTTCCTCTTTTTCAACTGTACTTGGGCATTGTTTTGCACTCAAAGTAAAGTGACAAGCAAGTGGTGTAGAGACCGGTTTTGCATCTTTCATGCCAAACCTCTCCACCACTTTGGAGACATACCTCTTTTGTGATAACCACAACTTTCCGGCATTCCTATCCCTCCTTATCTCCATGCCCAATATCCTTGTGGCCGCCCCAAGATATTTCATGTCAAACTCATTGCTCATCTTAGATTTGAGCTCATCAATCTTTGACATGTGTCTACAAGCAATAAGCATATCATCCACATAAAGTAACAACATGATAAGAGAATCATCATCAAGCACCTTGTAGTAGACACAACAATCATACTCACTTCTATGGTAACCAATATGCAACATGAAAGAGTCAAAACGTTTATACCATTGCCTTGGCGATTGCTTGAGCCCATAAAGAGACTTCTTTAATCGACACACAAAGCCTTCTTTGCCCGCTTCTTCAAACCCTTCCGGTTGCTCCATGTAAATTGTTTCCTCCAAATCCACATGAAGGAAAGCCGTCTTCACATCAAGTTGTTCAAGCTCCATATTGAACTCCGTCACCATAGACAAAAGCACCTTTATAGAAGTGTGCTTCACAACCGGGGAGAATATTTCATCATAATCTACCCCAACCTTTTGTGAGTATCCTTTTGCCACTAACCTTGCCTTGAAAGTTGGCTTCTCATTTTCATGCAATGCTTCCTTCTTCTTGAAAATCCATTTGCAAGCCACCGGTTTACGGTCTTTTGGTTTTGGCACCAACTCCCACACGGAGTTCTTGTGGAGAGATCTCATCTCTTCCACCATTGCCATCATCCATTCTTCTTTTTCACCCGATTCCATAGCATCTTGGAATGTAGCGGGTTCTCCACCACTTGTGATAAGAGCATAATGAGCCTCTTCCACCGGTTCCCATCCAAGCCTATTAGGAGGTTTAATGGTTCTCCTCTCTCTTCCTTGAGCAATACTATATGGCACTTCTTGAGGCTCTTGTTGTTCCACCCAACTTGAGCTCCCCTCTTCCACTTGAGAGTCTTGAGGTTTTGTCAAGTCATTTGATGCTATTGGAACTTCTTGTGCCATTTTCTCCTCTTTGCTATGTTCCTCTTCCTTTTCTTCAACCTCCCTATTCAACATAGAGGTTTCATCAAACACTACATCTCTACTAAACATTTTCTTCTTGTTCACTGGATCCCAAAGCTTGTACCCCTTCACACCCCTTTCAAAGCCAAGGAAAATGCACTTGTGTGACTTAGAGTCTAGCTTTGACCTTTCATCATGTGGAACATGTGTGTATGCCGGACACCCAAATACCTTTAAAAAAGAGTAATCTATTTCTTTTCCACTCCACACCTCTTCGGCTACCTTGGAGTCAAGAACCTTTGATGGTGATCTATTCACCACATAGCATGCATGATTTACCGCCTCCGCCCAAAAGGACTTTGACAACCCCGCATGGAGTCTCATGCAATTAGCTTTCTCCAAGAGAGTTCTATTCATCCTTTCCGCAACACCATTTTGTTGAGGATTCTTTGCTACGGTGAAATGCCTTTTGATCCCTTCATCTTTGCAAAATTGTAGAAACTTCCCTTCTTTATATTCACCGCCATTATCCGAACTCAAGCACTTCACTTTTCTTCCCGTTTGGTTCTCTACTTCCACCTTCCACTCCTTGAATTTGGAAAAGACCTCGGACTTTTGCCTCATGAAGTAAACCCAAACTTTTCTTGAGAAATCATCAATAAAAGTCACAAAGTAGAAAGCTCCACCTTTTGACTTAACCGGGGATGGCCCCCACACATCCGAATGAATGTAGTCAAGAACACCTTCACTTTTGCATTCTTTCTTTATGGTATTGAAGGACACCTTTGTTTGCTTGCCCGCCAAACAAAACTTGCAAAGATCTACCTTACATGTCTTCATTCCCTTCAACAAATTCCTCTTGTGAAGTTCATACATGCCTCTTTCACTCATATGCCCCAATCGCACATGCCATATTTTAGACTCATCACAATCACTATCACCCTTCTCTATTGTAGAAACCGCAACTCCACCCAATATCGTTTCTCCCATGAGCTTGTACAGATTGTTACCCATTCTTGTACCCTTCATTAGTACTAAGACTCCTTTGGATACCTTGAGGATGTCATCCTTTCCATTAAAAGTGCAACCCTTACCTTCAAGTACACCCAAAGATATTAGGTTCTTCTTAAGTGCCGGCACATGTCTAACTCCACCCAATGTACGAACCACCCCATCATACATCTTAATTTTGATGGTCCCCATCCCAATTGTCTTACACGGTGCATCATTCCCCATCAACACCGAACCACCATCATAGGCCTCATAAGTATCAAACCATTCACGATTTGGACACATATGATAAGAACAACCGGAATCTAAAATCCACATATTGGATGAGTTATTACCTTGAGAGACCGAGTAGAGTTCTCCTTCACTTTCGGAAGCCACGCTAGCGGAGTCACCATTCTTAGATTTCTTCTCCTCCTTTAGTGCCTTGAACACTTTACACTCTCTCTTATAGTGCCCTTTACCATTGCAATGGTAGCACACAACATCTTTCTTGCTCCTTGACTTGGACCGGGAGTTCTTCTTGCCTTTGCTTCTTTCTTTACTCCGTCCTCTATCACTTGATTCCCCTTTTACTAGGAGACCCACCACATTAGAATCACTTATGGAAGACTTTTTCCTTGTGGCATTAGATATTATGTCTTGGGCCACCTCTTCAAACTTAAGAGTTTCTTTCCCGTACAATAGTGTGGTGACAAAATGATCATAAGAGTCCGGAAGAGAACTTAACAACAAAAGTGACTTGTCTTCATCATTAAACTTCACTTCTAGCCTCAAGAGGTCACTAATCATCCGGTTGAAGGTATTCATGTGTTCCAACACATCTTTGTCTTCCTCCATCCTCAACCCATAGAGTTGTTTCTTCAAGTGTAGCTTATTTGATAAAGACTTCCCCATGTAGAGCTTCTCTAATTTCTCCCATAGGCCTTTTGCCGTTTCCTCTTCACTTACATTGTATAACACCTCATCCGAGAGGTATAATTGAATAGTACTCACCGCCCTTTCATCTACATCAACCCAATCATCATCCTTGATTTTCTCCGGCTTCTTTTCCTTCCCCAACAAAGCAACTTTGATCCCTTGTTGAATTAGAATGTTTCTAACCCTCATTTGCCATAACCCAAAGTTATTTCGACCATCAAACGTCTCAACTTCGAACTTAATCCCACCGGACATAGTAGTTCCCTTTGAGGCCATTTGACAAACACCTTGTGGGCACAAAACTTCTCAATCCCGGATTTGAAGAAATAGCCCCACCAAAGATACACCAAATGAGTAGAAATGAGGATGAAACCAAACCAAGCTCCGATACCAATTGTTGGTGGATGTAATGGGTCTTGAAAACCACTCCAAACACCCTCCCAAGATCTCCACAAGTCAATCAATCACCACCCACATATGTAGTAATAAATTGAAAAGTGAAATAGGTTGGAGATGAAAGAACAAATCACAAAGAGCACATAAATAACATCAAACCACAAAGAGAAACACAAGAAATTAGTGGTTCACCAATTTGGCTACACCACAAGGAAGAGCAAGCTTTCACTATGAAGTCTCCAAAGCACTTACAAGAGTTTGACACTCAAACCTCTTCAACCTTGCTTCACCTTCATCCAAGAAAGCTCTCACCTTTCCCCCTTTGGCTCCCACTCTCTTCTTCTCCCCTTTTGGTTTTTGTTCCTCCTCTACCTTAGAGAGAAAGAAGAGAGAATACATATTGGTCTAAGGTTTCAAACTTATTCCCTAAAATTATAAGTTTACCCTTACTCTAGACCCAACCCAAAGGAAAACATTTCTTAGAGTTTTGAACCAAACCCAACAGGACCGACCCGGAATTCTTGCCGGGTAGGTCCAACCGGGTTCAACCGGGGGTCAACCCGGGTTGACCCGGTTCATTAAAAAAATAAAAAAAAAATAAAAAAGGCTAGAGGGAGGGCGGCTCCCTCTTGCTGCCGCCGGAGGGGGAGAGGGGGGGTATGCTCCCTCTGGTCGTCGCCGGAGAGTGCTGCGAGGCAGAGCCCTCGCCGGGGCTCTGGTTCGAGGCGGGGGGCTTTGCCTCAACAGGGCGTCGCCACCTCAAACCAGAGCCCGACGGGGCTATGCCTCTGGTTCGAGGCGGCGGCGCCCTGTCGAGGCAGAGCCGCCCGCATCGAGCCAGAGCCCCGGCGGGGGCTCTGCCACGACGCGGGGGCCTCGTGTCGAACCAGAGCCCTCGGCGGGGCTCTGTCTCTACTGGGCGGCCCTGCCTTGAGTCGAGGCGGGGCCGCCGCATCCAGGCAGAGCCCCGCCGAGGGCTCTGGTTCTACACGGGTCCCCGCATCAAGGCAGAGCCTTTGCCGGGGCTCTGTCTCGACAGGGCGCTGCCGCCGAAGGGAGGGGTTGGCGGGACGACGGGGTGTCGGGGGGGGGGGGGAGCGCGGAGGGGAAAGGGGGCCGGGTTACCGGTTCGACCGGCCGGGTCGATACAACCCGGTCGACCCAGACCGAAGAAGGTCTCGGCTCTGGTCGGACCGGCCGATTCGGTCCGATTTTTAAAACCATGAGTAAAACACGCACACAATGTGGATCTTGCATGTACCTCAAACAATTTCAGGGCAGGCTGCCATCAAATCAATGGGCCCACATGATTTGAAAGCTAATGCTTTACAGCGCACTAGCGCCACAGCATAAGCTAGCCCCACTCATTTAAGAAATCAGCTTTTCCCTAAGATGCATACGACAACTTTGATTTGGATTTAAAGATGTGATTCATACAATCCTGTTTTTTTAAATCATAGGTTAATGAGATTTGCATCTGAGATCACAAATGATAGGTAGTGTTTGAGAATAATGTAATCTTATGAGTGAGATTCTAATATTTAGTATTTGGGGTGTGATATTATAAATGATAGGGTTGGACATATAATTTGCACTCATCGATTTTCATATTATAAACCAAATGACGGGATTTTGCCAAATGTGGGATTTAGACCAAAGGGGTGCAAATCCCCTGTTACCCAAACACACTAAGTTCTATTTTTTATTTTTAGCTTCTTGTCATTCGTATTTGAAAATGTTGAAACTGATTTGAATTCACCGTAAGTTTTATATCAAGGGAATTTTAGGAACACAACATGAAATTGTATGTTCCTCCCTTTTTGTTTTAATAACAGTCGTACAGATTCTTTAGCGTATGATATGGTGCCCACGACTAGCTATATATGAAATAATAAGCATATAAAGAAGTATTCTGGTTATCTTTCGCTTTTTAATATATGCAGCTTTTGTAGGTATAAACAAGCTAATCATGCACATGGGTTTCTGGATTGAAACATATAATGTACCTAAAAATGTTAATCACTCATTAATAGAATGCAGACGGACTGACCTTTGGTCATGTGGAATGGTCGGCTAACAAGCAAAAATAATGCTCATGCACATGGTTGTCTTCGCAAATTAGTTCTCTGTCCAAGTTTATCATCATTAGTAATGTGTATGTGATCAAATCTAATTTAAATTTTCACAGCAAATATGCATTGAAGAAGTTCAATAGATAGGTGCCCTCGACAGCAATCCAAAAATAAAAGAAAGAAAACAACTAAACCAGATCTCAGCAGAGCCCCAAAAACCGATAAATGGATGCGCAAGAAGAACAAGAAAAGGTCACCTCTGCTTTCAGATCCAATCACCGATTTACTCTCAAAATAAAAACCAAGTAATCTCTTTTGCTCATGGATTTCCAAGGATTTCAATAAAAAGCGACTTCCAGCTGCCCCTATCTGATAGTTGAATTAGCAAAACCCACAAAATACCAATAAGGATGCTGGTGGGAGAGCAATGATTGACAGGTTCATGCACGATGGAAAGAGTCCATGGGTTAATTAAAACTGTCTCAGAAAGAGCAAACTCCATCTAATTATGACAAGCTGACAGTTTTGGGGGAGCAGGATAGAGCTTCGAGAAGTCCAGCAATGGAGCTTGAAAAACATGGGACAATTAATAGATTAAAAGGAAGTGGGTTAGTAGGAAACATCTGGGGAGTCGAAGGTAGGTAGGGTGGTTGGGGAAGGGGGAGAGGAAGGGAAAGAGCCAAAAGAGGGCAGTGAATGCTGATCGGAGGAGTTACAACCGGCCATGTAAAAGGAGACCCGGCAACCATGGCCATTACAAAAGTTGTAATATGCCTACAGAAATGCTCCTTTGCTAGGTTATATACACAAAGGCTAGCACTGCGACAGAGGAATTAATTAATAAATGTTTGAATGTTTTAGATTTTGCTTATTAAGATGACTATTGGAGAGAAAATCTCTGCTCAAAACGTTCTTTCTATTTTAATATCAAAAAGCTTTCAAACTACCTAACTCTGATTTTCATTCATCTTCATAACTGAGTTTGAGTGCAAGACCCTTGCATTTTTTATGTACTTATATCCTTTTTTTTCTGTTTGATGGACTTGTATCCTAATTCTGACATTAAGGGGCCGTTTGGGGCGTGATTAAAAGCAAAACATCCAGATGGGATGTTTTGCTACACTGTAGCATCTGGATATTTTATATATCCAGCTGAAACACCTCAGGATGTGTTTCAGCTGGATGTAAAAATCCACCTGGATGCTACAGTATACATCCAGAATCCAGTCTGGATGTTTTGCAATAATCACGCCCCAAACGGCCCCTTAGCCTAAAGCCCAATTGCATTTAATAGAAATATCTCTCTGTAACTCAATAACTAAACCCTCACTAACGACTTCAGGCTGCCCTGGCCTCCAAAGAAGAGGACAGCATACTTCTGCCCTGCTTCTGTCTGAGGTGCCACAATACAGTTGCCACGACCAGGATCCAGGATAAAAAAAAACGAGGATCCAAAATTTATAGAATCAGGCAAGGTCACGGTGCAAGCTTTTGCAAACACCAAAAGTTGGATGGCCATGGCTGCTGCAATTGAAAACCAATTGAGTATAGTGATGCGTAAAAGGCCACGAAGCTCCTTGCGACTGGGATTCACTATTGCACCACCGATGGGAGAAGAAATGAAACATATAAGCATTCGTCCTTCCCCTCCAATGACGGTTACTTTTCCAATGAGGGAGGATCAATTTCCTTCTTCCCTCATTGATGCTAGTATTCTGCAACTACTGCAATTCTTCTCAAATATGAGCCACAACCATAGAATTTTCTAAAACCATTCTTGCAGATTTGTCTAGCTTTATATACACCACTAATGTATCAATGGATCTAATTCCATAAAATTGGGTTGAAAGTTGATTCAAAGCTGAGAAAAGTATGAATGAGGGTTCCGAAACAAGGAACAGAGATCTATAAACACATAACCATAATCCTAATAGTTATATAGCACCTGATCATAATGGCCCTAACAATTAACATAAGGCCAGTAACATTACATGTGAAATAACCAAATAACTCAACTACTACACTATCCCCGATTATTTGAGCAATTCTCCTACTTCAGAGAAACCTTAATGTGAACCCAATTCCTAAGGTGGGTCATAACAAACCTACACAAGTTGAGTGAAAGGAGTAAGTCAAATAGGGTTAAGCGAGCAGGCTGAGTTAAGTCCTTGTCCGTCTTGATATTTTTTCTTTATGTAAACCTTGATAGATTGCGATCTAATTCATCTACTAGTGTTTGCTGTTAAAAAGAGCAGGTTTGTCTGCATTATCTAGAGTGCTTCGCAGTTTCAGATGAAACGGCTGTTGAGTCAAACCCTATCTATTTTTGCATCTTGTACATTCACCAACCTTTGAACGACTACAAAGTACAAATGGCTTTAGCCCTCCCAATGACAAGCCCTAACACATCAGAAAACTTAAGTGGGGTTGAAGTAGGAAGTATGGGGAACTGAAATATTTGACATTCGTTTATAACAAAATAGAAAACACTTGCCATCCGCCTCGACTCATGACAACCTAACCAGTCCGGGTGGGTGGGCCCACAGGTCGATGCAACGCCATGAACATTTGGTTGAAACATGGACTAACTGATTATGAGTTATAATAACAAATCATCATAATCCTTCATTGCACAACTGCAACCCTATGAAAGTTATAACCTCCTCATAGATGATTTCAGAAACAATATTGCAAAATGTAGCTATATGATTTTCGTATGTGATTGAGCCTGTAGCAATGTAGCCCAAATTTCTAGATGGCCACGATTATCATGGACGAATGGAAGCAGATGCCTGTTCAAAATTATTCATTTTTCATAATTAAGAGAACAAAAAATGAATTTCATATTATATTTAATATTAACAAAACCTGTGCTCTAAAAAAAGGAACCAAAGCAATAGAATCAAGTCTAGCACCATGGACCCAAAAAAAAGTCTGGCACCCATGTTCATGAAGTCTTTTTGTTATTCTCAGCTATAACCTACATATGAAAAAAAAATGTAAAAATATCATAATCCTGATGAGGGGAGGGAAGGGTAGATTTATGGTAATCTTTCACTTCCCATGTATGTTCACACATGGGAATTCAGCTTAAGTTAGTTTTTAATCCAACTGCCGCCATACTAGTATGCAGCTCCCATTGGGAATGGGGCTGCGTCTGTGCTACTCTACATATTACTTTTTGTTAAAGAAGACTCTATACACACATTAACATCACATATAGCCTGATTCTAAAATGTCTTTCTAAAATGTCAGAACTCCGGAGGAAACTGGATGACCCTAGCCTGATAAACTTCATCCGCATTAAAAAAACATTTGGCTTTTCAAAATGAACCAACTAATTTTACTTCATTTTAAAAAACCAAATGGGGATATTACTAATGTGGGACAGAGGGAGTACGTTGTTTGCTAGCTCGAACTAATTTATTAATCAATTCAAAAGCTTATGAGGGGGAGAGAGAGAGAGAGAGAACTTGCCTGATCTATCAGGGGCAAGGCATACTGTTCCCATTCAGCTGCCCATTTTGCAGAAGCCCCTGTAGCTGAAGCCCCATTTCTCAGGGTCCTCAGAGTGTCGCATCTATCTTGAAATCCTCTAAAAAGCATCTGATGAGTGAGATAATTAGATCAGTATCGTTCTAAGCAATGCATAACCATATCCAAGTAATTTTTAGAACTATTTTTTTTGTTCCTTCAGCTACATGCAGCTTGCACCCTTATCCCCATTCCAAAGTCAGCACAAATTTTACAACTAAAAAAACATATATACTCTTGTTATGTATGAAATAGCAAAAAAGAAACTTACCAAAAATTCATTGGCTGGCTCTGATGATGACGAAAAAAGGAGGCCATTTTTCTCAAGTTTTACAAGCTCCTGAATACTATTAAACACAAGTATGCAACATAAGAAGACTTTCTTTAAAAATGAGCCCGCAAATTATTCCATATTAAGCAATAAACTGTAAAATTGCAGAAAGAAATTACCACGAGTAAGAAACTGCACAGACTGGTAATCCACATCCAGACATGTCAACTACCTGATGGTGAAACGAGTGAAGTTTAATATGGCAACATTAATTCAATCTCTAAAAGGTTTTTTATTTCAGCTTTGGATGCTTCATAGTTTAATGCTTACTTGTAAAATTTTGAATAAAGCATATCATAGGATAATGTTACGTAGAAATATTCTCTTCAAGACACCAGCAAATCCCTGTTACCACTAAATATAGTAAACTACACGCGAAGAAATTAATTATCTCACTCTGATGTGCAATGCTAAAAAATGATGTGAAGACATGTCTGTCTATTCCCCCCCAGATAACAGGAGGGCAACTGTACCGAAAGGAAAAGCCAAAGAAGAAAGAAAAGAAACCCAGTTCTCCTTTAAAAATCTAAACATAATGCAATGAAGAACTGACAATTTTTCAACACCAATCAACAACCTTGCGAATTGTCAACTTTTTTATAAAAGGAGACGATTAAAATTTGACTACCTTCATTGGAAGATCCAAGCCTGATGAGGGAGTGTTCAGGCATACACCCAGGTCTGCTGATCCTAAAAGACAAGAAAGGCAATAAGGTAATATTCAATAATGAGTACAAAAAGAAAGCCAAAGACATAGAAAAGAGACTACCAAGCAGTAGAGGATAATCTTCAGCTGATAGCCACGTGGTGTGAAATGCCACACGTTCAAATGCAATCTCTTTATTTTCTCTTCCTACTTTTCTCTTTGGGGACCTTTACCTTTTCACCAAACAAACGGTTCTAATAAATACATCATAATTTGGGCAAGGAACTACAAATACAAGGAATAAAAACTGGTGCAGACCTATTATGATAAACAGCAACCTCGGGTACAAATATTGCTTCCCATTAGACATCTCTGACCAATGATGTTCGTCCTCAACTGAGCCATCCTCGTTAAGAATAGCTGATCATACATAATCTTCGATCATACATAATAGGTAGATACTATAACCGGACTTATTTGCATATTCGCACTAGCATCTTCTTCGGTGTCATAGAATTGTTTATCATCCATATTCGAGAAAATATCCATAGACATTGACAGTTATGCCCTCTTTTATCAAGCAAATATCAAGTTTATCTCGGGAAAGGAGTAGGAGGAGGAGGAAACGGATTGGGTTAGCACTAAATACTTTTCTCTCTTTAGGATTAACTTAAGACAGAATGAGCTGAAAATCTGTTGGGGTGTAAAACTAGCTATCCATTGCTTAAATAGCTACAACTAGTGAATGAATACTCTAAATGGATGAAGTGAATTATCAAGATGAATGAACAAAGGGCAATATGTGAAAAATATTAGATAGGACAAACTTTTGAAAACCACTCATAATGGCATGTGAATGCCAACTAGCCAAAGATGATAAAAATAAAAAGGCAGGAAGAACATGAGATGTAGTATGTTACCAATCGCTTTCTTGCTGTCAGAGATGAGATAGTGAGTGTTATTCTAAAATTATATTGTCACAATAACAAAACAAGAATTTCCATAAGAAACCTGATTTTTTTACTGTCTAACCTCTATCTCTAATTTTCATCATAATTCAACTTTCCATATTATCTTGGTAACTAGTAAGAATATATCTTTGCTTTCACTAAATAAAAAAACTAAAAGCACAATGTTTTTTTTTTTTTTTGATAATTAAAAAATTGTATTAAAGAAGCCAAGTGAGTACAACCTCACCTCATCACGACAACACGTGAGGTGTGAACCCCTCAAGAAAATACAAAAACAAACACAGAACAAAGTGCCAAACCGGTCGATCGATCGCGAGACACATCCGTCCCACCATTCCTCGAGATCCTTTCATTCCCTATGGACAGAGGTTGTGCTCATCCCAAAAAGTATGCAAGAAAGGGCAGTGCGTGAGACAAATATCCTTAAGATGAAAGGCGTCGAGAATCTCCTTTACTCTGTGGATAAGGTTTTGACCCAAAATATATGTCTCGAGCTTTTGGTCTTCAAAGATTCGCCTGTTCCGCTCTTCCCATATCATAGAAATAAAGCTTGTGAAACCTGCTTGAATAATATGCCCTGTGTGTTTATTGTTCCTGATCAACTGAGTCAGCCATTCCAATTCCATGAAGCACCCCCCAATTGTATGATGAATATTGTACTTACGGAGGAATGTTCGCCGTACCACCTTAGTATATATGCATTCAAACATTAGGTGTCTGGTAGATTCTTCGTTTTTCCTACACAAAACACACCTGTTAACTAGGGATATCCCTCTTCTCTTCAGGTTATCCAGAGTGAGGAGCCCTTCATTGAGAGCCATCCAAGCGCAGAAGGAGTGTCGGTTCACCCGATGTTTAAACCAAATAAGGTTATACCACGGCACCTTCCCAGATTTCGCTCTAAAAGCATCCCAGGCACTCTTAAAGGTGAACTTACCAGATTGGTTGAGCCACCCATAGGAATCCTCCGATTCAGTAAACACCGGCATTTTGTCTAGGATTTCTTTCTTGGCAAGATCACCTCTTCTTGAGAGTATGCATTCATTTTGAAAATTTCCATACTTAAGATAATCCGCTACTGTTTCCTTTGTGTTGCCTCCCAATTCCAGAACGGTTCTGTTACTAAATTTCCGAATTAAAGCTAAGGGGCCGCTCCATGGTTCCACCCACATCCTTATTGTGCACCCATTCCCAATGTTGACAACAACTCTCTCCTGCATGAATGATTGTAATTGAAGGATGGATTGCTAAGCGTAGGAGCAATTGTGCGCCCTAGTCGTCCAGATGGAGTTGGTGTTGAGATACACCCCATGAACCCAAAGACACCAGAGAGATTCTTTACAGGTGAGACATCTCCAAAAGAGTTTGGCTAGATTTGCATTGTTGATGTCTTGAATACGTCTAACCCCAAGACCTCCTTCTTTCAGGGGGCGACAAAGCTTCCGCCAAGAACAGTTGTGAAATCCATTGGATTGGGTGGAACCTTTCCATAGGAACGTGGCCATGATACTCTCCACTTTGTGGCAGACTTTTTTGGGGAGTTTGAAGCAGGATGTCCAAAATACATTCAATCCACCAATAACCGATTTATAATCAATTGGAGTCTCCCAGCATATGATAGGAGTGCAGTTTTCCACCCATTTACCCGTCTAGAAATCCTGTCAAGAAGAGGCTTGCAGGCTGAATAGGAAATAAGCTTAGAAGACAGAGGCATACCTAAATAGGTAATCGGAAAGCACCCTTCTTGAAATCCGAGCATTTCTAGGATGGTAGATTTGTGTTGTCACCCTGCAGAGAAAAATATAGAGCTCTTGCTAATATTTGCCTGGAGACCCGACATATCTGCAAAATCTGAGAGAATTTTCCGGATACACACTGCTGATTGAACATCCTCCTTGGAGAACAACAGGACATCATCAGCAAATAGGAGATGTGAGATAGGCATACCTCCCTCAATGGTTGGGGCCTTGAGATGACCATTCAAAGAGGCCTGATTCAACATGGTTGATAGACCTTCCATGCATAATAAAAATAAGAGAGGCGATAATGGGCATCCCTGCCGAAGGCCACTAGCGCTGGAGAAGTGCCCATAATTCGACCCATTGATGAGGACGCTGAAAGTGGGAGTGCTAATACACTGCCGGGTCCAGTGGACCCATTTGTTGTCGAACCCAAGGGACTCCAGGACATGGAAAATGTAGTCCCATCTCACCTTATCATAGGCCTTCCTCAGATCAACTTTTACACATAGCCTTTTCTGACCCCCATGACGATGCATGTTGCGGACGAGTTCGTGAGCCAGCAGAATGTTCTCACTAATACTTCTCCCCTTCACAAAAGCCGATTGATTGAGACTAATAAGAAGTGGGAGCACTACAGCCAGCCTGTTTGCCATGAGCTTTGAAATAGTTTTGTAGATAAAATTGCATAGGGCAATCGGTCTGAATTCTTCGAAGCTCTTTGAACTCGCCTTTTTAGGGATGAGAGTTAGGAAAGTGTGATTAATGGCCCTGAGCATGTGCCCTCTCTTGAAGAAGTCTCGAACTGCTGATAGGAAGTCTGGGCCAATAATATCCCAAAAGTGAGTGAAGAATTCTTTGTGAAATCCGTCCGGGCCTGGAGCCTTTCCATTAGGCGCCTGAAAAACTACCCCTTTGATCTCATCATCAGTTACCTCACTAGACAAGAAGGCAGCTTGATCCGGAGTTAGAATATGCGAGAAGGGGATTGGTACCTGAGCGGTTGTCGAGGTAGGAGTGAAAAGGTTTTTATAAAACAGCTCTGCTTTTCCTCCTATGTCCTATGAGGATTCCAGCTTCGTGCCCAGATCATCAAATATCTCATGAATGGTGTTCCGAACACTGTGGGATGCGACAGAGGCATGAAAGAACTTAGAACATTTGTCTCCCTCTTGGAGCCACTTAATTCTCGATTTCTGCCGAAAGAATTGTTCTCTAATACCATCCTCTTCATAAACTTTTTGCCGCGCCAAATTTGCACACCTCCTCAAAGCATCATCAAGGGGTTGATTTTGCAGTGCGGTTTGTATGGAATGGAGATCAAGTACCGCTGCTCTATATCTGGCATTAACATCCCCAAAGTGATCTCTATTCCACCTTTTGAGAGCTCCCTTACAAGCCTGCAATTTTTTGAAAAGCATAAACAGGGGCTGACCTTGAATGGGTGTCTCCCAGGCCTTAGAGATAACCTCTCGTATGCTTGCATCTTGCTTCCACATGTCAAAGAACTTGAATGGTATCGGACCTTTTGGGAAAGGATGACGCATTCTGAAAATGATGGGGTTATGGTCCGATAAACCTGAAGGAGGACAATAGAGTCTGGAGGTGGGGTATCTGATGAACCAATCAGGATTAGCAAAAGCTCTATCAATTCGACAAAGAGTGAGATTGTTACCCGATTGATTATTACTCCATGTGAAGGATAGAGAGGATGGAATTTCCTGCAATCCAGCCTGTAAGATACAGTCATTAAAAGCTCTAATGTCGGCTTGAGGCGCGGTACCTCTTCCCATTCTTTCCGACTCATGACGAATAGCATTAAAGTCGCCCATCACTATCCAAGGGTCACTTATTGTATTACTGAGATGGCAGAGGGGTATACCACAACTTTTTCCGCTCCTGAGCATCATTAGAACCATAGACTGCTGTGAGATGAAAGGATTCACCTGAGGAACATGTGACAAGGCAATGAAGCGTCTGGGGGGTATCCTGCACCTTCTGAACAGTAGCAATGTTAGAATTCCAGAAAACCAGGATCCTTCCTGATTCATCGGAATTCAGATTATTAAAGGACTCCCATCCCGTAATAACTTTTCTGCTAATACGATCCACCTGTCTTCTCTTGACTTTAGTTTCACATAGCGCCAACAGGAACACATCTTCATTCTTAACAAGGTCTAGCACCGCCGACCTCTTACTTCCGTGGCCCAGACCACGGATATTCCAGCTACAAATGGACATTTACTTGGGGTTAGGGGCAGTCGCCCCCACTTTAGCTTTCGCCTTCTGTTTCTTGGTAGTGTTGTTCTGGGCCACCGCCCGGGGAGGTTGGGTCCTTCTAGCTGTAGTCGACAGAGAGGACGAAGCTTCAGAATTTGACTCATCACTATCCTGTATTGGGTGGAAAGGGTTTGATGAATGCTCAATCCGTTCTTGGCCATGCTTAGGTAGGGGCTTTACCCCCTTCTTCCCGGGAGAGTTCCAATCCTGCGAGTGTAGGGCCTGCTGAGGACCACCCCTGGGAGCTTCCAAGGGAGGTGGAGACAATACGGCCGGATCGTCCTGTGTTGGACCTCCATTCTCATTCACCTTTGCTGTGGCATGGGGGGTGGTGGAGGAGGTGTATAGGGGTGAGCCAGCATGTGCCCTTGCATGATTATCCAATACCATATAAGGTACCTGTCCAATCGCAGATGGTGAGTTGCTTGTTACTAACCTCAAGTCTCCAGAGCGATTGTCGACCAGATGGATGTTCTCAGAGGAGGAGGACTTGGGGGGCTCCAGTCCTGGATTCGGTATGGCATTAATCCCAACACTTTGGGCCATATGAGAGGTGGGGCTTACTATGGGACTTACTGTGATAGGCTTAGGCGAAGCTACAACAGGCAAGGCATTCTCTGTAGCTGTAAAGCCCATAGTGTTTCTACCCACTTCAACATCCAGTGATGTGGGTGCTGTATTGTCTCAATCCAAATTTCTTTTGATGTACAAGAATTGGTGGAGTGGTCGAAACACTTACATTTGGAACAAATGCGAGGCTTCCATTCGTACTCCACGGGTTGTGGGAAGAAGGTCCCGTCCCCAGTGGCCACATGGACGATGGAGGGGAACTTGAAATCCGAATCTATTTCAATGTAGGCTCGGGCATATTCTAGGCGAGTTCGGTCGGCTGTCGCTTTGTCAGAAAATAGAGGGTGACCCACAAGGCTAGACACCATGCTCAGACTTTCCTTTGCAAAGTACTGAGGAGGAAGATCAGGGAAACGAACCCAAATCGGGACCGATTTCACCAACTCTCGGACCGGACGCATGCCTGGGTGCCATTTGCGTAAGATCAGGGGCCTACCACCGACTGTCCACATGGAATTCAAGATTCGCTCACAATCCTCCGGAGGTGAATTTGAACATGAAGAACCCGCCTGTCAAGGATTGCATTTCAAACGACCCAACCGGCTTCCAAATCTTGGTGGCATACTCCTTGAACCACACATAAGACGGACGTTTCCCCATGGCATATCCAACAAGCGTGTTTTTCCATCTTAATGCCTCTCTGTCAACAATCTCTTGCGGGATTCTAACTGATGTCAACCCCTTCAGCTCCGGGTGGAAGGTGAGAGAGTTGGGTGCCTCATAGGCACCTCTGAAGAGGCTTGCCCAAGGGGGGGAGACAGGCGCTGCCGAGGAGGATGTGGCAATTACTCCAGGGCCCAAAGGAAGGTGGAAAGGTTGAGGTGGAGAGGGGGTGTTGGGATGCGGTTGAGGGGGGGAGGAAAAGCCCGGGGGCCTGATGGGGGAGGCCATGGCCTAGTTGATCAAGTCGAGGGGATAAAATCGCACAGGATCTCACTTCGGCATTTTGTCGAGCAGGTGGCTGTGGGCAGTGGTAAGGAGCAAGGATCTTTGGCAAGGCTGAGGCTGCTGGGGTGGTAGACTGGTCGGGGTGAAGGTGGGAGGGGGCAGGGGTGGTGGCGGGAGAAACCGGGACCGGAGAACAGTGCCAAAGGCGGCGCCTTTGGCCACTGTGGGGAGGGGAAAGGGGGGATGGTGGGGAAGAGGAGAAAAAGGAGAAGAAGGGCGGGGGGGGGGGGGGGGGGGGGGGGGGGGCGAAGGTCGAGGGCATCCTAAAAGCACAATGTTTCCCACTCTGAAAATTAATCACACATTTATCACTGATGTAAATGCATTGCAGTATGTGAGCTCACCAACTAGTGCTGCTGACAATAAGGGCTGGCCTGTTTAGGTTTAGGAAGATGTCGTTGCTCTTTGGAGTTGTAAAAATGGTATTACTTTTATCATGCTGATGAGTCTTCTTTTCTGCTAAAACACAAGAAGCATATGAGGGTAGAAATCAATGTTGCAACCCAACCCTCCTCTCCTCTCCCCCCGCCAAAAAAAAAAGAAAATCTGAATAAAAGTAATACTGTCCTATTTATTCTTACCAATCACAGATTCGCTGATGCTGCATGAGATTCTCAGCTAATCGACAGAATAACCAGAAAAATAAATATGCAAATAATGAGCATAGCCATAAAGTATGTATATGTGTTAATGCGAAGCATAATTCAGAAACAGAGGCTCACCTCATTTTTTCCTGCAATGATGCTGGTGGGAAAAACTGAGGCGGCTGATCATACAGGACAGCTTCTCTAACCAAGGAGATGATAAAGAAAACACGAAGTCATCAATTTGTAAATCAATAAGACATAAAAATCTAAGAGTAATTGAAACATACTTGATATCCCAGTTTTGAGCCAGTTCATGCTGCGCTGCATTGCTTTTGTTACACACAAGGAAGCATTAGCTTTCCTTCCATAATGCTTTTCAAGCCTTCAGTTATATGAATTACAAAAGTGATGAATTTGTTTTTGTTGTCCTCAAGAGCACACATAAGAAATGCGAATTCCCTTAGAGCAAGATAGTCAACTATTACCAGTAATAAATCTTCACCATAATATTACTTCGTCCTAAAGAGAGGCCAAGTAGGGTGTATCCAAAATTATGCCTGTCTATGACAAAACCAGACCCCCTCCACCAGCTGGCTATAGTGACAGCTGTGAGGGTTGGAACAGAAGGCGGACTCTAAAAAAAAAAGAAACAATCGAAAAATGAAAAAGAGCGAAAGGCAGACATAATTAGGGTTAAAAGTCTATCACCATCACTTGAAAATAAAAACTCTTACTAGGCAACATCCATCAGAACAATAATACATATGCACTTAATCTATCCTAAAGAGTATGCAACCTGTCATCTTACGAGAAACTAACGGAGAAAATTAACTGGTGTGGGACAAAGTATGTTCAAAAGCTTAGAAAAATGAGCAAGCTTACTGTAAGTAATATAAGAAGAAATCTTTCTTACTTGTACGATGAAAACATCTGGAGGAGGAATCTTTATGCAAAGAAACCAAAACAGCATAAAGAACTGAGCAATAGCTTTCAAAGGAAGTAACAAAAGTCGTAATATCTAGGTAAACACTGGAACGCTAGAGGCCTCTGTATCAAAATGAAAAAATAACTTAATAGATAAATGAATAAATCATTAGCACTGAAATTAGTTAAAGGGTGTAGTATTCTCAATACCAAGCGGTGAATATTAATACATGGGTTGTCTAGAACTGCACTATGAGGATCTGTACCTGCAAGTGCATTAAACATAGAAATTCAAGTCAACATACAAGAAACACTCATAAAAGAAGACAACTTGTTTCAAAATGAAAACTTTTATCACGATACTGCATTTTAGAGAGGAAGTGGCCACAAAACTTTGCTTTCTTAAGTATTTTCAACGTATTCAATTAGATCCTTAAGTTATGAGATTTTGGCATCAATCACACTAAACCTTACCTCCATAAGCAACAATATCGACATTCAAAAATCCCAGGAAAACAGAAGACAAAAATATCAAAATGCTACTAAAAAAATCAATAAAATATCACCTTGCCAGTGTATATGTATAAAAATAATAGCAAACTGAAACCATGTATTTGTGTGGAATGTAAGATATTTTAATATCTCACTTAATGTGGCCCACGTGCAACGTAAACGGGTCAACATGAAAAGATAACGTTTCTGATATATACGTTGATGGAATGTATAATTAAGAGTATTTATCTTGGACAGTTACAGTCCTGATAATAAACACATATATAACACTATCAGGAACGGTCCTCTCTCTGCCTATAAAAGAATAACAGAGGTTTAATCTCCGTCAACAAAAAGCATTCTCTGTGAAACAGAAGAAAAGGCTAAGAGAGAGAAACCGATTTCCTTATTGAGGGTTGGATTTCTTCTACGGCTCAAGGTATGTTTTCTATAACTAAGGTTTATAATATTTTATTATATTATAAGATTGAAGTTTTGTCATTACGATGATTTATTATGAAGTACAAAATAAATCCTAACATGGAAGTATAAAAAAAGCTACCTGTCTCTCTAAAGATAGAGCACGGTACAGCATCCGTGGGATTCGCCCCATATTACCAAGAACAACAACAGCTGCTCTTCCCTTCTTTCCCATTTCAGCCCACTTTCTCTTTGCCTGATCAATGTAGTACAAAAGAGTTCAGAATTGCAAAGCTTTCTGAGTACAAAATTGAATGCGGAAGAAGAAATTCGTTCACATAGCACCCAACAGCTAGATCATAACTTAACGGGGCGGAGCTTTTGGCAGGGGCAGCGCTGAATTTAGTTTTCTTACAAGGGTTTGGGGCAGAGGCGGCGTTGGGGGGCCAATGCCGCAGCTAGGTTGGGGAGGGTGGTGGTGGTTATGGGACGGACAGCCAGGGCGGAGCTGGGATGGAAGAAGCACCTGGAAGATGATCGATTGCCTCCACTTGGAATTAGAAGAGGAGACCGAGCTCACTTTTCCGGCGAGATATGACCGTCTCCTTCGCCGCAGCTCGGTTAGATTTTCTGGGAATCACCAAGAACCGTTGGATTTCGATCCGACGGTGGAAGGGCGAAAGGTGACCGCTGCTACTGATTTGACGGATACCGTTAGATCAAAATCCGACGGAAGGAGGGGCCTCGACTCATGTAGCCCACTTAGCCATGTACAAACGGGACTCTTTGACATTGGACATTACTGATTTTTCTAATCATTGAAATTTCATAAACAACTTCAAACAAACTGAACTCCAACTTGGACATTACAAATCATATAACCATCAAATAAAGGGGCACAACTTGTTAATTTATTTTTGACCTTGGGAGATCACAAGGCATGCAACTTCCGCAAGAAAAATGTAATTTTGATAAGACATAAACTGTTGACTTTAACGAATAAAATAACTAATTGTTTCAGTATTAATGTAGTTGTTTCAGCATTAATCTAGCATTAGTGTTCTTGGAAGAATGTTTCTTTCCTATACAATTTCGCCTGATGTTGAAGTTGCTTTCCCGTTGCCTTGACGAAATCTTTTTTTTTGTATAATTGACAATTTTATTAATCCAAAAAGGTCGGAAGAAAATAAGCAACAGAGCAACACTCCTTGATCTATTGCTCTAGTTAAGCATTACTAAAGTCGGAAGACGTTGGAAAAAAGTGAAGAAGAAAGAAATCCAAGGAGTACATAGTGAAAGGACTAGCAGATTTTTCAAAAAAACAAATGGGTCTAAAGGTAACATTAAGTGGGAAAATGTGCAAGTAGGAAGAAATCAAACAATTGAACTCTTCATTAAATTATATAGTTAAGCAAAAGACAAAGAACATTGGACAATGAACTCAAAGAGAGCAGATTTCATTGCAGTTCAATTATATTTCTCTAGTTAATAAACCCAAGCAATCCGTTCAAGAGTTCAATTAATGTGCATTTCCATTGGCCGCTTGTACATGTTCATGTATCAAATTCCCTAGCTCTAATTCCATCTGTCTATGTAAATCTGCCATACTTATGTGTCCACTCTCATCCGGAACAGGCCCTAATACTGTTTCATCTTCTTTGCCAGCTCCCACTTGAACTTCTTCCTCAACACTTCCATGCTCCATTGTTGTCACTGCTTGTTGTTTCTTCACCTTGATCCGGCACAGGATAAATGCAAGCAACATGCAGAACAGAAAAGCTCCTCAGGCCGATAGACCCACAATGAGGACAATGTGGCTCTTATCAGAATGCCCCAAATTTGGGTTGCCAGTTGTGCTGAAAGCTGTGAAAGGTAAAAAGCTAGAGAAAATAAGAACTCCCATCATCCCATGATAAATAGAACCCAGCCAGGGCAATTAGAATGGAAAGGAGGGAGTATATAAGATCCATGATTGGAGTTCCAATTAATATGATTCTTACTTTACTGCAACCTTCTGATTATTTTTAAGGGAGTTCGGCAAGCTTCCTGATAAATCATTGTAGCCCAAGTTCCCGTTGGAGAAACAAAAGCAGAAATTAAACATATTGCATGTTAACCTTTTGAAGCCTACCAATCAGTTGACTTACAATTTCTTCAAGTTGGGCAGCTTTCCAAGAAAGTCTGGAATTGGGCCGTTGAGTCTGTTGTAACTTAAATTACTAGTGGCAACATTTAAATCAGATTATCGTTTCTCAAGACATGGGACAAACTTATGGAAGGAGGCCTTCCTGATGAAATAAATTATGATGAACTACTACTAAATTATGCAATACTTATATGATTTCAAGGGCTTGCATTTGACTGAAATCCCTTAGTGAACCTTTGAGGCCATAGAGAGCCAGGTACCTGTCTCAATTGTAATTGGAGCCAACAGGAGTCATGAATTAAATTCGTCCATATATCATAATATATGACTAGTAACAACAATTAAGAACTTCTTTTATTTTCAAGAAAAATTGCAAACTTGCTTAGTAGATGATCTTACAAAGCAGTTACTCGGGGTGGCTCATTCTCATTGCATGTCAGCGATTCCCATGCAGTATTGGCCGGTAAGCACGGGTCACCTGTCCAACTACTTAGCCTTTGGGAATTATACGACATTTGCTCCAATCCTTTGACTGTGGCAAATCATGATCAAACACCAATATTGGAAATGCAACTACAAAACAAAAACATGCACCACAAATCGGTAAAACGTTTAAAATGGCAACATCCAATGCAAATTGAGGTAGAGGAGCGCAAGTCGCATGTACGAATGCACGTACGTATCTACAATCTATGTCTACATACTAATGTATGTATATGGCAAAAAAATGTATTTATGTATGAGATAAAAAAGGGCGCTAACAATCATCTTCACATGTCCCATTCACAAGCTTCTGGCTCACGGCGAACAATTCCAGTGCACTAATGAAAGGTGGGTTATCTGAGCTTGTACTGGGCACCAAAGACAGTTTCAGCGGTCCGTGATCGGATTTGTGATCACATAGTACTCGAGACAATGCATGGGGGTAGTGGAGACGGTGACGTTGGTGTCCTCGCCATCAAGATATATATTGAAGGTCCTATTGCAAAGGAGAGTAATCTCAGGCTCATTGAAGTAGAGGTTGAGGCAGTAAGAGGTGGGCTTGGGCTGGGGAAGGTTGAGAAATTGGGCAGGTCATCGAAGGCGGCCTGAGATTTGACACTGGAATGAGCACATCCAAAGGTGGACGGTCGGGCCATGGTTTAAAAACCGCACTGGCCCAGCCGCTTTGACCTGAGTCGGGTGTTTTTTTTTTTGCAGAGACGGTCTTGTCTCCTGGGAAGATTGACCCGGATGGGCCAATGCAACTCCGCCAGTCGAACTAGAGAATTGGCTGACCGATCACCTCAACCTCTATTAGACGAGTTTTTATCGTCTAGGAATGCAACTCCGCCAGACGAGTTTTTTAGAAAACCTAAAATCTTTCTTCTCAATCTCCGATTCTCCACCCCAGTTCACCCGAGGGAGACTGCCACCACCACTCACTTTCCTCTCTCAGCGGCAAGTCGGAACCGGAGGGTGGGAGTTTCTTTCCTTGCCTTGTCTCTCTTCTCACTCTCCCTCCCTCGACCACTCCGGCTTCACCCCCCACCCCCCGAAGAACTACACGCTTCTCTTTGAACGGCCACCCTGCCTCGCCCCTTCCTAACCTTCTTCTTTATTTCCTCCCTCCCGACCTTTTCTTTCTGCATGAGGGTTTGATTTTATAATTGCTATCCATGGTGTTTTGGATGTCATGATTTAATGAAGGAGAAAAATTATTGCATGTTCTAAAGACCATGGAAAAATTGATGATGTCAGCAATCGGGTTGACCCCCGATTGGACCTATTCCACAAGAATTCTGGGTCGATGACTGGTCCGATTTTTAAAACCTTGAGTTTGGCACATCATTTTCGGGTTTGAGTGCATAAACATCAGAGTAGTCAACATCTGCTGAGACCCAAATGCGGGCGTATGGATCTTGTGGATACCTATTTGCATAACGGCAGTAAGATCAGAAATCGCTTTACACCCCATACTAATGTATGTACCAATTGGGCCAATCCTAGGCAATTTCATATTTTTTCTCGGTAAATCAAAAATTTTATTAGCTCAAGGGAAGGATACAAGATAAATGAAACAATAGAATCATGAAAAGCTCCATTAAGATCAAAACACGGCTTTTTTGGGTAAATTGCACTTGCATGAATAATGGTGAAATTGCACTTAACCCCTATGAATTATGAAAATATATACTTCACATATACAACTCAATTGTCGAATGATTTTACCCTTGAAGATATCTCCTACCAATTTTACTTCAATTTTAGGGTTTGTGGTAGCCATGAAGACCATGACAAATAGCTAATTTTTCTTACATTTGGGAAAATAAGGCTAGTGCATTGCCATTGTCGAGTAACATGTTGACGGTCTGTGTGCACCCCCTTTGCATGGTGAAAAGAGGGGGATGGCGAATGAAGAATGTGGATTTATTAGTAAAAAAATGGGTAAAATTATCTCGTCGTATAAGTCATAAGGATTAAGCGCATATTTTCAAGTATAATTTTGCCATAATACATAGGGGTCAAGTGCAATTTACCCCGTTTTTTAGTGATACACAAAGCTCCTAAGAAGACTGAATTAACTAACCCTCTAGAAAGAAGAAAAGTCAACAAAATCTAAAACTAATTATTTCTCCTACACCACCTTTCTTAATTGCTTTTTTTTTCCAATATTACTTACCAGAGAGCTTCATTTGTTAATGATCCATAGTTGGACCTTTTCACATTCACGGTGAAGAGTGCAATGCTAACTCTCCGTGGCGCCATACATGTCCGAAGAGAGATGGACCATGTCAATGGTGGACACAAATGGAATCTCATCAGGATACGTCCTCCCCCCTCACATGATGACCTCATGCGAAAAGGGCCTATCGGTGTCGGAATTCTCGACGCTAGCCCACGACTTCCCGTCCAAGCTGAGATCAAACCTGGGAGGAACGTTCTTTCCATCATAATTCCCATAAAAGAAGGCTGCTCGGACTTGGTACTTCTCATCGGCTGAGGCCGGCAGTGTGTAACAATTCTTGTTTTGGTCCAGGAAGTACCGGAGAGTGCTCATCTGGTTGGGTAAGATGTCTGTGGTCTCTTTGACCTGAGCGTTGTGGCCGGAGCTGATGAAGGTAGCAGCAGATTGCCACTTAAGGCCTGTGCTAGTGTAGGCATAGTGTGGACTGTCTGCTCCACAGTCGATTCTCAACCAATTTGAACCTGTAATTTTATTCAGGAATCAAACACATGCATGCAATTTTTTATTCTACATATATTTAGAGGTCTTAGGATATACCTTGGGAGCATGTTTGGTGAGCAAGAATAGCAACAAGATAACCTGCAGAGTCATCTTCTATTAGTGTGGATTTTTTCCTCTGCCATGATCATGAAGCAGGGATGAATGATAATAAGATAATTTTGGTCGATTAAATAGAGGGATGTATCTTTTGTGTTTGTCTCTAGGCATGGAGATGGAAAAGATTATTTGTACCGATGCGTAGAGTATGTTCTTGTTTTTTTGGATGAATTAAAATTTATTATAAAAGCCCCAGGGGAAGAGACTACAAAGAGTATGTTCTTGTTGATTTATAATATTGCAACTGCCTATTAGCCTTACAGTGCTTCTGTGAGAGACTGAGATTTCGTTGCAAACAAGGCATCTCTTTATTTCATTAATGGCCCAAGCCATAAAAGGTTGTAAGTTGCCTGAAATCCTTTCAGAAAGAGTCAATTTGTTGGGTCGATGAAAAGGCATACAACTTTGTTAATGGAAATCCACATTCATTGTCGTACGAATTTTGTTTTTCACTGCATCAATGGTTATGTGTACCTGGCAAATTTTTGGCTTGATAAATAAGGCGGCAACATTCGGAGTATAAGTAGACAAAAAACTAGCATGGACCCTCGCCTTACAGGGTTCTAAGCTAGGGCTCGAAAAAAGTCAGCTGGACCAACTTACCCGACTCGAACCGATTGCAAAATACGATCGGTGTGAGGGTTTGAAATTATTACCCAATTTTAAATAGGGGAGGGTAGGGTAATTACCAGGACAACTCAACCTCAAGCCTGTTAACTATTTACAAACCGTTAGAATACATCTCCAATACAAAATCTACTTTAAAGTTATAATACTATTTTTATCTGACGGCCTGAAAATTTGTACAAAAAATTCGACTGATTTACCTAAATCATGAAAGTAAAACTCGGATTGGAATTATTTTAATTTTGGTATAATGAATTGATTTTGTGATTATGATAAATTCCTTAATTTTGGTAGGAACTTGATTAGACAGTTTCCTATTTTAGCCGAGACTCACTGGTACTAGGACTGAGCCTGACGTGTGCCAAGGCTAAGTTAGAGTTGTGTGAGATAATAGTATAGATATCTTTGGTTAGTACATTCATAATTTGAAAAAGAATATGAGAAATGAGATGAACAATGCAGATATGATCACGAGTTAAAACACTAGGTAATCACGGAAGAATCTTGTGCATTTACCAAGTTACATCAGAGTAAATTTAAATTGGTGAAATTGTAAAGTTGCAATTTAAGTTGGACACCAAAAGGAAATGGGCGCACGAGAATTTGAAAGTTAAAATGTAGTTTTCTATGATAAGGATGTTTTGAATTGGAATTGGAATTAGAACTAAAGAAGGAATTGCATTTAGGATTTCAAATTAGCTGAGCGCTAAATTGGTTGGGTACCAGGGTAAATTCATGGGAGACTTCTTATTGGCTGGTTATGTTAGGAAGTGACTTAGATTAAGGGAGGAGATTGCAATTCAATAAGATCTAGGAAACCCTAGTATAAGAGGAGAGTTGGTCGGCCCATTATTATCCCTCTCTCTCATCTCTTTTGCTCTCCCGACCCCCCCTCTCTCTCTCTCACTAAACCCACAACGCTCATCTCTCCCTCTTGACCTCATCATACTTGTTGGCTGACCTGTTTTGGTGATGAGGAGAACTTGTATGCGGGTGGATTTGTTTACAACGCGAGAAGGTTTTTCATCGAAATAAGGTCGGATGATTTTACATAGCCTCTTCTAAATTTTTTTTAATTCTTTGATGCATATATAGTTTCCTCTTGAATTGGATGTTGAATGATGATATTTTTATGCTAATTATTGATGATCTATACTTATGTTTATGATCCTTAATTATGAAAGTCATGTTCTATATTATCAAAGCCATGTTCTATATTATTTGATGATCTATACCCATTTGTTTGAATTTTGCTGTTTATACTCATAATGGAATGATAAGACCCATGAATTTGTGTTGTCTCCTCTTGGTATTATTCCCTTCTAATGCACGCCATTGCTGTCCAATATAGTTGGCATGGTTGGTGAGATGATTATATGTGTAGAAGGATAAGTATTCAGCCATATAATTGAATTTGAATAAAATTGTGTAGGCGAACCTGAAATTGTTCCATGTGTCACACTTAATTCTGGACAGTATAAAAATAAGTATTATACATGAAGTTAAGAGAACTATACCATGCAAACCCAAGGTGTTCTATACTCGAGAGTGATCGTTTTTAATTATTATTGTCTTAATTATTTTGTGCATACGTCTAAGAGGTGTTTGTATTATTTATTTAATTTTTTAGCATATGTCTGAGAGGAATACATTAATTGCATCAATTACGGTTTATAAGAGTGAGAAAGGATAGAATTTATTTAATTAGTTAATTAATTCAACATCGTCCATGTGCATTTAACACTTTCATACTCGCCCGTACTCAATAATCTTGTACACTTGCGAGAGTTTAATTTAGAACAACCAAACCACTAAAAAATTCCTTGCTATTGACTATAATTAAGTGTTTCACATAGGTCATCATTGCATTCTATATAGATTAGCTTCTTCCAGTTGTCAGTGCACCTTGTTACACTATGTAGGAGTTGATTAAAATCACGCAGCTTCATCGATCAGAAACCTTCTCATTAATTACCCAAGTTTGCGAAGCATGGGATTTTTTTATGCAGTGGAGTGATTTTCTTTTCATTTTACCTAAAAATTTTGAAGTTACATAGGTCACAAACTGCTAAATAGGTCTATACCGGAACATTATGGCCTCAATATAAGTATGACCTCCTTTCTACTACGTGCACTTCCACTTATTAGCAATTGTTTACATTATACCACAACAAAAACATAAATAAGCTAAAAGCCTCCTCCTTCGTCCGGAATTTTTCTTTTTGGATAAGTTAAATTTTCATTAAAACATTAGAGAGAAAACAAGAAGGGTTACATCTGATATGATAAAACCAAAATTAGAAAAATTACAACTTCCATCTATTTGCAACAGCAGGCAGCTTGTCCACATAAGATCGAAGGTGAGCACTAGCCAAGACATAACACTTGATTTCATGCTCGCATTGAGTGAACATACTCAACTTGTGTGATTGCTCAGATCTGAAGTTTCTTGAATTCCTCTCTCGAAACAGAATAAACACAATAGTTTAGCATCAATTTTAGAATAACACCAAACCGCTTATTACTTTGAGTGAAGGATTGAATATGCTCTAGGAAATTAACAGCAATCCTTGCCAGGATTGGAGATCTGCTTCGTCTGGAATTATTATTAACATAAGGTTTTTCAAAATGAACTAATTTAACTCTATGAGGACTTGATAATTCAAAGAGATAATCTAAAAGTAATTAGTACAACGAGCAACTTTTGCCCACAATCTACTCAAAGGCCCAATGGTATTCTTTGCGGAGAGCTGCTTCTTCCTCAGGCGTGTAATCGTTCTCAACGCCATAAATCTTCCTCACCTCTTCCACACTGCGGCCCTGAAGGGACTTAGCCAGAGTCTTGGACATAAGCTCTTGCAGTGACTCCACATTGAGATAGTTGGCAGCCATTATGAGCTCCAATTGAAACATAATGCCTCCATTAGAAGCGAAGTTCATGTCCCATTTTTCAAGCTCCTTGGATGACTTTCTCCCATTCTCAGGTTCTAGTGCATGTTGCTCGCAGTATTCGACAACCTTGGCGAGGACTTTGAATGTCACGTTTGGTATAGGAAAGAAGTCATGGTCCTCGGCCAATTCTTGCACAACCTTCATCTGGTTAGCAATTTCTTCGGACACTTCAAAGAGCACGCTGTCCGAGCTCTTGAGCGTGATCCTTCTTTTACCTGCAGCCAGAACTCCAAACTGGTGGCGGCGTCTACCAGGATATATGCTCCACAGCAATGTTAGAGCAGTACATAAAATACCAATTACTACTGTAACAAACCACTCCATGTCCCTCTATTGTACTTCAGATTCCTATAAACAAGGAAAATAGATGAATGCTTGCAGTAGATTGAATAACATGAGGTAAAGATTTACATATGGATCACCTTACCAACAAATATAATTCTTCTCTTTTTACTAAAAAAAGCGCTTTCAAACATGCAAGTGAAGATTTAAAGAGAGTCGAAAGGCGGTATACAACATCACATAAACCAATATACATCATGATAAAAGATAAACACATGATGAGAACAATATATAAGAACTCTTAAAGCATGTCTCACTTAAAAAAATTCAGTAGGAGGAAAAGCACTAATATTTATCATGCAATAAAACTTTATTCATCACATATCATAATAACACAGACATTAGAGAGGATAATGATCGCAGAGAATCAAGCAATGAGTTGTACCTTAGCTCTCTTCCCAAACACAACTAGCTTGCAAGAGGGAGAAGGCAGTTTAATTATTACAGCATATAAAATTTATGTTAACTACGTACTGCTTATATAGAAAACCAACTCGGGTTCAGGAAGAACCCCTACAACAATTTTGACTAGTAATGGGATTTCATGAGAGGAAAGCATGCGTGAAGCACCAGCGAAGTAGTTTCCTCGCCTGAAGTTCCTATTTCTATTGAGTTTTTGATTGGTCAATTTTAGGAAGGTAACATGATTGCTTGCTATTTTCAAGCTGTCTCTGGTAATTCTTGTTTTATAGGGAGTCTTCGTTGTTCTTTATTGGCTACGACCATCTTGCAAATCATCAGTTATCACACGTAAGTAATGTCTATAATACTCCTACTGCCATGCAACAAGGAAAATCAAAATCCTATTGCAGGACATTTTCTTACATAATCCTTCACCATGACCTCCCTTATTGATGCCACCGGTTTAATATGCGACAAGCCTTGGATTGTAAGGGCAGTCAGCAGAGGCATCCAAACCATGGAAAATCATCTCGCCGATATATCGGCGAGATATCGGTATCGGGCCTAAACTGATACATTGATACCAAGGTTTTCAAAACCGGACCGGCCATCGAACCGGAATGATGGCCGGTCCGGTCAGACCGGGGTCTGACCGCGGTCAAACCGGTGTGAACCGGTTTAGGTGAGAGGAGTGTAAATATATGATAAATATATAATTTGTGTAACATAAGCATCAAAAATACATAGCCCAAGTGGTTAAGTCTCTCACGGGGGAGGGGACCCCCCTCTTGCAAAAATTCAGAAAAAAATTTTGAAATATTCCGGACCGGTCCGGTCCGGTTCACCGGTTCGGAAAAAACCGACCGGTTTTAAAAAAACCAGCCCGGTTCGTTAAACCGGTCTGCACCGGATGAACCGGACCGGTTTCCCGGCCGGTTCCGGTTAACCGCGGCAGGACCGGCCGGTCCGGTCCGGTTTTGAAAACACTGATCGATACCCATCAAATATCGCCGGTATTTTTTGAATTAAAAAAAAAAATTAAAATTTATTTTTTTTTGAAAAAAAACCTTTTCATGTTTGTTTTCTATCCTAATAGGCATATTTTAAAATTTATTCTTTGTTTTAATTAGTATAACTCATTTTAAAAGTTAGATTGTGAAAATATACGATAAAAACTAGTTTTTGACTACCGATATTTTTTACACAATATCTCTTATATTTCGTCTCTTTGGCCGACCGATATTTTACCGATATCCGATACGACATTCCTTGATCCAAACCCACCTGCCCTCCATGTTAATGGACACGGCCATGAAATTAGACTTGTGCCGCCGGAAAGTGTTGTACACCCACAAGCGTGTGTGCCGGGTGCATATACACTTCTTTCGTTTCTTATGATGTGTTTGCAAAGATAATTGCTCGTGTTTGCCTATATTAACCGTAAATTTGCTCCTCAATTTGGGGAAAGGAGAAACAAAATAAAAAATATACATGACAAATCTAGTGCCATGTCTTTGTAGTGCATCCTAGGGGTCGATATCCGTCAGATCATGTGGGCCCCAAAAAATCTGAAGGCTCTTACACCTGAGCGCACACATTATTTTGGCGCGTTAGCCTATGCTGTAACGCCAATGCGCTGTTGACAGACGGCCGTCAGATCAAATCACATGGGGCCCAGTAATCTCAATCACATTGGCATTGTCCTATAGTGCCTAATCTTACCTGTAAAAAACTGTCTAAAGACTATATTAAAAGAAATTTCATGAATTTTAAAAATGAGTCTAAGAGAACATTAAGTAAATAGTGAAACAATTGAAGTATTTATTACATGTCTTAAATCATTTTTTTATTTTTTTTATGAGAATCTAACGCATCTGTGTTCTCTGAGTACAATGTGAGAAACATAATATGGGCCCTGGCTCATGAATGTCGGCATGCATCGGGGCACTATGAGCCGTCAAATTGAGATTCGACGGGATGTGTAAATTGAAAGGATGGGCGAGTCATTCAAAGTGTCAAACCTGCTTGCCGGTGTATAACATGTGCTGCCTGCATCTATATCTGACGGCCTGCAGCGCCAAACGCAGTGAGCGATGGTGCATACAAGCTTACTACCTTGAAAAGAATGCTGAAAAACAGCAGACGTTCAACAATAAATTAGAGGGCTGGTTTAACTGTTCATGGCAGTCCATTCATTCATGTGAAAAAAAAAAGTCCATTCATATTGCTCTAGTTATAAACCCAGCATACAGCAATATTTCAGTCAAATGTTCAAAGCACATTTCCGTTGGCCCCTTGTACATGTTCATATATCAAATTCCCAAGCTCTAATTCCATCTGCCTTTGTAAATTTGACATAGTGATGGAGTTGATACTCTATTTCAGTCTGGACTTAATTGCGGAAGGATATGTCGGTTGATAACTTATAAAAATACTACAATGTCCTAGCAGTTATCAATTGGTTAGTATATCATAATAGGGTATATTGGTCTTTGTGTTTCTTTAGTGAGTATAAATAGGGGAGAGGGGATCGGGCAGAAGCAGCTTTGGATTTTCTCTTATCCTGAAGATTCGGACCTCTGCTTAGGATGGATTCTTCATCTGCTGGTGGATTCCATAGGATGGTGAATTCCGACATCTCAATTCTCTGTTAGACAATCAAGGTGTAGCAGTTTCTTTTATGTTTGTGTTAGAGAATTTGTGTTCTGTTGCTGTAATATTGATTCAGACAATTAACATAGTTGTACGTGATTGTGAAAATAAATACAATTCTGTCTGATACAACGAAGAACATGTAATTGCTGGTAAAGTGTTTGACAAATTGCTTGTATGAACTTTGTTTTGGTTGTTTCATTGCACTGTTGTTTTCTGTAAGAAACTGGCTGCATCATTTTGGTATCAAAGCGAAGACTTGGTTGTTGTTCATCGCAATCGAGACTCCTGGAACATATTTAGATATACAACAGCAAATTTTTAAAGTTTCACAGCAAGTTCTGCAAGTATTGGATCAGTTGGGTGTTGGATCAATTCAACTGCAAATTGTGGATCATGATCCTAGAAATGCGGAAACCAATTACAACAGCCTTCCAAGTTCTTTTAGGCGATATGAGTCTAACAGAAGTTCTAATTATAAGAAATTGAGAACATCTGGAAGTAATCGAAGTAACAAGTCAGATATGAGGTTCTGCAATTTTTGGGAAAATGGAGGAATGTGGCATATGGAAGATTTTTTAGACTGGTTATTTTCAGTTCAGAGATATTTTGATGAAATGGAGGTGTCAGAACATGTGAAAATAGCCACTTGCATTCTTAAGGGTGAAGCTTTAAACTGGTGGAAACAATTGCAAGCAGCCAGGCTACAAATGGGTAAGTTTCCTATTCGTAGTTGGCGCATGATGAAGTCCTTGATGCAAAGACAATATCTTCCATTTGATTATGAACAACTGGTATTGCAAAAATTTCAAAAGTATACACAAGACACAGAAGGTGTTTGAGAGTATGTTCAAGAGTTCCAATGGTTGATAGATCGATATGGGCTGGTTGAAACATAATGTTCACTAGCTTCTCGATTTATTGAAGGCCTAAATCCCAGTATCTACAACCTTGTTGCATCTCAACCAGTTGGTTTCCTTGATGAAGCAATCGAATTGGCCATACAAGCTGACTTTCATCTGCTGAATTGAAGTATTTAGAATATGAAAACATTCATTCACAGCTACAATTTGAAGAGCAGGAAGATGTTCTGACTGATATGATGGCAGAACAAGAAACTAATGTTGAGATATATGAGTCGAAGTCTAAACAGATTTTACAAATTGGATAAGATTGAGAAATATGTTAAGTTTGCTGGCTAAACTGAAGCTGCAATAACTGGTGATAAAATGCTTCCAAAAATGCAGGAGCCTCAAGTGGTAAACACAGAAATTGAATTATCTGATATTGTTGTTGCATTTGGTACAATAGTTGATACAGATTTCAGCAATCAACAGAATGTTTATGAAGAAAAAACAACAGATGTCATTAAGGATCAGATCCAACCATTTTGCGAAGCTTGTATTCCATATGATCCTGGCGGAGCTGTACTGTCTTTAATTGCATATTTTCTTTGCAGGAAGTATTTGACACCAATGTGTCATGGCAATGTTTTGATAGAGCAAGGTGGCTCAGTGTGTGGTGAATTAATTCCATAATTCACAATTGTTAAACAGCTTCCACAAGATAATTGGAGAGAGATTCTGACAATTGCATGCAAGTTCTTCAAGACAATGGAAAGGAATTATTTCATCAAACTAGAGCTCAAAGAAATGTCTCAGAAAATTAATTCTTTCCCATCTTTTCTGAAAACTATTGATTTTAGAAATAATCCTATGTGCATACAACCACCATTATCTTTGTTACTTGTGGGTGAATTGGCCTTCGTGTGTTTTGATTGTCAAATGTTTGGCAAAGTGAATCAAGATAGAACTGCGCACTGCAAGGTTAAAGCATGGTATGAGTTTGTGATTATAGCTGGTTATTATTTTACCTGTGAGAAGTTGAAACTACAGTTCCTTTAGAACATTGCAACTTATTTGGAATTTAAAAAACAATGGCTTCAATCTATGATAGTTTTGGGCAATACCAATTTGGAAGACAAGAGGTTCAACTTGGGTGTTAAACAGGATGTTTGTATGAAACAAGTTCTAGATTTTCAGGTGTTAACTTTGTTTTAGAATCACCCATAAGTTTCAACTACAGTTGAAATCTTACTTTGTTATGGAACTGAGAACTTGTTCATTTTCTTAAAGCTTTCAGTGTGTGACTTTCCATTTGATCCAAGAGGAATCAAGTGGAAGAATCAGTTCATTTTTCAGTTAGTTTCCTCTGTCGGCTCTAACCAAAGTACATGTAGTTTACCGTTCATGACTTCTAATGAATTACAACATGTACAAACTCTATTTTCTAAATGGACAAATTTGCTAAGAAACTTCAGTAGTTTTCTTTTGGTCCAATGTGAATGTTATTCAATGGCAATTTTTACTGCATTTTTTTGGATAAGCTGTTATCAACATCAGACATCAGCAACAATGGTCTTTTATATGTCAACAACTATGTTATTTTTGGACATATTTGATATACTGCCTGTGTCTTCTTCTTTGCCATTTGTGCATGGACAAGATAACATAGCTAAAGAATGGCCTACAATTATTACTAGCCATTGTTTTTCATATGACAAGTTGAGATTACAGTCAATTCAGCACATTGTCGTTCCTCAGACATTTGGTAAAGGACAACTCGAATTACAATTGAACTTGGAAGTAGAGTTCCTTGATTATATCATACTTCTTAGAATTAATTTTCATCATGAGATTTTATGGACATCATATACAGAACATCTCCTAGCATTTACCACAAGTTGGGTTGTTTCTCATCACCATCTCAAAGTCAAGTGACAATTTTTGACAGTTTACAATGAGGGTATTCAAGGAACTACAGTCAATTCTACCACATCAACAAATATTGCATTTTGGAATATTGTCTTGGATGGTGTTACTCACTGTTCTTTAGGAGAGCAAATGACACAACAAACTGAGAATTACTGGTTTGATCAATTTCCAGTGAAGCTAACTTTTTCCCATTTCCAAATTCCTAGCAAGGATTTTCTTCTTTTGCCACATGTTTCATTTGAAATTGGAATATGTGCTCATATGTTGGAAAAAGAACTTGCTTACATGATAGATGGCATCTCTGTCTTTTCCAATATTGTTTGAGTTCACTGTCCAAAATGTTGAAAATCGGCTGGGAAATTCTTTGATGACAAATGGTCCTTCTACTCTTACTCCTTGTTTTCTTGAAACATTGACTATAATATATGCAACTCTCATTCATGGTGTTCTAGCTTGAGGACAAGCTTTGTTTTTTTTAGGGGAGGAGTAATGATGGAGTTGATACTCTATTTCAGTCTGGACTTAATTGTGGAAGAATATGCCGGTTGATAACTTGTAAAAATACTACAATGTGCTGGCAGTTATCAGTTAGTTGGTATATCAGAAGAGGGTATATTGGCCTTTGTGTTTCTTTAGTGAGTATAAATAGAGGAGAGGGGATTGGGCAAAAGCAGTTTTAGATTTTCTCTCTTCCTGAAGATTTGAAGCTCTGCTTGGGGTGGATTCCTCATGTACTAGTGGATTCCGGCAAGACAGGCTGGTGGATTCCGGCGAGACAGGCTGGTGGATTCCGGCATCTCAATTCTCTATTAGACAATCAAGGTGTAGTAGTTTCTTTTGTTTTTGTATTAGAGAATTTGTGTTCTGCTGCTGTAATATTGATTTGGACAATTAACATCGTTGTGATTGTGAAAATAAATATAATTCTGTCTGATACAACGAAGAACATGTAATTGCTGGTAATGTGTTTGACAAATTGCTGGTATGAACTCTGTTTTGGCTGTTTCATTGCACTGTTGTTTTCTGTAAGAAACTGGCTGCATCACATAGCCATGTGCTTACTCTCATCTGGAGCAGATGGCTGATCTGTTGCTTCATTTTCCTTGGCAACACTACCCACTTGATGTTCTTCTACCCCCAACAATAATTCCATGCTCCACCTTTGTCTCTTCAATTTGTTGATTTTCTTCTTTCTTTGGTATAAAGTAAATGCAAATAGTAGGCAGATGACCACAAAGAGAGAAGCTCCTCCAGTGGATAGCTGATCGTTTAAAATTAAACCATTGCAAGTGCACAAGACAATTGTGTATTACGATGAGAATTGAAGGGTTGTTGAACCTCAAGGACGATTAAACAAATTACCAAATTCAAGATAAAAGTGCAGTTTTTAGTTACTCTGAAGGAAAGTAGTAAACTTTAACTAACTAAGATGAGATTTAATCAATATAGAAGAGACCAAGGCTTCGAATCCACCACAATAAACTAGTGTATCATCTCTTTCTCTCTTTTAAATAAAGATTTCCAATTGACTAGCATATTCCTCTCGTTCATACACATGTCAACTCAAAATATAGTGCTCTCCTCTCGGATGTAACACATAAATCAATTAAAACATAAAATTGTGATCTATCTCTCTCGAGTATAAAAGAATGAGACTTTATTAGTATATAACACTGAAGATTACTCACGTTCCTCTCGGATACGCAAGTGCTCTTTCATATTGAAATCCAATTAATTCACTTTTGTCTCTCTCGAGTACAAAGAACAAACTTCAATGAATTAACTTTAATTGCATAACAAATGTTTATACACCAACCAGAGTACACATAAGATGAGAGAAAATAAACTATATAACCAGTCTATTGGGCTTCATCTACGCCTTGGAAAGAAGTTTAGCTTCGCATTGGAAGATAAATTACCATTGTGTTCTTCATCTTCTTCTTCTTCTTCTCTCATTTACTCTAGCCTCCAAAATAGTTCAAGATACTCCAAAACGTTCTCCCTTAAGGTTATTTATATGTTTAAAAAGAAACCCCGAAGTCCCGTTCAAAATCCAAGACGAAATATGCATGATTTAGGTTTTTCTGCACAAATCGATTGATCGCTCCGTATAGCCCATCGATCGCTTGCCGATCGATCACTTTATTTCACAATTTCCTTCGTTGTCGCGCCGATCGTCCGTTTTGTCTCATCCGTCGATCGATCATTTGTATTCCCGATCGATCGTGTTTACTGTATTGTGCGAATCCAAAACTCTAGAAGATATGATCGATCGCACTAGCATAAACATAAGTTTAGGAGATAATAAAATGTATATTTCATGTGTAGATCACACCCCTATATTTTGTTAGTCCCTAGCAAAATAAAACAAAACAAACAAACAAACAAACACAGGAATTAATGCAATCAAAAGTAAAGTAGAAAAGTAAATGCTACTTTCATAGGGAACACGATTGCATTGAGCGTATGCAACAAGCCCTTAAACCTCTAGGTGTCCCTAGTAGGACGAGTTGTGTCTCGTGAGGGTTTGCAGCCATGCTACCTACAAACATATATTTATAAACCTAATTAATCCTAAGTGCAAACAAAACAAAACAAAATAAAATAAAGCATTGCAAAACAAGTAAACCTATTATCCCAACAAATGCAAACTACAATGTTTAAGTAATCAACCACATGTATTTGATTTATAATCAACGGGAATATAGAAGCCCTCAAGTAAGTGGTTTTATTTTACACTTTCATCTTAGAAATTTCTGCTCAAATATGATATAGCATGATAATGTAAATAGTAAAAGTGTAGAACATTGTAGTCATACATTCTAAATCTCTGTTTCACACAGATCCAGTGTTACCCATTAACCAAAGAACATCAGAATCTAAATAGTCATCGTAATCTTTAGGTTCATGATAGCACAAATCTGCGCGCCTCATTCGGGTCCAACATTCTAGACTTGAGAGGATAATACATCATAAACTTTTTTTTTTCAATAGGACTATGTAAGGTATTCTAGACTTCAAGATGCTTAGGTTTAGCAATGACTCATGCCAATGACTCCCAACCAGTTTGGCTTAAAGCATTAGATTTTAAGATGGACCGCTTCGGGCCTGAGCATCAGCCTAAGTTAATCCTATAATAGTCAAGCAACCCCTTTCTTTCTTTTGTTTTTTTCATTTTCAGCATTCATATTTTCAAGTATCTTTTAGCAATCTTTATTCGTCCAGGTTGTATTATACTCTCAACCAATTTTCGGTTCCAAGCCCTTGCCATAGCCAAGTAAATGGTCTATCATGATCTTTTAAGCTCAACAGACAACCACATCATCCAATGACTGACTAAAGATATCCCACTGTAAATTAGCATTCAACAAATCTCTAGAAGGTATTACTTTATGTACTAGTGTGTGCGATTGAGTTTTCTTAGTTCAAGCACCTATTCCAAGAGGACCATAACAGAAAGATATGCTCAGTTAAGTACATCTATCCTCTAGTATACTTACTCACACTTTCAATGTAAATTAATCACTTAATAATTGAAGCATGCATTATCATGGGATAAACTATTAAAACCTATGAAAAAGACTAGCAAACAATCCTAAAAACTAATCAATTTTTTTTAAATTTTTTAATTTTTTTTATGCAAGCAATATTCCCTCTCCCAAATCTATTATGAACATTGTCCTCAATGTGAATAAGATAGAAAAATGATAATGATCATATAACAAAGAAAAATAAGAAAAGAAGAGAATACACCTGAATACGTGGGTTGTCTCCCACTAAGAGCTAAGTTTAACGTCTTCATCCAGATTGAGCCATGATCATGTTGTAATTGGTGGAGCAGTCAAATATAGCAACATGTCCGCCATGTCACTAACAGCCTCGAGATAGGGTTTCAAGCGGTGGCCATTAACTTTGAATGTACTCCCATCGTTTGGATTGCGGATCTCAACAACACCATGTAGAAATACCTCGTTCACAATAAAAGGCCCAGACCACCGAGATCGGAGCTTCCCAGGGAATAAGTCCAGCCGAGAGTTGTAAAGTAGTACCTTCTGATTAGGCGCAAAGGACTTTCTGGAAATCATCTTGGCATGGATAGCTTTAGTCCTTGTTTTGTATAACTTGGCATTCTCATAGGCCTCATAACGCATCTCCTCTAATTCACTTAGTTGGAGTTTCCGCTGTTCAGCGGCTTTATCCATATCAAAGTTATAAGCTTTAATAGCCCAATAAGCCCGGTGTTCCAACTCCACAGGTAAATGGCAAGCTTTGCCGTATACCAATCTGTATGGAGACATGCCAATATGGGTCTTGAATGTTGTCCGGTAAGCCCATAATGCATCATGCAGTCGCAAGGATCAATCCTTTCTATCGGGACAAACCATTTTCTCAAGAATCTGCTTGATTTAGCGATTAGAGACCTCCACTTGGCCGCTCGTTTAAGGATGATATGGTGTGGCAACCTTGTGGGTGACAAAGTATTTCTTGAGAAGAGCTTCAAAAAACCTGTTACAAAAATAAGAACCGTCGTGACTTATAATAGCTCGAGGAGTGCCAAACCTACTGAAAATATTAGATTCAAGAAATTCCAGCACAACTCTATGGTCATTGGTCTTAGTGGCAACAGCTTCAATCCACTTAGACACGTAATCCACAGCAACAATAATATATGTATGACCAAAAGATGGCGGAAAAGGTCCCATAAAATCGATGTCCCAAACGTCAAATAACTCAATAATTAAAATAGATTGTAAGGGCATCATATCTCTTTTAGAAAAAGCTCCAAATTTTTTACACCTATCAAAAGATTGACAATAAGCATGGGCGTCTTTGAATAAAGTTGGCCAGTAAAAACCGCTTTGAAGCACTTTGGCCGCAGTTTTTTTTCCCCGAAGTGTCCACCACAGGCCTGAGAGTGGCAAAAAGATAAGATGCTATGAAACTCATTCTCGGGGACATATCGTCTTATGACTTGATCAGCACATATCTTAAATAGATCAGGGTCATCCCAATAGAAATGTTTGACGTGTGAGAAGAACACGTCTTTATCATGTTTAGACCAAGAAGTTGCGCCAAAAACTTGATCGTTTAAAATTAAACCCTTGCAAGTGCACAAAGCAATTGTGTACTACGATAAGAATTAAAGGATTGTCGAATCTCAGGGACGGTTAAACAATTTACCAAATTCAAGAGAAAAGTGCAGTTTTTAATTACTCTAAGGAAAGCAGTGAACTATAACTAACTAAGCTGAGATTTAATCAATATAGAAGAAACCAAGGCTTCAAATCCACCACAATAAACTAGTGTATCATCTCTCTCTCTCTTTCTTTTAAATAAAGATTTTCAATTAATTAGCATATTCCTCTCGGACATACACTTGTCAACTCAAAATATAGTGCTCGTCTCTCGGATGTAACACATAAATTAATTAAAATATGGAATTGTGATCTATCTCTCTCGAGTATAAAAGAATGAAACTTTATTAGTATATAACACTGAAGATTACTCACGTTCCTCTCGGATACTCAAGTGCTCTTTCATATTGAAATCTAATTAATTCACTCTTGTCTCTCTCGAGTACAAAGAACAAACTTCAATGAATTAACTTTAATTGCATAACAAAGGTTCATACACCAACCAAAGTACACATAAGATGAGAGAAAAGAAACTATACAACCAGTCTATTGGGCTTCATCTACGCCTTGGAAAGGAGTTTAGCCTCGCATTAGAAGACAAATCACCATTGTGTTCTTCATCTTCATCTTCTTCTTCTTCTTCTTCTTCTTCTTCTCTCATTTGCTCTAGCCTCCAAAATAGTTCAAGATACTCCAAAACGTTCTCCCTTAAGGTTATTTATATGTTTAAAGTAAAATCCTGAAGTCCCATTCAAAATCCGAGTCGAAATAGGCATGATTTAGGTTTTTTCGCACAAAACAATCGATCGCTCAGTATAGCTGATCGATCACTTTATTTCACAATTTCCTTAGTTGTCATGCTGATCGTCCATTTTGTCTCATCCGCCGCTCGATCATTTGTATTCACGATCGATCGTATTTACTGTATTGTGTGAATCCAAAACTCTAGTAGATATGATCGATCATTTTGATTGCCGATCGATCGTTTTCTTCGATAACACTGTTTTCCGGCTATAGCGATCGATCGTGTATAAAATGCCGATCGATCGTAGTTACTGTTCATAATTTTCAATTAGTTATAACTTTCTGCTCTGAACTGCAAATTGCGCGCGATCTATGGCATTGGAAAGCTGACTTCTTGAACTTTAATATGAAGCTTGTCTAATCAGAGATATGCATATGAAGTTATGATGATTTAACCATTAAAGTTTCTTTTTACCTCATTTCTGCGTTTTACTCTTGTTTCCTATAAAAATCAAAAACTATATTAAAGTAGCATTAATTCTAATCAAGCACTAGTATAAACATAAGTTTAGGAGATAATAAAATACATATTTTATGTGTAGATCAATAGCCCACACAATTAGGGTAGTGTGCCAATTGTGCTGAAAAGTTTGTGAAAAAGGTCACAAAGTAGGTAATAATTATAATTCCATCCAAAAATACAAAAATTAATCTCTAATTGAAGCTTTCATTAAGAATGTGTCACTTTATTGCAAACTTCTTGTTATTGGCAAGAGAATCCGGCAAGCCTCCTGTAAATTCATTGTCGGCCAAATTCCAATTGAAGGGCCAAAAGACGAAATTCAACATATCACCATTAATTTTTTTTCTTTGAAGCATATAATCACCTGACTTAAAGTTCTTTCAAGTTGGGAAGCTTTCCAAGAAAATCTGGAACTGGCCCGCGAAGGCTATATTGTGTGTAAATCACTAAAAGGGAAATTAGATTTTTTCTTTCTGAACTAAAAATGATGGAAGAGCAAGGCCTAATGAACTAAATAATCAAAACTTTCATCATTTCAAGGACCTGCATCTGACTGATCATGTAGCATACCTTGAAGGCCATAACCAGCTAAATACCTATCTCAATTGATATTCAAGACAATGGAAGTAATGAACTAATGCACGATGGACAAATGCTATATTGGCACAGTATTAATTCTCCCTCTGAAATAAATAGGTACAGTTCTCATTTTTCTATGTCCGAAAAGATAGGGCTTATTTCTCAGCCACAGAGGACTTTTCCCACTTGTAGGTTCACTCTGCAAACTGGTCACCTATCTTTTTCAGACGGAGCATACGCAGCATGGAAAGTAAAAAATTGCTTTGTAAAGAGATCATCTTACAAAAGCATTGTCTCTCGGTGGGTCATCTTCATTGCATCTTAGCCATTTCCATGCCATATTGGCTGGTAAGCACGGATCACCTGTCCAACTACTTAGCCTTTCGGAATCATATGCCAATTGCTTCAAACCTTTCACTGCAACAAATCATGATCCAATACTCAATACCAATATTAGAAATGCAACTACTTATTCAAGAACTGTTCATCAAACTGTTAATGTTTGTCAACTTTTGTGTGCCAAAACAATAGAACAAAAGAGCATTCCCTTAGCAAAATTTGGAGTAAGTTCTATTTAGTATGCCTCTCATAACCACGGTGCATAGAAATTCTAGCATATGCTATATAGGTCTAACTTGTACATAGCAATATCATAGCAAGGTAGCTATGTATCATGTTAGGCCCTACATACCATGCTAGGACCCCTCTGCACCATGGTCTGGTCATGGAGCACGGTCATGAAAACATTTGCTTTCTACTCCCTCCAATCCACATTGACAGTTAGATTTGCATTTTCAATTGCTAATTTTGAAAAACTAAATCGGACTACTAAAATACTAGAGGGAGTATAGAGCGTTGTGTGCATAGGTACGATGTACAAATGTATGTATGTCACTGTATGTATATATGCATATATGAGAGAGCAGCTGACAATCATCTTCTTTAGTTCCATTCACCAGGTTCTGGCTCACAGCAAACAATTGCAACGCACTAATGAAAGGTGGGTAATCTGAGGTTGCAGCAGGAATCAAATCCAGACTGAGGGAGCGGATGATGGGATTGGCGATCACGTAATACTTGAGACATTGCATAGAGGTGGTGGAGACAGTGATGTTGGCATCCTCGCCATTAAGGTATTTATATACCGAAGGTCCTGTTGCCAAGGAGAATAGTCTCAGGCTCTTTGAAGTATAGATTGATGTAGTAAGAGGTGGGCTTGGGTTGGGGAAGGCTGAAGAAAAGTTTGAGATTGTCGGAGGCGGCCTGAGCTCCGATGGTGGCAACGACGACTTCCGATGATGGGAAATCTGCCACTTCATTTTGGGGTGTGGGTGCAACAATATCGTAGCGGTTGATTTCGTCCTTTGGAGCCCAAATTCGAGCATACGGATCCTGTAGATACCTGTTTTTAAAAGGGGAAATAGCAGCACAAGATATTATTATATCATCATCATCATCATACGCCTTATGATATTATTATATATGTAGAGAAAATAAGAAAGGAAAAAGTTTATGAGCCTAGGTTCAAGAGCATGGGCGTGAGCTGAGACGATCTAACCCGTTGGATCTCAAAACTTCCTGCCCTTGTATTAAGGCCCACCGCCAGATCTAAATCACATGGCTCAGATTGTTTGTCTTACATACACAAGCATGAGCCCGGTCTCACAAAATGGGATTCAAAAAGATATTGTAGTATATAGAAATCTTTGAATAGGTACATGCACCAAAAGAATTGAGTTTAATTAGACCAAGTTCAAGCAATGTCATGTGAATTTGTTATATTTTTTTTGTTATTATATCATCTTCGTTGTTTTCTTTGTTTCCATCTCTGTTTATCTTCTCTTTTTACTCTTGATCAATAGGAGTCATTTTCTAAACCTGGTGGGATCACAAACGATGTTGAGACTCATTTTTAGTCAGTCTGATTTTATTTCCACACCTTAGAGTGAAGAAAAATTCCCCAAACTCATGTATACATTACAAATATATTTTCAAATTAAATTATTGCAGAACATAGTTCTGTCGCATTGTGCTCTTACAAGGTCTTCTTAGTAATTAATTCAAAATCCTTTGTGATCGAGCACAATGACCAACCAGTGTAATCATAGTACATAGGGCTCTAAAACAGTACTCCCTCCATCCAAAATTATGTGTCATCATTAGAAAACTGAGATCAGTTCATCTTGGTTTTCTGAGGAGGGCACATATTTTTGGTCGGAGGGAGTACAGTCTATGTACTACATTAACTCTATGTTAAAGTACTCCCACTATTCCATATTAATAGTCTGATTTGGAAAATGTACTACTACTTTAACACCGTGTGGTAAAGTAATTGATTTTGAAAAGCCAAATCAAACTATTAATATGGAACGGAGGGAATATATAGGTATTTCTATGCACTACTTTAGCCCCCATAGTCCTTTTGGCCACGGTTGTGCAGACTAAAACTGTCTTACCTTTAATAAAACTTAAAAAAAATTAACCCCACGAGTCTCCTTGACTCCCTATGTTTCCAAGTCAAACTTAATTACCAAGGTCTCACGAACTCCTGATGCCTCTCTCAACTGATTTTAATTTCTTTTTATATTGCAGTTTGTAGATTTAACATTACTACTCATACATGGTCAATTGTTAGAAAAGACAAACGGATGAGTAGTTCACCCACGTTTTAGCCAGCCCACCCCATTACACAGCAGTGGATGTCTACCGTCCATGTATTTTCAGACGGTGTGTATAAAGGCGGGTAGGCTGGCTATACTGTGAGGTGGTGAACTAAAAAGTAAAAACATGCTTCTCATTTGTTGAGATCTGTTTTCCATTGCTTTGCCTATTGATCACACCTTACTCTATCTTCAGTACATCTTACATCTTGCTTATTCCATCAACTTACAAAGACATGATAACATACATGATAGTGCACAATTGCATATTAAAAAAACACCCAAAAAAACTTTATACCAAAGACAAAAAACACGCTTTGAATGGGGGAGATACACAGCTGATTAATTGGCCCCAAATTTAATTAAAATAATCACTAAGTAATTAAAATGATTTGTAATTAATGACGAACTACCTCCTCTTGTTGTTGCCCGCCATGAGGAGGGAGAAGTAGAACAAAACCCTAAAGAAGAAGCCCCAAGCGAGCATGATCCAGATGCATTCCCACATGGTCAAGTCCGTCACCCCTTGCTGCTTCAGCAGATCCACCCCCGTCGTCACGCACGTCTTCGCCGTTATGTTCACTCCCAGCGAGTTGCTCAACGCCCTCAGTATCCCCTCCTTGGCCGCCTCCGGTATCTTCCCCAGCGGCGTGTTGTCGAACATCTGGTTTCCTTTCACGAAGCACTTCCCGGCGTGGTTTAGCTCATTGAGCAGCACCCCCTCGTAAGGATACTTTACTAGGCTGAGGTAGTGGAACCATATCCAGTAGGCCGGAATCCGGTCGCGGGAAATGAAGAAGCCGCTGAAGAGGAGGAAGTAGGCAAGCGATGCGATGACGACGGTGAAGCCCATCATGTAGTGGGTGACGACGCCGGAGAGGAAGGTGACGAAGGAGGTGCCGGCCCAGAAGGAGGCAAGGATGATGGCGAAGAAGTAGACGAAGCCGGAGATGCCGCCGGCGAGGCCAACCGCCCAGAAGGTGACGGCAGAGAAGGCGAGGGAAAGTGCGACGACGGACGGGAGGGAGACGGCAGAGTTGGCGAGGACGTAGGAGGAGCGGCGGTAGGCGTTGTAGGCGGTCTCCCTAAGGAAGATGAAGCGCTCCATGATGAAGACCGGGAGGGCCTCGGCGCAGGTGAAGAAGATGGTGGACATGGCGAAGGCGAAGAAGCCGACCCGCTCTTGGACTCCTTTCGGCGAGCTGTCCAGCTGCCAGAAGATGGTCGCGAGGATGAACCCGGTCACCAGTACCGCTCCCAATCGCACACCGAACAGCTCCGGCGACCGGCGGGCGTTCGTCATCGACCGACTCGCCAGCACCCACACCTCCACCCACCACGGATTTGCAAACTTTGCCATCCTCCGGCTACCACCGCTGCTTCCGGGGCCGTCGCCGGTGACCAGCTTGCCTCGAGAGATACTGGCGCTGATGGCCTCCTTGAGTGAGAGCTCGGTCGACTTCGGCGGCCTGCCGTGCTTGGCCGCCTGCGACTGCCACGACCGGTTGAACTCGACCAGGCCGCGCGTACCGCCGGGTGAGCCCTCGAGCTCGCGGATAAGGTCGAGGGTGAACTCGGTCCTGTTACCGCCCTCCGGAATCGGGTGGCCGAACTCGGAGAAAAATTGCGGCAGCGCCGCCGGTGGCCCGCTGTAGACAGTCTGGCCACGAGAGAGGAAGATCATCTGGTCGAGCAGGCCGACGATACGATAACTCGGCTGGTGGATGGATAGGACGACAATGCTCCCGCTCCGGGCGATCCTCTGCAACACCTTCACCACCATGAATGCCGACGTCGAGTCTAGACCGGACGTCGGCTCGTCCAAAAATAGTATGATCGGGTCGTGGATGATATCGATGCCGATAGACACTCTCCGCCGCTCCCCGCCGGAGACACCGCGGTGGCCTTCATCGCCGATAATGGTCTTTGCGGCATTTTGGAGGCCGAGCTGGTCGATGAGGGCCTGGACCCTGGCCGCCTTCTTGGCCTTGGAGAGGCTTCTCGGGAGGCGGAACTCGGCGGAGTACATTAGGGTTTCCTCCACCGTGAGCATGGGGTACAGAAGGTCGTCCTGCATGACATAGGCGGAGATGGCCTTGAGGAGACCGGACTCGAGGATTTCGCCGTTGAGAGTGGTGGTGCCCTTGAGGCTGCCACGGGCGATCCGGTCTGCCAGCGCATCGATCAGCGTCGACTTGCCGGAGCCGCTCTGCCCCAGCACGGCGAGGATCTCCCCATCGCGAGCCTCGCCGGAGATGTCGTCCAGCAGCGTCTTCATTTTCGCGTACTTGTCCGCTTCCGCGACAGGGCTGGCACCAGCGGCACCACCACCGGCCCCGCCGGGGAGCCTCCATTTCTGACGGTTCTTGACACTGTAGCTTAAATTACTGAACTGGAGCACAAACGGGACGGAACTCGGCCAGGCGAAGTCGGCACCACCGTCGAGGTCAGCCGCAATAGCCACCTCTTCATCATTCTCGCCCTGCATGTCGCCGACACGGTGCAGTAGGTCACCGAGCGTCCGGCGGCTGACTCCACGCACGGGGAGGTTTCGGAGCTCCACCGGCGCCTGTTGGTGGTCTAAAGTGGCCGGGCTGAAAACCACCTGTATGGCCGGAGAGTTGGCATTAGAACCAGTTAGTGACATTTCTAATGTGGCCTAACAACTGGCTCAGCAGCCATGCATATATAAACAGTTTTCACTCAAAGCCCTAACCCCGGCTCAGGCATCTCTCCGGTCCGATCCGCAAGCTTCGACCGGTTTAATCACTACATATTCCTTGTGTTGTTGTGCCTACCTCAAGGAAGCACGGACACCAGACACCAATTTTATATATATTTATATTTATATTTATATGCATTTTATGTTCGTTCTTGTATTAAAATCTTAATTACTATGGAAATCGTTGCATTAATGATATTATAGGGTCATTTGTAGCAATTTCACAAAGTCGTAGTTGGGATCAAATTCAACGGGGTGTGGATTCCGTTCGGTTCGGTTTGGTCAAGTAAAAGTCGTATAAATTCTGAAAAAATAGTTGGAGTAACGCGTAAATAAGTTCATTCTTAGTCATTATTGTAGCTTTAATAGAATGTTATCTCTAGAATAAGGAACGACGATAATATTTAGCACTTTAAGAAAGGTACTTTTTCTAGCACATTGGACCCAGATCGATACTAGGTGACGGAACCGGATCTGCTAGTGAAACTTCACCAGCGAGGCTGCTGGTGAAGTTTCACCTGCCGTTAATCGTACAGAATCGATGACGCACAAGGTTTCTGTGTGCACTCGGCCAAAAGATGCATCTTTGACCGAGCGCACATTATACCCGTGTGCCGTCGATTCCGTACGATCGACGGCTGGTAAAGCTTCACCAGTAGATCCGGACTAGGCGATAGTCATATCAATACCCGCATGTTAAATTCAGGAAAAGCTATCATTTTTTGCCTTGAACCCCTCGGAAAATTCAGGAAAATTGTAGATTTATAGATAAAATCTGAGATGTGGTGAATCAAGAGATTAATCAGAAAATTATTCAATTGACCTTCAATTTGCAAACTTTCAAGATTAATTGGAGAATTTTAGCGAATTTTGTGACTGTGATTTTTACTTGGTGTCTGATACAAAGGGTGTGATTTTTACTTGGTGTCTGATACAAAGGTAGGACACTCAATGCAGCCATATCCAATTGGAAAACGGGTATGATACGGGTATGGCTCCTGTTTTCAAGTGTCCGTGCTTCCTAGGCCTACTTCTATATCAGCGATTACACCCGCGGCTATATAAACTGGATAGGTTTTTGAACCGGCTATATAAACTGGATAAGTTGGACCGGTTTGTATTAGGATATATGGTCATTTTCTCCATCCACCAAACGAGGTTACGTGTTGAATATAAAATCATAGTAAAGTCTACAAGCAAGCCCGTGAGAGGTTCATCTACCCCAACTTTTCCAGTACTAGATATGACCATTTTAATTAAATTTCATTAGGAAAGCAAACATTCATGTCATGAAGGATGCTAAAAGGAAATAATAGATCTTTGATGTACTCTCATACGTCTATAAGATTTGTAACAAGAAAAGAAAAAAAGTTTAATGTTGTCTTTGTAGCAATTGAAGTGGCTGAAGTCAGCGGTGTATATGCATTGTTAAAGATCAGACTTGCCGAGGAAAGAATGTAAGTTCTAGTTGGAATTTGGTGGTGGAAGTGAGCTGCAGCTCCTAATCCCTTTCCTAGGCTTCCAAATTAGCAACCATTCTAGCCTTTACGAAACCCGATTGTGGACGTCAAATGATTTAGTAACACTAGGCAACTTGGTGCTAGTAGTGATAATGAGATTAGGTGTGGGTGGCACATCTACTAATCTAATATGTCTGCAAAGTGCCAAAGTCAATAAACATAAATCAAGATGGGCAGGAAGAGGCATCAGAATTCATAATTCTAGCACCAAGAGTTGGTACGGTGCACGAGATCTCAATTAATATATAAGGGACATTGATTGCCTATGATAGCCTGCTTTGGAGCACAGAAAATGCATAAAGGGCTAATATCAGCTCAAGTCATATGTCTTGATCATTCGGAAGAGCAAAGTTTCAGTTAATACGCCAATTAGGATACTAACGCAAATGCCCCGTTGTTATATTTTAGCAAGGGGTCGGTATCTGATCAGTGGAATGAGGTGAGGTACTGTGCTTCATGTGTTCATTCTGGCCAAGGAATGTTGTATCAGATATCATTGGAGATATACCAGATATATCATGATAAATAATATCGATCTAAAATAAAAAAAATATTATGTGTTTTCATAACCAACGTCATAAATATGTGCTTATACTAATTTTAAACAAATACTAATCAACATATTACACTGATAGTAATATAATCCATGACATCAATGACATAATAAAGAGTTTTTGACGTACTTATACTAGCGAGGCCGCCGGTGAAATTTAACTGGCCATCGATCATACGGAATCGACGGCGCATACGAAAAATGTGTGTGCTCGACCAAAAATCGCGTCTTTGACCAAGTGCACATTAGGTCCCTGTACGCAATCAATTCCTTATGATCGATAGCCGGTGAAACTTCACCGGCGGCAGCAGATCCGGATTCCTTATACTACATGATAGAAGTACGTGGTGGATTTGAAAAGGTTGTTTTTATTGAACTGTGGGCCCCAACCAAAAGTCACGTGACCTCTCCAGCGTAAAGCTGGTTTGTATTTTCTGCCCTTTGATCAGAAGGGAGGGTGGTGATGAGTGGGGGGAGAGAGGGGTAAATGTGAAAATAGCCAAAAAAGAGCATAACTGATCCTGTTAGCGGCGGCGCGATATAAGGAAATCCTCCCTCTATTTCTGAATAAATTTTTTTGTAAATAGGAAGAGTATTTCTGGCATATAACTGTGTCCGCATAATCCAAAGAACAGCTGAATAGGTCGAAACGATCAATCTACATTTTGCAAAACAAAATTTTTTTTTAAAAAAGTAAAGGAAAAACTTTAGTAATTTCTTGAGCAAAGTATTGCACCGTGACAAATTTACTTCATCCCGTGTTTAATGTGAAAGAAGCTAAAAAGAGCTTAAAAAAATTGCAACACCATCTTATTTAAAAGGCTATTGGACATTCTTCAGAGTTCCCGCGTTATGTGTAAGGGCTAATCAGTCTCTTCTCAATCCCCATAAAAAGAGAGTTTTAAATTAGATTTATCATTCTCTCTGCGCCTTAGTTGAGGCCCTCTTTTTATTTCTGAGATGCATGAGGAGAGTAGCTGAGTAGGTCAAATTCTGGGGCCAACTGCCAACAACATTCAATGAGATACAATGGGGTTAATTTTTTTATACTAGTACGAAGGGGTTAATGACTTTCAGCAAACAACTTTTGTTCTCCTTGGCGAAATTTTTCCCGAATGATCAGTGAATGTGTTTCCAAAATCCCTTAGTCTTTGGTCTTCGGTCCCTTGGAAAACTCCTGGTTCATGAATTCACGTCTATTATTTTCTCATCAGGATCCTCTCTAGTGATTATCAACTAGAAAAAATAATTAGAGTAAGCTTGATCGAACCTTTATATCGATATTGAGAAAAACTTGATTGTGGTACCTTCCTTTATCAACTTAGTAGTAAGTTTGTTTCTAGGGCACTTCGTAGTTAGATCTAAAAAGTACCGTTGTAAATATTTTTTTTCCAGTTGCTTTACTACCCCGTACTTCCTCCTACCTTCTCGGAAACTCCACTGGCTTCAATGTCACAGGCGGATCAGTAGCATCATTGCCGCCCACAAAGAGACACAAAAAGGCGTTTTTTAAAGGGCAGTGATAACCCTACAGCAGATTCTTACACATTTCCATACACGGCTGATGTGTATGGAAATGAGCGGACCACATCATTTCACCCGCTCATTTCCATACACATCAGCTGTGTATGGAAAATGTGTAGGAATTTGCTGTACAAATATCGTTTCCCTTTTTTAAAGGTGAAGAAAAGAAAGGAAGAGGACAGATGGGGTCAAGGAATTCCGGATTGGATATTGGTAAAATATTGGTCGGCCTAAGAGACAAAATATCAGAGATATATCGGAGATATTTGTAAAAAAATATTGGTGGTCGAAAACTAGTTTTTATTATATATTTTCGCAATGTGACTCTTCAAAGGAGTGACACTAATCTTTTACAAGCAAAATAAGCATTCTTATATGAATATATTTTTATAAAAATTTCGACAACATCTCCCCTGTATTTTTAATCATATGTGCAAAATGCATTCCCTGTAAAAGTTCAATCACCTGTCATAATCAACAATGGCATAATCCAAGTTTTGTCACTACTTAAAATAAGAAAAAGACATAAGTATTACAACATAATGCATAAGAAATAAGACATTATTTTAAATCATAAACCAACAAAATCTTATACATGGAACAAAAAGAGTATCTTACAAAGCATACTCACTTACTAATAGTAGTTCGAATGGCGTAGAAGCTGAAAGTCTTCTTGAACCTGACATGAACTCGCATAAATGAAATCTAAATGGGCACAATATTGCTCCCAAGTCATGCTTGTCTGGTATGCACAGAGAAACTTTGTTACATAGTAATGGTATTGCTCATAAGGCATGCTGCGGTGGGAATGACGAGTTGTGTATAATATAAGAAAATGTAGCCATCTCTAAACCATTGTAACCATATGACGATGAACTAGCATAATAATAAGTTTTTGTTAAAACGTGATTAGTGTATTTTCAATGTAGAAGGCAATTTCAATGAAGAAGAAGCAAAATGATGGGTGCAACAGCTTTAATGAATGAGAGTACTAATGACTACTTGAAGACTAGCAATATGGCCAAAAGAAAAAAAAAATCAAATTTAGCCTCCTATACGCCCCTATAGATTGAACAGAAGTCTCAGGTACCATAACGAAACACCAGCACTATCCAGATAATGAAATGCCTATGACTTTGAATCATCAATTTAAGGATTTGTATTTACCAACATACTTATCGTGAAGATGCAGCTGGAAGGATGCTAGATCTTCCAGAACTAGTATTAGGAGGAGAACCTTTTGCCAATTGTGGAGGATTCTGGACTAAAAAGTAAAAAGACCCAGCAGAGTCCTATCAGGACCCAGGATTACTCAACGGTACTATCACTACAAACTATTTATTTGTAACTGGCAGATTAATTAATAACAATAACTCAATCTTACATTTGACCCACTCTTCAAAGTTGACTTTGCAGATGAAACTGTACCATTGCTACTAAAATCATCAACAGGTGGCGGTAAAACATTACCAAAACGTTTATGTGAATTGTAAGCAGTACCAGTAAGTTGTTGAACTCTGCTCCTACAGACAAAAATCCAAGTTAGAGATAAGCACGAAAGGATAGTTACTTCTACTTCTACAATGGTACTCACAGCAATCTGACAAGCTACACCTGACAACAATAGTACAAAGACAACGTATTGAGTTCCTTAAAACTCAGGCAATCAAAATTTAGGTGAAATATTGTTCGTATTCTTAAGCTTCTTTTCCAGCTTTACACTAGAGGTGCAAACAATTAGAAAATACAAAAAGTTTTCACTTAAAACTCTTTTTATAATTCACCTTCCGGTGAGCAAACACAAAAAGCTGAAGGCAATGCTAAATGGCACTGACATATATTTCTTAAATTCCAGTGCCACGAGTTGTGGATCACAAGCAAATAATTCAATTTCTCAAGCTCTCTCCAAGCCAAATAGTTCATCAGGCTTTTCTGTGATAACTTCTAGCACAAATATGGCGTCTTCACTGAATGCAGATTCAATAATAGGATCTGGCATGACTGAAGTATGTGGAGTGAATCCAAGTGTTAGTTTAGGAACTCTGAGACCTTCCAACCAGTCCACAAATAGAGAGTTTCAAACAGTAGATGATGCAGAGTATGTAGTGGATGCTACGTCCGTAACTTCTAGATCGGACTCATCTACAGCATCTGTATATGAGGATAAAAGTACATCAGTTTCAACTGCTAGTAGAAACCTTGATTACAGGGTTCTTCCTGAGCAACAGTTAGCTTCTGACCATGTTTTACCCAGGTTGAGGAGCTACTCTGATAGAGGGTTGCAGCAGCATCGTGTTGAAAATGGATCTGAAACAGTTACGTCTAAATCCTATATATCAAGAAGTGATACGGGATCTGAAAAATGAAGCTCTTAGTAGGGATCCAAAAATGGATGAATCAGTCCATGCAATACATGAACCAACAAACCAAAAACGGAAAAATGCACACAGAAAAGAATGACAAAGAAGAGATAATTGATAAGAACACCATTCGTTAGCCGTCCATAGCAAGATGAGTATCATGAAGATTTGCTTGCTCAATGCATCAAAAAGCAACAAATTAACAAAACTATTTTAAGAACATCAATTAAATTCATCAATTACTTGCCAAAAAAATATCCCCCTTGAAATCCCTACCTCCTTCTCAGCTGGTATCGGCACCACCAGTCGCTCCTTTTGCAGAATCACCACCCTCAACTCGTCGCCGCATAAGCCCTCAACTCAATCGCCGCTGCCTATCCTTTTCCCCTTTTTTCCCCTTCCCCCCGAGGCCCTGAGTCACCCGACCCGACCCCGTAAAAAAAAAATTAAAAATGAACCGATATATCAGCTCTGTTTCGGCCATATATCTGCGATTTTTTAAAAAATACTAACAATCCGATATTAACCCGTCTCGTTTTATCGGTTCAAAACCGATAACAATATATTGCCGATATATCGGCGAGACAGAATTTCATGGATGGGGTAGAGGCAAAGCAAAATGTAGGAGCAGGATTCAGAGGGGAAAGCCGGAGGCTTTGAGGCCTCCTTTGAAGGAAAACCAGTGGTTTCACCTGTTTGCAGATCTTTTGCTGGTTCAACCTGCAATGAGGTAGAATACTGGAATGGTCAAAACCAAGACCAAATATCTGATCCTCATCAAACGGTTTTCTTTACCCTTCACACTACAAACAAAAGGGCACAGCACCTCAAAGGCTAACATTAGTATACTACACCTTTTCCACATTCACAATCTCAAGGCAGAACAACATAAATTGTTTTTTTCTCGATTTCGTAATGATCAAAAGATATAAGATATACAAGATTACAAATTGGTCATTCTAATGTAAATGTAGAGATGACAGGCTACAGTTTAAGTTGTATCTGTGCGAACAATCCGCCCAATCTTATTGCTTGTTTTTTAGCTATTAAGTGCTGCATCTCAGACCAGTTCTATTAAATGCGCTCGGAAGCTGGCATCTTTTACTCCTATTCTGGAAAAAGCTAGCATGCCGCCAGATCACAATCCAATGATGCATATGTTTTCGCTAAAAAAATGTGGGCAGATCTAAGAAATCCCCCAGCTCCTTGCTTAATATTCGTTACATGGCCAAAAGCTTCCGGCGCCAAGGAGTGCAACATTACAAGCTACTACTTACCTAATGATGGAGAATTGGAGATGCACTACTCGCTCACAACAGTTGAGACACCACTGAGAATGTCGTCACCTGTTACCCCTCCATAAAGGGAGTCCCCCAAAAACCAAAAGAAACTCCAGTTTCAGATCAAGTGAACTAATTCCATATTCTCCTGTACAAGCTAATTAACCTATACAATCAGATATTCAACTTATTAGGTGTCCCACTTTCGAACAAGATTTTCAACTTGCAGTTTTTGGCAGAAAACAAGGTGCTTCAACAACTATAGACATGTCCATCTCCACATCGATTCCTGAACTCAGCTAGGAATCTGTACAATAAGGTGAAATCATATAAATCTGCAGCCTAGTTTCATCTTCCAAAGCATTTTAACATCACACCAAAAAATTACTGATGCCTCTTAACATCTGGATAGGCATCTAAAGGCAAGTAATTTTGCTTGATGGCACCATGCTAAGCCTAAACTCAATGCTTTCATCTAAAAAGAAAGCCACAGCAGTACATCTAATACTTTGTAAAGCGGAGGTCCAAAATCGGCAGATTAGCAGATGACCACCAACGGCACAACGATACATACACCCAGCAACATCTAACCACAAACATGTGGCCTCATTGATCAATAAAGGTGTGAGGCAGTATATAATTACTTAATCTGCAAACCCTGAGAGTAGAATTTCATCCTCGAACACTAACATTCAAGATTGCAAGCACCTATTCATCAAACTGCCTTCATTTTCTTGAAACCTTATAGTCACTTCAACCACCTTCAGCAAATCATACACATAAAAAAGTCAGCAGTTTAAGACACAAGATTGATTATGCATCTCAATGATGGCTTACAAGTAAAGAAGCTTTCCCATAAATTTCTGTGGAAACTCTGGTCATGCAGCACGGATACCTATACTAAACCACAGTTCTTACCCAAAAGAGGTTGCCGGGAGTTCCAGAATGGCTTTTATTTGAAAAAAATTCATCGTGTTCTGATTACAGCAAACCATGAACTTATCTGACAGTGAGAAGAAGCATTTCAACAGACTGGATGTAAATGAGCAGCACACTGTCTTTTGTAATACAGTAAATACCAATTTGGTGAGATCCAAAATGCTTCACCCAAAAAAACTTTCTTTCAAGTCTCCCCCCAAGCACAATGGTTCACTCAATTGAACTGTTGTGTCACTTGAAAGAAACATGGATCAACGCCTAAGCACGGTGTCAAGGGTTACACTTCACCTTCTCAGGTAGAACACCATAAGCCTTCAGCCAAAATGCATAGTAAACCAACTTAACTGATTGTCTGCACCCACTAAATTCAAAACCTCCTCCTCAGTCTTTCATCACTGAAACCTGCTTCTTGCCACCGATGCCCGCAGAACCTTAGGTTGTTTTCCTCTTCTTCCATGCTTCTTAGCCTTTGGGGATGATTGCCCAATCGATTTTTTATCCTTCCTTCAAAGCCCCTAGGACTTACACGTTCATGAAACTCAGTCTCAGATTCTGGGCAAAATCTGAAAGGCCTATCACCATCTTCCACATAGTGGAAACCCTCAACTTCAGAACCAACATTAAAAGGCCTAAAAGAGTGAACATGTCGATATCTCTCACCCATCTTATGCTCCTCATCATCAAGACATTCATTCCCAGCAAATTCGTGAAACCTACCACTATGCATTGGTTCCAGATAATCATCCTCTTCTGTTCTTCCTCGAGGATCAACCATGTCATATCTATTGTTACTCCTCCGAAGTACTCTATCTGCCGGATTCCTAGTGGACATAAAAGATCTTCCAGCCTCATGATGCCTTGATAAACCTATATCTCTCATGTCAGTGGAGAATTGTGGAATGAAAGATGGGGACCCACGTTGCCTCCTACCTGCCATATCTTCATTAAAGCCAAGACGCTGATGAGGTGACCTCATCCTTTCTACTTTAAAAAGTGGGAGTCGTCCAGCCCCATCAGATCTTTTCCTAGGTGAAGACCATGAATCAGGAGAGCGATTTCTGGCCCTTGGAGGAGATTTGGAATGCATGTGCGAAATTCTCAAAGTGCCCCTCCTTTGGATGGGCGAGAAGCTCTTATCTCTCCGAACATAAGGATCGTCTCTCTCATACTGACTTTGAGAACATTCCAAAGAGTCCATCTCGTCAGACAAACCCCTCATTAAGTTTTCTTCATGCCGCATCATCATCATAGCAGAACCACTGCCATCACCAAGAAACCTATCAGGACTAACCTCCCTCATTGGCCCCTCACACGTCCGCAATCCAAGTGGTACAGGCCCCAAATCTATTCCCGCAGGTGATCGCCTTCTAGAGGGCAAACAAGAATAATCAAGCAACTCATTGTTTGCAAGCCTTCTACCAGCCCTACCAGCATTGAAAATCGGGCCATCTCGCCTGACAGCATAACTGTCCGGTTCATGTTCTGAAGGAGCTACCATAATTGCACTCCTAGGTCCAGAAAAGCGAGAAGCAGATGTATTATTATTGTGCTCGGTGGCATAATCTCGATTCAAAGCCCACTCTTCACGTGAAGTATCTAAGATGGCATCAAACCTTCCTCTTGCACAAAAAGAATCTGATCCAAAAATGCCATTTGGCTGATCCTGATCCCTAACTCTTTGAAATTTATGAGGTCCCTTCTTAAAACTTTCATCTCTGACACAACACCAAGTAAAAAGGTTAAATATAAAATATAAAATTCCTTCCTCAGAAATAGAAGTAAAAAAAAAAACACAAATACAAAAGGATCATGAATATCACCTACTCCCACGTGAGTGCAGCTTACTACTCTTCTCAGAATACCTGTCTCCTTCAGTTCGTGAGGATAAAGACCTACCTGAAGCAGGTTTTGTTACCACATTACATGAACTGCTGTTACGTGGCAAATTAATGATCCGCCGATTCACCTTGCAATTAACATCTTTATCTGCTTCCTCACAAAGAAAAGGCTCTGCTTTGGATGATTCACCTGTCTTCAATGCCTTGTCATTACTCGCTGCCACAAATCCTTTAGTGGCAGCTTCTGCCTGGTCAGAAACTATCCCAGTGAACTTAGGTCCTTCCTTATTTGATGTGTTTTGTGAGACTTTCCGCAGCAACTTAGTTGGTTTCTTCTTGGTTGCAACAGATTTAAGCACGTCGGTAGACAAAGTTTCAAGGAGAGGTGATGACTTGGAGTTAAGTGTATCAGGATTTATAACAGATATTTTACAGCAATTTTCTGTTTCATCAGGATTAGTAACAGACACCTTACTGGAAACCCCTGTTTTGTCATCTTGCCAACCAACCAGAGTATAATTTGTGTCCTTACCTTCTGCAATTCCTGTTTTGCTGTTTTGCTCTCCAGAAGGAGCAGAAGTTGCATTTTCATTAACTGCAGAAGTGGAGCACTGACAGTCTGCGTCACTAGTTATATCCCTGTGATCTGTGTTTTCATTACTTGCATGTGTTGCTTCTCTAACCTCACCATCTTCATAGTCATCAACAACATCGTGAAACTTAGCTGCCGAATCTGTGGGACCCAATGTATCATTAATGCCGTCAGATTTACCATCATTATCATTCATTTCCTCTCCTATAGATTTCTTAGTTTTGTCTTCATTGTCATTATCAGCAACACCTCCATCAGAATTAATACCATTGCACTGCTCAGTCACAGTAGTGGATTCACATAAACTGGCATTGACACCGTCCACACAGGATGTTTGTGTGCTCGAGATTAAAGACTCATTCCTAGCAGAACCAATGGATTCAGGCACCAGATCAGAGACTCCTATAGAAGCTTCGCTTAGTCTGCCTGGTGGCCTCCTATCAGTTATGTTTTCTTGGCTATTTTGTTTTCCGAGATGTCCCAACAAACCCTCTTTGACATGTTTCATACAGTTCTCCACTACTGGTTCAGGCTTTACATTTGGATTACCAATTGATTTTACTCTGCTTTCGTCAGCTATCCTCAAGTCAGATGGTTCCAACTTTATAGTTGACTGACTCAGTATTATTTGCCTGCTGCCATCTACTGTCTTCAACATGCCCCCGCTAGTCTCTTCAATCGGTTCGGGTTTTACTGTCCTGCAGTCACCTAATTTTACATTGTTGGTCTGTGGGGTAGCTTTTATTGATAGAGTCAACTCCGAACCTTCTCTAGAACCTGTCAATGAATGGTGTTTAGCTGTTTGGTTAGATGATTCTGCTTTAATGCATGAACCAATAGTATATGAAGGACTAAGCTGCAAGTGAAGGTTCATTCCTGGATCAAGGTGTTTGTAAGGCAATTTTGAGAAATATGACAAGTTCTTGGTCTGGTCACCCTTTCCTATTTCTTCACACGGCTTTCTAGAGGAAGAAGACAAGGTTAATGCAGAATCACTCTCCCCTGTATCTTTACCTAAACTTACTGAGGTTCCTGTAGCTCCTCCATCACCCTGCTTTCTTACAAATACTGGTAGTTTCTGTTCATATGGGCAATTTGACTTCAAATAAATACTTTCCATTTGTAGTTTCGTTCTAGGATCACTAACATGCCCATCCCAGGTGTCCATCGATGTATTCAAATCCCAGTGTGACCTAATTGCACGGTCAGAATCATCACCAACCACTGATTTCATATCAACACTTTTAGATTGGACACTGCTTCCTTTTTTGGACGAAATTGGAGATCTAATTTCCGTTTGACAAAGACCGAGCTCTAGCGAACAACTTTTTTGCTCTTGATAGATCTCTTCATTATGCCGATCAGAGGACTCTTCTATTTTTAATCGCATACCAGTATTTACCAAAACTTTTGAATCTTTAGGTTTCTCATCGGGCATACAGTTGCCTCCATTCTTTGGACATTGAAACTGCTGCTCCAAAGACTCCTTCGATGTTAACAACGTCTCAGTATTTGATGACACCCTCATGGAAGGATATTTCTCATTATTTGATGTAGCCCTTGTAGATGTCGATTTGCCTACATGAATAGAATTGACAGAACCTGTTCCCTCCCCTGGGGATAATTTTTGTGTGGAAAGTTCTAGTTGCAGTGCAACTGCTGCTTTGCTTTCCCATGCATCCTCCACTGTAGAGCTATTTTCAACCTTTACTCTAGCTGGTTGAACAGTAGAACCAATTGTTTCTACAGTTTTCGAGTTCCCTTCATTAGTTATATAAGCGGATCTATCTCTTCGGCTATCCAGGCTGTCAGCCCTGGTAACAAGAGAACTTGCATCTGGTGTCAGTCCCAACGAGGATGACTCTGATTCTGATACTGGACGTTCTTTATTTGGCAGGCCAGATTCCTTAAGAAAAGAGGATGATAATTGAGACGAAGGTGATGACAATGCAACCAAAGGAAATTTCCTCTTCTTTATTGGCACACCTGCAAGAGAGTCACTACTAGCCTGGCAAGGCTGACAAAAGAAAATGAAACAATCAACAAAAAGTAAACAAAAATGCTGAATTCATTCACAAGTATTTGAGAATATAGTAGATGAAATCTTAAATGCACCTCTTGATAGCCAGAAATTGGCATGACTGAAGTACTTAGGAAGCTTAAAAGCTGAAAACCTTAGTCTTTTGGTTCAAGCACTGAACAGATCAATGTATGCTCTTTTCTTAAAACTATGGGTACATCAATCTCCCCATATCCCTGTCATGCCTGCAACGTAAACCAAAAACAAAAAAAAAAAAGAATCAGAAGATTATTCTTCATATGTCTCCACAACCATACGGTTTAACTATTCCACAACCAAATAATTTAAGGCTTTAAAAGCAGAATATGGTCAGGCTAAGATAGATGTAAATAGAGAGAAGCTTCATATCAGGAAAAAAACTTCGTCAATATTGTCCCCATCACCCTGAAGTATCAAATAACTCACAACTCGCAAGACAACTTTACAATAAAACTTAAGGGAAAGCAAACCCTTCCTCAGGTAAATATTTTTTATATAGCAAGCAGGTGCCAAACCAGCTTTCTAGACCATAATTAACATAAAAATCCGAAAGCTTTGCGGCTTTAAAGCTGACAATGGGGATCAGATAGACGTTATAAAGGAAAAGCTGCAGATCATAGGCAAAAATTGTCAAGATCGTACCCACCACCATGAAGTATCAAATAACTCACAACACGCATGACAACTCTAGCACAAACTTAAAATTCCTCTGCAAAAGATTTTTATCTTGCGACTGGGTGCCGAATCAGTTTTCTAGATCATGACAAGTGAGCAAATCAGGCCTCTGCAATCATAATGGTGATCATCAGATCCCCTCAGGCACTTCATAATCCTTGTCGTACTGAAGGGTGAACAGCATCAATCACATACAAGTCTTTCAACCAACAAAGCAATTTGCTTCACACAACCAAGAAAGCAATACCAAGACCATTATACGATGAAAATCATCCAAGCAACAGCAAGAAGTCAATCAAGGATACCTTGATATTATCCAGGACTTCTGCAAGATTAAGGTAAAGTCTTTTCTAGACCCATGGATATCGCAAGCACTTAATAGCTGATCATAACTCGGCCCTTGAACAGTCACCATGCATGATGAAGACAAGTAGCCAATTCATCAAAAGCCTTACAGGGAACACTTCTGTCTGAAAGATTTTCTTCACGAGTCGCGACTGCATAAAAAGCTAAGTTTTCGTACCATCCATTTAGAGCTATAACCATTCGAAAGACTATGTGGTAATATATATAACTCAAAAAACAACCAAAAACAAAAACAGAATCAGAAGGTTGCACAACCAAATAATTTAAGGCCTTAAAGGCTGAAAAAGGTCAGGATCAGATAGATGTAAAAAGAGAGAAGCTTCAAATTAGGAAAAAACTTTGTCAATATCATCCCCACTCCCTAAAGCATCAAATAAATAATTGACAACTCGCAAGGTAACTTATAGAATCGAACTTAAAAGGAAAGCAAAGCCCTCCTCCACTAAATTTCTTTTATATAGCAAGTAGGTGTCGAATCCGCTTTCTAGATCATAATTCGTAATTCACGATAGATATAAAAAGCTAAAAGCACTGAGGCTTTAAAGCTGAAAGATGGGGATCAGATAGACGTTACAAAGGAAAAGCTTCAGATCATGGGAAAAAATTGTCAAGATCGTGCCCATCACCATGGAGTATCAGATAACTCGCAACACGCATGGCAACTATAGTATAAACTTAAGAAAAAACAGGCCCTTCTCCACAGCAAAAAACTTTTGATCTCACAGCTGGCTGCTGCATCAGTTTTGTAGATCATGGCAAGTGAGTAAATCAGGCCTCTGCAATATTTCCTCATATAGGTGACCATCAGATCCCTTCTGGCACTTTATAATCCTTGTCATTCTGAAGGGTGAACAGCATTAATGACATACAATTCTTCCAACCGACAACGTAATTTGGTTCACACCACCAAGAAACCAATACCAATAACATTATACGATGAAAATCATCCAGCCAACAGCAAGAAGTCAATCTCGTACACCTTGATATCATTTTGGACTTCAGCAACAATAAAGTAAAGTCTTTTCTAGACCCATGGAAATTGTAGACACCTTATAAATCGTCCCTTGGAGAGTCACCATGCAAGGCAAGTAACCAATTCATCAAAATCCTTAAAGGGAACGCTCATGTCTAAATAAATTTCTTTGCGATCGTAAAAATAAAAAATTTCGTACCATCCATTGTAGAGCCCCACCCATTTGAAAGAATCTGCTGTACTACAACTCAACAAAAAAACCAAAAACGATACCTCCATAAAATTCCAACAACGAACACAAGTAAATCCTCTTTTCTCCACAGAGAAAAACTCCAAAACAACCTGGAATTGAAACACCGAATACGATTCACTTGAAATAGGATCCAGATAGTAGATCGGACAAATCCGACCCACAAGCAACAACCAAGAACTGCCAAAATCCCAACTTTAACCCACCCACCAGCTCACTCGATCTCATCCAACTTCTAGATCCAATTCCTCATCAGAAACCACAAACCCGAAAACTCCACTTATCCAATTCCCTCCCCCCCCCCCCCCAAAAAAAAAAAAAAACTTTCCTAATCAATCCACCCCATCTTAATATTTCCCGCAATAGATCTCTTCCGAAATATCCACAAACAAATAAGAAAAGAAAAAACAGAGCAAAGCAAGACGAACTCTACTCCTCTTACCTTAAACCATACCAATCAGAGCCACAAAAAGACACACCCGGATCAGAAATTTCTCCTCTTTTCCCACGAAAAGAACAAGAAGGAACCGGCGATCTTCCGCCTCTTCTCTTCCCTCTGGGATTGACCTGATTTAGGGGTTTTTTTTTCTAGCTCGCCTCCTTCCGATGAGGGCGATGATCTCTGCGAGTTCTTGGAAAGTTCGCTGCAACTTCCACGCCGCGGAGGAAATGGGATTGGCTGACCATATATGCGCGCATTGATCGGCCACGTCCACCAATCCACGATCGCCGACGCGTGGGATCGTCCGCCCCCGCTCGCGTCAGCATCCAGCTGGCGACTGAGCTCAGCGCTGCGCAACGCCCGACCGGGCCGCGTCGTGGTGGGCCAGATGCTGCGGCTGGCAAACAAAAGTAGATTCTTTGAGCGCACTTGAGTCCACAGAGTGATTAATACTGATAAGGACTTTAGTACATACATGAACAGAGTTGATGCCTATAAGGCCGTTTAGTCGGCGAAAAATTCAAAACATCCATAGTCAAAAATTCACTTTCATGGTAGATTACCGGATTTTTTACTTTAAAGTAAATTTTTCACTGTAGATGTTTTGGATTTTTCACAAACCAAACGGCCCCTAAATCTCTTTAAAAATTAATACTAATTTGTTTATCTTACTTAATTTACTTGAATATGAGTTTGACTTCACTAATTGAATCGATCGGGTCTAATGTAGTACATAAATATCTCTGATATGGTTGCTAGGAGAAAAGAATATTCTATTTATCTAAAAAAAATTTATTTATCCGAAAAAACCGGGCTGTATTTGAAAATAAGTTGAATTTATTCAATACATGCATGTTCATGATGATCTGTATATAGTAAGTCCTATATATATATATATATATATATATATATATATATATATATATATATATATATATAGGGAAAAGTTTAAATGAGATCGCTCTTATATTGCTTATATAAGGCCACTTTGAATCGTAGCCATTGGATCTTGATCTGATGGCTACAAATATCCATAATCATCTCACCCACTCCTTGATGTGACACACTCACCTACCCATTGATTTGATATCCACCCTCCGATCGGAATCTAACGGCAATAAAGATTGGCCTCATGCTCCTTATATGAGAACGATCTCATATAAACTTATCTCATATATATATATATATATATATATATATGAGATAGCCGTTAGATCAAGATCCAAGGGTTATGATTTAAAGTGGCCTCATATAAGCTATATGAGAGCGATCTCATTTAAACTTTTTCCTATATAATATATATATATATATATATATATATATATATATATATATATATGATGTGGTTGCCAGAAACACTGACATCTCTTATGTACTATGTTAGATTAGACCATTTTTATCTATCGCATAGATTTTAGAATGAACAAACTTGTGAGAGCAGTACACGAAAGAACATCTATATAAAATATGATAAACTAGCAATGATCCAAATTGGAATAGCAAAACCTTTGTTCTTTGGTTCAAGAGAGAAAATAGCTGAGGTTTTATTGGACAGATTCATTGTTTGCATAGCTTCCAAGTGCAAGAACATTTTACTATTATTGTGAATGTCACACACCTAAGGCGCGTAGTCTATCTTAGGCAATATTTTATTATTAAGATTAGTTTCTCTTTCTAAAATTCATTAGTGATTGTAATAAAGTCCTGATTAGATGTAACGGGTTATAATTATATCGTCATTACATACGACATCATGTCATCATTATGTCGTCATCGTGACAACTAGGAGTCCTCTTTATAAAGGGTTTTTTTTCCTTCTGAATGGTTATGCAATAAAGAACTTATTTCCCTACTTTTCTTCTTCTTCCTTGCCGTCAAGGCGAACTCTTGTGACCTTGCTGGTCACAACACTGGTATCAGAGCAGTGACAATCTGAGGACAATCATGCCTCCTCGCAAGCAGCCAGCCATGGCCGCTAAGGTGCCGTCGAAGCCAGAGACGACGAGAGATGCTTCCAGCCCACGGGGGAACATTGATTCCAACCAGGACGCTATTCTCTCCCTGCTCAACTCGATTAGCATACGACTACAGAACGTAGAGCTTGCCCAGACACAGATGAAGACGGACATGGCAACACAGGCTGCAGCCATGACCACGCCACTGCCGTCAGCAGGGGGGTCTGGAGGCCAGGATCGACCAGGGGGTTCACAGGGGTTTGGCAGTTCAGTCCTAGGCCATCCTGCCAGCCATTCTATCCCTCGTGGCCTCAAAATTGGATCTGTAAACATAGGTGCTGAAGGGGGGGGGGGGGGGGTGCACTGGACAAGAGACACGAGGCATAGAAGGTGTTCGTGGTAATGCTCCAATGGCCCCATGCCCACGAAACATTCAGTATGAAATGGAGGATGGTCTGGAAGAGTTTTCGGGCACTCATGGAGGCTAGAGGGCCAGCGCTGAGGATCCCGTCGAATGGTTGTACAAGGCGGATAAATTCTTTTCGTACCAGGGTACGCATTCTGATACAGAGCGCTTGCGGGTAGTGGCCTTCCACCTTGATGGAGATGCCTCAATCTGGTTTCGGTCTTACGAGAAGGAGACGCGATTTCCCACGTGGGTGATCTTCTTCGATGAGCTGTGCGTCTAATTTGGATCGAACGAGTTTCAAGATTTTAACGAGATGTTGTCAACCCTGCGACAAACTACTACGGTATGGGCTTACTGTTAAGCATGAAAAATACACATTTTTATATGCCTTTTTACCTATTTGTTAGTCATGTTTTCTAATTAAAATAAGGAATAAAGTGAATTTTAGTAATTAGTTTAGTAATTAGGGATTAATTAAATAATGCTCTCTAAATGGCTCCAATTTCAATATGTTCTGCCATTTTATGAATTATGTGGCATGTCTAATGTGGGACATATTTTATTTTATATAGGTTCAAATGTTCGGACTGCAGAACAGCCAAATTGACGCCAATAGACGAGTTATCAAGTGCCAAAATGATCCAAGAGCTGAGATCAAGTGCGTAAAGAGATCTGGACCATTGATGTTCACTCATGAGGAAGACGGGCGCAAAATGAAAGTACACAGCATTCAGATTCAATCCGGCGGATGAGCTTGATACAACAGGTTTTAAAAGAGTGAAAATAAAAAAAAAGAACCGAACCAAACTGGTTCGGTCGGGTCGAAAAAAAAATAAAAAAAGAAAGAAAAAAAAACTTCTGCTCGGGTGTCCTTCAGAACATAGAGCGCTCGAGCTCAATCCTCGAGCGCTCATGGCGAAATCCGGCGAAGGTGGAGGCCCTGGGTTCCGGCGAAGATGGAGGCGATTGACGGCGGCCGTCAAGGCGAGGCGACAGAAGCAGTGCGACGGTGATGGTTCTGGATGGCGGCCATGGGTAGAGCTCGACGGAGGAGGCCCATGGCGGAGCAACGAGCTGAGGCACGACGAACACGGTAGGGCAATCGACGATCGACGATGGTGATAAAGGAGAACCAGACGGCGGCCATGGCGAGGAGGAACTCGAGCACGGTAGGAAATGGAGGAAAGTTCTGATTTTTGGAGTCGGACTTGATTTGGAAAGTTCGGATCTTTAGTTTGGGATGGATTTGGGAATCGTCCAGAGAGGCGTGCTGAAGATGGAATCTTACTTGATTCGGGCTCATCCTCAAGGTGGAAAAGAACTCTCTTTGGCAGTCTATAAAAACAGAGACAGAGTTCGGGGGTCCGACAGAGAGAAGACGACCAGAGAGTTTTTTTTCAGTTTCAAATTTTGGTTTCATTTAGTTGTTTTCATTTTCATTTCGGTTTTCTAAAATTGGCTGTTGATGTGGCTTCATTGGATCTGAAATTCTTGTAACGAGCTGTGCTGGAAACTCTTGATCGAGAACAGAGAAGAGGAACAGTACCCTTTTCTTAATTTTCTAGTATTTCACTTCTGTAAGTTATTTTAATCTTCAATTCAAATGAATATCATTATTTTTGCAGTTAATTTCTATAGCATGAGTAGCTAAATTCCTTGTCTAGGGCTGAGATGACGCCATGATTGATTGTAGGAATAGTATTCATGTGATGCAATTGCTATTTCAAATTAATGCGTTTTAACGATTGTTATTCTCAAATTAATTGCATTGGGTTATATGTTTAACATGCTATTTGGATATTACTTGTGATTTATCAAATGATGGATACATGTAATGATTTGAATCTCATCTGTTGATATGCAAAAGAATACAAAATTCTATTTAAAAACCTATATGCTTTAATGCTGAAATTTTCCGTAGGAGAATAGATTGAATTCCAATTCTCTACGAGATAATCGTGAAAACAATTGCTGATTTTAAAAGAAATATTCCTATGATTGTCATGTGCTGATTCTTATGCCCTAGTGTTTTAAATTCTTGATTAAAGTTCCAATTTTTATTTGTCAATTTGTTTCTTTTTCATAGATTACTTAATTACTTTTAGATTAATTTGTTAGTTAAAGCTGTTTAATTGCATTGAGTCTTCGATTAGTCGTAGTTGTAGTGAATCAAATCAATTTAATTCTTCAACAAGGGTAATAATCTGATCTTCGAATTAGAATTCCAAAAACACAAGTCCCTGTGGGTTCGACCTCGTAAGAATTGTGCGACTATACTCCAAACACGATTCATACACTTGCGAGTAAAATTAAGAAGATTAATTAAAATAACAACAAGTTTTTGGCGCCGTTGCCGGGGGACTTGTTGGAAATCAAATTATAAGACTAATTTTACCCTTGCAATTAATTTTAGGTAAAAAAAATCAAAAAAAATTAAAAAAATAAAAATTAAACACGTGAGAGTTGATTGACGGTGTATGACCACGTGGACACGTGATCGCACACTGCGTCTGGTTAGGAATAATTCCAATCCTTTAGAGAATAGTGAAACTAAAATTAATCTTTCATTCAAAATGGAAGATCAACCTGAGAAATCTCTGAGGGAGTTATTTTCTCCAATCTCAATCAACCCTCTATCTTGCATAGTGTTGCCTGCAACCTCTGCAAAGCATTTTGAAGTAAAACCTCAGATAATTTAACTTTTGCCCAATTATCATGGTCTTAACAGAGAGGATCCTTACATGCATGTAAAGGATTTTCTAGAAATTTGTGCAACTTTTAGGTTCACAGACTTCTCTGATGAGTCTGTTCGTCTGCACCTTTTCCCCTTCTCTTTGAAGGACAAGGCCAAGGCATGGTTAAATTCTCTTCCCGCTGACTCTATCACAACATGGGATATGTTGGTGAGCAAATTCTTGTCCAAATTCTTCCCAATGGCCAAAACCAACGAATTAAAAAGAGAAATCACTGACTTCATGGAAGATGAAAATGAAAAATTTATGAGAGTTGGGAAAGATTTAAAGACCTTTTACTAAAATGTCCACATCATGGGTTTGAAACATGGAGGTTAATACAACACTTCTACAATGGTTTAACTCAAACACACCGCAACATGATTGAATCAATGAATGGCGGTGCTTTCTTGGACTTAGGAGGTGAAGCAGCTTATAACTTCTTAGGGCGATTAGCTGAAAGGTCCCAACAGTGGGATTTTGCAAGTCATAGGGAGAGACAACATCAAGCTCCTAAGAAGGGAGGTCTCTACGAAATCAAAGATGACGTAGATGTTAAGGTCAAACTCGATACGCTAACCAAGAAAATAGATGCCCTGAGTTTGAACCAAAGCATCAACGCTCACAACATGAATGAAGCATGCTCTGTGTGTGCTAGCCCGATGCATACATCTCTGAACTGCCCTTCCACGAATACTTATCCAGAGTGTTATGCAGAATAAGTCAATGTTCTAAACAATTATGGGAAGCCGACAGGAAATCCTTTCTCTGAAACCTACAATTCAGGTTGGAGAAATCATCCAAATTTCTCCTGGAGACAAAGTCAACCACCTATGAATGTAGGTGGGCAGCCCATGCAACCCATGCATAATCAGTTTAGGCAGAACAACCCACCTTATCTAGCTGTGTCTCAACCTCCTACCCAATCTCAACAACCTGTCACTCACTTTTAGGGTCTCACACAAAAACAATCCTCGTTAGAGGACACTCTCAAATCTTTCATCCAATCCACAAGCCAAGTTATTCAGTCAACTAACCAAGCTATTCTTGAGATGAAGAACTCTACACACATGAATACTCAAGCAATTGCTAAGTTAGAGACTCAGGTTTGTCAATTGGCTACTCAATTAGCAGAAAGAGAGAGAGGGAGATTCCCTAGTCAACCTGTGCCTAACCAGAAGGGCCAATTTTCCATTGGTAGTAGCTCCAATTCTTCACAGAATGAGGAACATGTTCAATCAGTTATTACCCTTAGGTCTGGAAAGCAAATTGATAATAAAATTGAAATGGCTGAAAAAGAAAGTGAGAACACTAAGCTTGAAATAGAGACTAAAGAAATTAAGTCTTCTCCAGTTGTTGACAGTGATTCTCCACCTAGGAATTTTGTACCAGGGCACCATATCCATAAAGACTAGTCAATCCTAAAAAAGGTGCACAATATGGAGATATTCTAGAAGTGTTTAAATAAGTACAAATAAACATTCCTTTTCTAGATGCAATCCAACAAGTGCTTTCATATGCAAATTTTTTGAAAGATCTAGTCTCAGTCAAAAAGAAAAATAATGTTCCTAAAAAGGCATTCCTAGCAGAACAAGTCAGCTATGTCATTCAATGTAAATTTCCTATCAAATATAAGGACCCTGGCTGTCCCACAATTTCATGCATGATAGGGAAACATCAAATTGAGCGAGCCTTGTTAGATCTGGAGGCGAGTGTGAATCTATTGCCCTACTCTGTGTATGTGCAATTAGGTCTGGGAGAGCTAAAACCCACGATAATGACACTTGAATTAGCTGACCGTTTGGTTAAAATTCCTCGAGGTGTTGTTGAGGATGTTTTGATAAAGGTTGATACATTTTATTTCCCTGTGGACTTTGTTGTCCTTGATACTCAACCTGTTCCGAACATAAGTGGGCAAATACCTGTCATTTTGGGTCGTCCATTTCTATCTACCTCGAATGCTATCATTAATTGCAGAAATGGAGTGATGCAAATTTCTTTTGGGAATATGAAGGTGGAATTGAACATTTTTGACATCAGTAAACAACCACCTGACATGGGTGATGTGAATGAAATAAACCTGATTGAAACACTTGTCCATGAAATATTTCTTCAAACACATTCCCAAGATCCTTTAGAGGCATGCTTAACACATTTTGGTTGTGAATTTGATATCGATCAGTCAATTGAACAAGTAAACTCATTGCTTGAGTCTGTACCTCTGATGAGTACTGAACGGTGGCAACCAAAAGTGGAGCCTCTTGCCTTATCATCATCACCAGTAGTTCCATCTAGTGTTGAGCCACCTAAATTAGACCTGAAACCATTACCTGATACTCTGAAATATGCTTATTTAGGTCCTGCTGAGTCCTTACCTGTCATTATTGCATCTGACCTAGATGTGACTCAAGAGCGTAAATTACTTGATGTTCTTGTAAAGCACAAAGAAGCCATAGGGTGGACTATTGCTGATATAAAAGGCATCAGTCCCTCTGTTGTTATGCATAGAATTCATTTGGAGGATGATGCCAAGCCTTCTCGTGAATCCCAAAGGCGTCTTAACCCTGTAATGCAAGAAGTTGTTCGAGCTGAAATCCTTAAGCTTTTAGATGTAGGAGTTATCTACCCAATCTTTGATAGTAAATGGGTAAGTCCTGTTCAAGTTGTACCGAAAAAGTCTGGAATAACTGTTGTGAAAAATGATGCTGATGAGTTAGTGCCAACTCGAGTTCAAACGGATTGGCGTGTCTGTATTGATTACAGGAAGTTGAATGTTTTGACAAGAAAAGATCATTTTACCCTTCCTTTCATTGACCAAATGCTGGAAAGGTTAGCGGGACATGAATATTATTGCTTCCTTGATGGTTATTCTAGTTATAACCAAATTCCCATAGCCCCTGAAGACCAAGAAAAAACCACTTTCACGTGTCCTTTTGGTGCCTTTGCCTATCGTCGCATGCCCTTTGGCCTATGCAATGCACCTGCTACCTTTCAAAGGTGTATGTTGAGCATTTTCTCTGATATGGTAGAGCGATTTTTAGAGGTATTCATGGACGATTTTTCTGTCTTTGGTTCTGATTTTGATGAATGTCTGCACCATCTATCTTTAGTGTTAGTGAGGTGTAAAGAGAAGAATCTGGTACTTAACTGGGAGAAATGTCATTTTATGGTTCAAAAAGGAATTGTTCTTGGGCATATTATATCTAATAAAGGCATTGAAGTTGATAAAGCTAAAATTGATTTGATTTCACATCTTCCACCACCACGAACTGTGAAAGAAATCAGATCATTTTTAGGCCATGCTGGATTCTACAGAAGATTGATTAAAGACTTTAGTAAAATTTCAAGACCTTTGTGTAATCTTCTTGCAAAAGATACACCATTTGTCTCTGATGATGCTTGCAATAATGCCTTTCAGAAACTCAAATCAGAGTTAACATCTGCACCTATTATTCGGTCGCCTGATTGGAGCCTAACTTTTGAGATAATGTGCGATGCTTCTGATTATGCTATTGGTGCTGTGTTGGGGCAGCGAATTAATAAACTTCCCCATGTGATTTACTATGCCAGTAAAACATTGAATGATGCTCAACTTAATTATTCTACAACTGAAAAAGAGTTGCTGGCAGTAGTCTTTGCTCTAGATAAGTTTCAGTCTTACTTATTGGGATCGAAGATCTATATCTATTCGGATCATGCTGCATTGAAGTATCTTTTATCTAAAAATGATGCTAAACCTCGTCTTCTCCGATAGATATTGTTGCTACAAGAATTTGATATTGAAATTCGGGATAAGAAAGGTTCCGAAAATGTTGTAGCCGACCACTTATCTAGGTTGATAGTTGATTTTACTGATGAATCATTGCCCATAACTGAATCTTTTCATGATGAGCAATTACTTGCAGTGTCCCAATTACCTTGGTTTGCTGACATAGTTAATTATCTAGTAACTGAACAAATTCCATCTCATTGGTCTTCCCAAGATAGGTCCAAATTTTTGTCCAGGGTTAAGTATTTCTTTTGGGATGATCCATACTTGTTCAAGTATTGTCCCGATCAGATTATTAGGAGATGTATTCCTGAACATGATCAACAAAGCATCATTTCTTGTTGTCATGATCAAGCATGTGGGGGCCACTTTAGTTCTAAAAAGACTGCTGCAAAGATTTTGCAGTGTGGATTTTATTGGCCTACTATTTTCAAAGACTGTCATGCTTATTGTTCAGCATGTGAAAGATGTCAGAAGTTAGGAGCACTTTCACGTCATAACATGATGCCGTTAACCCCAATCCTTATTATAGACCTTTTTTATGTATGGGGTATTGACTTCATGGGACCTTTCCCTAACTCTTTTGGCAATCTTTATATCCTTGTGGGGGTAGATTATGTCTCTAAATGGGTAGAGGCTATAACTTGCAAAACCAATGACCACAAAGTGGTGGTCCAATTCTTAAAAGATAATATTTTTGCACGTTTTGGTTCTCCTCGTGCTATCATAAGTGATGGGGGTAAACATTTCTGTTATAGGATTTTTGAACAATTAATGAAGAAATATGGCATAACCCACAAAATTGCTACCCCATATCATCCCCAGATAAGCGGTCAAGTTGAGATATCTAATAGGGAGATTAAGCATATTTTGGAAAAGACAGTCAATCCTAATCGCAAAGATTGGTCATTGAGACTCACCGATGCTTTGTGGGCTTACCGTACTGCATTTAAAACTCCCATTGGAATGTCTCCATACCGTATTGTTTATGGGAAAGCTTGTCATCTTCCTGTTGAAATTGAGCATAAAGCTTATTGGGCAATTAAGTACCTGAATTTTGATCTGAATAGAGCAGGAATTCAAAGGAAACTGCAGTTGAATGAGTTAGATGAGCTTCGTAATGATGCTTATGAGTGTGCGAAATCATACAAGGATCGTATGAAAAAGGTTCATGATCAAAATATTCTGCGAAAATCTTTTACATCGGGGCAGAAAGTTCTTTTATACAACTCTCGTTTGCATCTGTTTTCGGGTAAATTGAAGTCCCGATGGACAAGACCTTTTATAGTTCGTGTTGTTTATTCTCATGGAGCAGTTGAAATAGAAAACCCCAAGAATGGTGATATATTCAAAGTTAATGGTCATCGTCTTAAACCATTCTTGGAATTGCAGCAACCTCAGATCGATGAATTGAGTCTGGGAGACCCGACTTATCATGACTAATGATTAATAGCTGTGTCTGGTTGAAGACGTAAAACTTAGCGCTACTGGGAGGCAACCCAAGTTTTTAGAATTTTTATTTTTGTGCTTATTTTTTCTTATGATATTCTTGTGCTTCACTTATTCTTTTCATTTTGATAGATAATATAGCGTTTCAGTGGAATGCAGGTATTATCTTTCCTTCCCTCGTCTATTTATTTTCCTCAGTACTTGTTTCATATCTTTTTACATTGAGGACAATGTTTCATGCAGGTTTGGGGGTATAGGAAGATATTTGTTTAGGATATCTTAGTTATTTTCTTGCTTGTTTTGAAAATTGTAAAAAAAAATTTTTTTTTGTAGATTTTAGGTTGTTTGTTAGTATTTTTATAGGTTTTGGTAGTTTATCCCTTCGTGATACATACTTCAATTTTTAAGAGATTAATTTACATTGGAAGTGTGAGTAAGTATACTGGAGGATAGAGACACTTAACTGAGAAATAGCATTCTGTTACAATCCTCTTGGATCAAGTGCTTAAGCTAATAAAATTCACTCACACACACCAGTTACATAAAGTAATACCTTCTAGAGATTTGTTGAATACTAATCTTCAGTGGGATGTCTTTAGTCAGAGTCATTGGATGATATGTAGTTATCTGTTGAGCTTAAAAGATCATGATAGACCATTTATTTGGCTATGGCAAGGGCTTGGAACCGGAAATAGGTTGAGAGTATAATACAGCCTGGACAGAATAAGATGCTTGAAAACATATATGCTGAAAATGAAAAAAAAATAGAAACGAAAATAAAGAAAAGGGCTGCTTGACTATTATAGGATTAACTTAGGCTGATGCTCATGTCCGAAGCGGTCCATCTTAAAACCTAATGCCCTAAGCCAACTGTGCTGGGAGTCATTGGCCCGAGTCATTGCTAAACCTAAGCATCTTGAAGTCAGGCCTTACACAGTCCTATTGCCAAAAAAAAAAAAAGAAATTCTATGGTGTATTATCCTCTCAAATCTAGAATGTTGGACCCGAAGGAGGCGCGCAAGAATTTGTGCTATCATGAACCTAAATATTACGATGACTATGTAGATTCTGATGTTCTTTGGTTAATGAGTAACACTGGATCTGTGTGAAACAGAGATTTAGAGTGTATTGCTACAATGTTCTACACTTTCTATTATTTAAAGTATCATGCTATATCATATTGAGTAGAAATTTCCAAGATGAAGGTGTAGAATAAAATCACTTACTTGAGCGCTTCTATAATCCAGTTGATTATAAATGCAAGTACATGTGGTTAGTTTTCTTAAGTATTGCAGTGTGTATTTGAAGGGATAATAGGTTCTGTGTTTTGAAGTGTTTAGTTGATTTTTTTTTCTTTTTTCTCATTTAGATAAAGAATAAGGTTAATTTTATAAATACATGTTTGTGGGTAGCATGGCTGCAAACCCTCACGAGACTTCACTCGTCCATCCAGGGACACCTGGGGGTTTAAAAGGCTTGTTGCATATGCTAAATGCAATCGTGATTCCCAACGACAGTGGCATTTATTTTTGAGTAGTTTTATTATTTTTCTTTTGTGTTTTGCTTGAGGACTAGCAAAATCTAGGTTTGGGGGTATTTGTTAAGCATGAAAAATACACATTTTTATATGCCTTTTTACCTATTTGTTAGTCATGTTTTCTAATTAAAATAAGGAATAAAGTGAATTTTAGTAATTAGTTTAGTAATTAGGGATTAATTAAATAATGCTCTCTAAATGGCTCAAATTTCAATATGTTCTGCCATTTTATGAATTATGTGGCATGTCTAATGTGGGACATATTTTATTTTATATAGGTTCAAATGTTCGGACTGCAGAACAGCCAAATTGACGCCAATAGACGGGTTATCAAGTGCCAAAATGACCCAAGAGCTGAGATCAAGTGCGTAAAGAGATCTGGACCATTAATGTTCACTCATGAGGAAGACGGGTGCAAAATTAAAGTACACAGCATTCAAATTCAATCCGGCGGACGAGCTTGATACAATGGGTTTTAAAAGAGTGAAAAAAAAAGAACCGAACCAAACTGGTTCGGTCGGGTCGAAAAACAAAAATAAAAAAAGAAAGAAAAAAAAACCCGAGCTTCTGCTCGGGTGTCCTTCAGAACATAGAGCGCTCGAGCTCTCTGCTCGAGCGCTCATGGCGAAATCCGGCGAAGGTGGAGGCCCTGGGTTCCAGCGAAGATGGAGGCGATTGACGGCGGCAGTCAAGGCGAGGCGACAGAAGCAGTGCGACGGCGATGGTTCTGGATGGCGGCCATGGGTAGAGCTCGACGGAGGAGGCCCATGGCGGAGCAACGAGCTGAGGCACGGCGAACACGGCAGGGCAATCGACGATCGACGATGGTGATAAAGGAGAACCAGACGGCGGCCATGGCGAGGAGGAGCTCAAGCACGGCAGGAAATGTAGGAAAGTTCTGATTTTTGGAGTCGGACTCGATTTGGAAAGTTCGGATCTTTAGTTTGGGATGGATTTGGGAATCGTCCAAAGGAGAGGCGTGCTGAAGATGGAATCTTACTTGATTCGGGCTCATCCTCAAGGTGGAAAAGAACTCTCTTTGGCAGTCTATAAAAACAGAGACAGAGTTCGGGGGTCCGACAGAGAGAAGACGACCAGAGAGTTTTTTTTCAGTTTCAAATTTTGGTTTCATTTAGTTGTTTTCATTTTCATTTCGGTTTTCTAAAATTAGCTGTTGCTATGGCTTCATTGGATCTGAAATTCTTGTAACGAGCTGTGCTGGAAACTCTTGATCGAGAACAGAGAAGAGGAACAGTACCCTTTTCTTAATTTTCTAGTATTTCACTTCTGTAAGTTATTTTAATCTTCAATTCAAATGAATATCATTATTTTTGCAGTTAATTTCTATAGCATGAGTAGCTAAATTCCTTGTCTAGGGCTGAGATGACGCCATGATTGATTGTAGGAATAGTATTCATGTGATGCAATTGCTATTTCAAATTAATGCGTTTTAACGATTGTTATTCTCAAATTAATTGCATTGGGTTATATGTTTAACATGCTATTTGGATATTACTTGTGATTTATCAAATGATGGATACATGTAATGATTTGAATCTCATCTGTTGATATGCAAGAGAATACAAAATTCTATTTAAAAACCTATATGCTTTAATGCTGAAATTTTCCGTAGGAGAATAGATTGAATTCCAATTCTCTACGAGATAATCGTGAAAACAATTGCTGATTTTAAAAGAAATATTCCTATGATTGTCATGTGCTGATTCTTATGCCCTAGTGTTTTAAATTCTTGATTAAAGTTCCAATTTTTATTTGTCAATTAGTTTCTTTTTCATAGATTACTTAATTGCTTTTAGATTAATTTGTTAGTTAAAGCTGTTTAATTGCATTGAGTCTTCAATTAGTCGTAGTTGTAGTGAATCAAATCAATTTAATTCTTCAACAAGGGTAATAATCTGATCTTCGAATTAGAATTCCAAAAACACAAGTCCCTGTGGGTTCGACCTCGTAAGAATTGTGCGACTATACTCCAAACACGATTCGTACACTTGCGAGTAAAATTAAGAAGATTAATTAAAACAACAACACTTACTATTCTAAATTCATGAAAATTGCTAACCGCCTGCCAGATTGGCCGATGGCGGCCCTTGTTGGCACCTTCAAGCGTGGATTAAAATCTGAGATTGCTGATGAGATGCGACACTTCCCGTGCCACACTATGCAAGATGTAGTGCATCATTCTCGGATAGAGGAGGAAAAGTTGGCTCGTCAGTGAAGAGGGGGACGTGGGGGGCTGGCTCTGAGGCCGTACACCAGCCAGCCACCTGTCTTGACGCCAATGCCTGGCCAAGGCCCTAGCCGGCCACCCTTGCCAGGGCCTAATCCTCCTCCCGTCTGCCGTTTGACACAGCCCAAATGGAAGAAAGGCGCGCCAAGGGACTCTGTTATAAGTGCGATGAGAAATTCGTCCCTGGACACCGCTGTTTAGTTCGGGGTAGTTTACTCATCGAAGAAGCTGAGGATGAGGAGCTAGCTGAACCAGAAGAGGCACCCGGCCTCTATGACCATGTGCAGCTGGAGATCTCAGTCCATGCATTCTCTGGCACATTCACCCCCAGGACCATGTGTGTTCAGGGCTAGCTGAAGCGCCTACAGGTTGCGGTTCTTATTGATAGTGGGTCAACTCATAACTTTATTAATGATAAGGTGGCACAATGTCTGGATTGTTATGTTTCTGACTCCAAACCCTTTGATGTATTGATTGGGGACGGCAAACATCTCAGGAGCATAGGCGTATGCTCGCAAGTCGAGCTGACAATTCAGGGGCATTCCTTTATCACTAACTTATTTCTCTTGCCTACGAAGGGGGCTGATGTGGTTCTAGGCGTCCAGTGGTTGCAAGACCTGGGTGATGTGGTATGGAACTTTCGGGATATGACTATGGATTTCGAGGTAGCTGGCCAGCGCATTCGTCTACATTGATCGCAGTCGGGCACCTTACACTCGGCGTAGGAGGAGAGCTCTTTTTTTAGATTCACACCTCATGGTCTATTCTTACAGCAGCGTGCCATAGTGGATGTGCCCTAACCTGACCTACCGGCCGATATGATTGAACTACTTGTGGCGCACGCCGACATGTTTGCTGAGCCATCTGGACTTTCGCCAGCACGGGGCCATGATCATTCCATTCCTATCATGCATGAGGCTCCACCCGCCAATGTGCGACCCTACCGGTATCCGCATGTGAAGAAGGCGAAAATTGAAAGGTTGGTCCAGGAGATGTTGCACTCTGGTATTATACACTCTAGCACTAGTTCATTCTCCTCTCATGTCCTTCTAGTTGGCAAAAAGGACGGATCATGGTGGTTTTGTGTGGATTACCGTGCGCTTAATGCAATAACGGTGAAGGATAAGTCCCTAATTCCAATGATAGAAGAGCTCTTGGATGAGTTGGTAGGGGCAACTGTGTTCAGCAAACTTGACTTACGCTCAGGTTATCATCAGATCTGTATGCAGCCCCATGACATATACAAGACGGCCTTTCAGACTCACGATGGCCATTATGAGTTCCTCATCATGCCTTTTAGACTGACCAATGCTCCGGCAACCTTCCAGAGTTTGATGAACGACCTGTTTTGCCCATATCTCCATCGGTTTGTGCTCGTCTTCTTTGATGACATATTGATCTATAGTTCATCTTGGGCGGACCACCTTGACCTCAGGTAAGTCTTTACTATCTTACGGGCTAACGCCTTGTTCTTGAAGCATTCGAAGTGCTCTTTTGGCAGTGCGCAGGTCGATTATTTGGGCCACATCATTTCATCTGAGGGGGCTACTGATCCATCGAAGGTGGAGACCATGCTTTTGTGTCCCCGACCCACTTGTGTGAAGTCTCTCCACAGCTTCTTGGGCCTCACAGGTTATTATCATCGGTTTATTGGGCGGTATGGGCTAATTGCTGGACCACTCACATCCTTGGTCAAGAAGGGTGATTTCATATGGTCGGACGAAGCCCAGCCGCCTTTGACAAATTGAAACATGCGATGGCCCAGGATCTGATGTTGGTCCTTCCGGACTTCTCGCTGCCTTTTGTGGTTGAGACGGATGCTTCTGATATGGGCCTCGGTGTAGTCCTACTCCAGAAAGAGCGACCGGTAGCATTATACAGTAAAGCATTATCGGGTCTGTCCTTATCTTTGTCTGCATACGAGAAGGAGATGTTGGCTATTGTGCACGCCATCTCCAAGTGGCGGCCTTATCTGTTGGGCTGGCGATTTATTATCCGAACCAATCATCAACCTCTCAAGTATTCTTGGACCAGCGGGGCATCTACACCTTCTCAACAGCGCTGGGTAAGTAAGTTATTGGGCTATGACTACAAAGTGGTCTATAAGAAGAGCGTCGACAACACGGTTGCTGATGCTTTATCAAGTCGGCCCACGGAGGGAGCCTGCTTCGCATTTTCTGTCCCTAGCTGTCCTTTTATTCCGGACTTGAAGCAAGCTTTATGTGGCCAAACCCGCCTACCAAGCCAAGGAGCTGATTGACCGACTTCAGACCGACCTGCATGGAGAGCCCCCTTTTGTGTGGTGTGACCATCTATTGTTCTGGAAGGACCAGTTGTGGGTGCCAGCTATTCTAAATTTGTGTCGACGGGTTATAGCCCACTTTCATGATACTCCAGTAGCTGGCCATGAAGGTACGTTCAGAACCTTTAAGCGGGTCAGTCAGAGTTTCCTGTGGACCGGTATTCGAAAAGAGGTGCATGTATATGTGGTCGCATGTGATATATGCCAGAGGGCTAAGGCGTCGTCTACATCACCTGCGGGTTTTCTGCAGCCCCTTCCCATTCCGGACAAGGTGTGGGAAGACGTGTCAATGGATTTTATTGAGGCTTTGCCAACGGTCAATGGTAAGACGGTTATTATGGTGGTCGTAGACCGTTTCTTTAAGTATGCCCACTTCTGTGCTCTGAGTCATCCATATCCCGCCCGTACGGTTGCTGAGTTCTATGTGAAGGATGTCGTTAAATTACATGGGATTCCTCGGACTATCGTCTCTAATCGAGATCGGGTCTTCATTTCCCAGTTTTGGCGGGAATTCTTTAAGTTATAAGGGACGGAGCTTCATATGAGTATGGCGTATCACCCTCAGACAGACGGCCAAATTAAAGTTGTGAATCGGTGTCTCGAGCAGTACTTGCGCTACTTTGTGGGGGATTAGCCCTGCCATTGGCTCCAATTACTTCCTTGGGCGGAATGGTCGTACAACATGGCTTATCACACACGTGTTGGTTTTACGCCGTTCGAGATTATCTATGGCCGCCCTCCTCCATCCGTTCTGTCTTATGTGCCCCATCGTTCCTCCATTGCCGAGGTGGATTACATATTACAGACACGTGATGAGGTCCTTCGCCAACTTAAAGCCAACTTGGCTTCAACGCAGAACAGGGTGAAACAATTCTATGATAAGTGCTGCTCTGATAGGGAATTCAAGGTTGGCGACCTCGTTTATGCGTCAGTCATGCCCCAATGTCAAACTTCCTTGTTTCGAGCTGATCAGAAGCTGGCCGCTCACTTTCACGGGCCTTACGCAGTTGTGGAGAGAGTGGGGTCGGTAGCGTATCGTCTCTCCTTGCCTCTAGGGTCCCTGGTCACCCTGTATTCCATGTCTCCTGACTTCGTCATTTCGTAGGGGACCCTCGATTGACTGCAAATCGTGCACCTCCGCCTCTCATGGGCCATGCGGACGTTAATGACCTTGTTCCATCTTCTCTTATCGATAAATGGAGGGTGCGGTGTGCTGGGCGTATTGTGACTGAAGTGCTTGTGGCTTGGAAGGGACAATCCTTAGAGGACGCTGAATGGATCCTAGAGGATGATTTTTTGGCCCATTTTCCATCATGGTCGCCTTGAGGACAAGGCGTTAGCGGAACCATGGTGGAGTGTTGTGAACGTCACACACCTAAGGCGCGTAGTCTATCTTAGGCAGTATTTTATTATTAAGATTAGTTTCCTTTTCTAAAATCTATTAGTGATTGTAATAAAGGCCTGATTAGATGTAACGGGCAGTAATCATGGGCTGTAATTATGTTGTCATTTATTGTCATACGACATCATGTCATCATTATGTCGTCATTGTGACAACTAGGAGTCCTCTTTATAAGAGGGTCTTCTTCTTCCTGGATGGTTATGCAATAAAGAACTTATTTCCCTACTCTTCTTCTTCTTCTTCTTCTTCTTCCTCCTTGCCGTCAAGGCGAACTCTTGTGACCTTGCTGGTCACAACAACTATCCTCTTTAGAATGTCCTTTATGTAAGATAACCAAGTTTCCCCAAAGCTCAAGTTATTAGGAAACGGAAATCTTTATTCTTTTTTACATATTCTAACATCCCCCCTCACGTGCAAGCATCCACCAAGCGCGGCACGTGGAACATAATTGGGGTATAAATACCTCCATCGAGACTAGACCTTTCACAACCTGGAGCTCTGATACTATGTAAGATAACTAAGTTTCTCAAAAGGGCTCGAACTATTAGGAAACAGAAATCTTTATTCATTTATTACATATTATAACACTTTCACTTTTGCATGAGCCATTGATCATTAAGATACGTGGTTCACATGCTGGCTCATGTTTTAGCAGTGCTGTACAGTGCAGTAGAGAATAGTCCGGGAGCACTGAACAATTTTCTCGCATCTAAGAAGCATAAATTATTCCTATACTTCGCGAGAATTGAGCAAATGTAGCCAGGTTCACATGTAGCCCTTATCCTAAGCAGATGTGGAAAGCTGTAGTGGATTTTAGCTTGGAAGAGAATAATTGCAAAAGTAAGCTGGTGGTCCTATGGTCAAGTGGTTGTGGGCTCCAGAGTCCATTCCAAAGAAAAATGGAGTAAAATTAGGGTGTAACTTGATTTTTGCATGTTTTCGGCAAAAATGTGTTTAGTACTACGTAGATTTGATTTATCCTGCTGCAGATGTGTTCTTAACAATCTATGTGTATGGTATCACAATTGGTGGAAATCCTTTCTTTCTTCTCTCAAGGTTCTCATAAATCCCATTGTAATCCATGACAGTGTTAAATAATCCTCAAGCTGATTTAGGAGAACAATTTATAATTTAAAGAATGCAGATTTCTAGGCAGGAAAAATTCCAATTAATCCCATCATTAATAATGCTTGTGGATTGGCCTCACGTCTACACTCCCTATCAAATTTAAGGGAAATCTTGTCAAACGCACTGGCATTCTAGCATCAGTCAAAAGCTGGTTTATCGGTTTCTCTTTGTCGATTCCATTTATTCTTATTAAATTGATTCTCTTGTCCTTACCATTGAATGTTACTCCTCCTGTCCCATATCATAGCCACATTTCTAAAATTATCGTTTTTAGATTACGGGACCCACAACTAAGAGAATGGTAAAAGCTTGGTGGGATACTTATAAAAGCATATCGCAAGCTTCTTTACAGCTAATTTCAAAAGCGACGTTGGCAAATGAGTTGCAGCAAGCTTCTAAGACTCTTTTTTAAGTGCCCAGCCACGTAATTGAGGCGAATTGACAACTAATATGCGGCTCACATTTTCTCCAAATGTTGCTGAGTTGAGTGATGATTTTACCCGTTGATCTCTTCTACAAGAAGAATGGAGAATTAAAAGTAACCTCTGAGCAGTGAAAGTGGCTCTCTTTTTTGCTTTTTTTTTCGGTTAAACAGTGAAAGTGGCTCTTGATCTGCTTCCTCTTGTTTGAGTGGGAATTACCTTCTTCAGACGCATATGCAGATATGCTGCTTTCTTTTGATGCTAAGCAAAGATAGTCCGCCCCAAACGCCTGTTGGGGTGATAGTAACTTTCTCCACCTTTGATGGAGGTCCCGGGTCCAATGGCGGTTGTAGTAAAAAAAAACCAAAGATAGTCCAAACGCACTGTTGCCAATAAAAGCAGAGTTGGCTAAAGCTAGAAAAGCCTGATATGGACGCTTTACCAAACGCAGCCAATCCAATCTTTTTCTATAAGCTACTCGTTATCAATTGCCAAGAAAGGAGCAATTTCTGAGAGCTACATTCACTAGGGCATTCAAAAGGAAGTTCCCACAAATAGTTGTGGACGAGCTCCCTCTCACTCATTATTGTCAAAATCTCTCTCGAGTAGTCTCTGATGGGGTCAGGTGGGTGAACCCTATATTTGTTTGAGGAAAGACTTTGACATCGGCCTGGAGGATGCCTGCCAAGATATCCTTCCTTAATGGGAGCCATCGGTCAACAAGATCAACAGCGCACAGGCCTGTACAGTGCTTTCCAGCAAACAGGCAGGCATTTCTACCTCTTTGCTGGAGCGACAGTATATGTATCTGTGCCATCAATCCTGATGATCGATGACTCCCATCCGCTGGAGGATGTCTAAGCGGACCGCAAATGATTCTTTGTTCGAGTTGTATCCGAAGGACATTAATAAAAAATATACCAAGATAAAATACAGGTATAAATTGTGCGGATAACACATTGGCTGAAGCTTCTAATCCAGCAACTTGAACAAATCATCCAGTAGTGATTGAGATGATTGACAATCAAAGTTCAATCACATTAATTTCTCCTTAATTATGGCAACTTGAACAAATCATTCACCAGTGATTGAGATGATTGATAATCAACGCTCAATCACATTAATTTCTCCTTAATTATGGCAACTTGAATAAATCATCCACCAGTGATTGAGATGATTGACAATCAAATCTCAATCATACTAATTTCTTCTTAATTTCTCAAATTGATTACTGTAAAGATTCTTTCCATTTAATTCAAATGCTTACATTGTAATACATGATTGTAATCCCTTAATTAAGGGTATGTAACTCTATAAATAAGTGAAATAAAAAGAGAAGCTATCACCTTCAATTCTCACATGGTATCGGCCAGAAAGTGCATCATTTCTTCCTGATTTCAGTTTTTTTTATCCCTTAAGTTACTCACCTTTATCATTTCCCATGGCTCCACTAACCAGTCCCCATCCATTACCACGACCTCATTATCTACCCTGCCCATTGTTAAAAATCCCAGGAGATCAATCTCAAACTTGCATCTTCCAACTATTACATGTGGAAGATGCAGGTTCTTCCGGTTCTCCGCTGCCTTGGTTTCATCAGCCTTATTCATGGTGAGATGAAGCGTCCTGAAGGTGATGACTTGGACACTCCTGTTCGAGCATGGCTGCGGCTTGATCAAATGGTGCTTGCCTTGCTTGCATCCTCTGTCTCTGAGGAAGTTCTTCCACAAGTCATCCACTGCGAGTCTACCTTCGAGTTCTGGAGAACGATGGAAACGCTCTACGACAAGTTCACCCGCTCTCGCATTCAAGGAGTTAAGGGTGAACTCCACTCATTGTCCAAGGGTTCCATGACCATTTCGGAGTATGTCAACAAAGCACGAGCGCTGGCCCATACATTGGCCATGGTCGGCAAGCCTGTGGAAGAGGATGACCTCATCATGTATCTTCTCAAAGGCCAGGGACTAGAATTTGACCCTGCTGCTGCTGCCATCCAAATTTCTACCGAGTTCCCTACTATTGAGCAAGTTGCAGCCCTTCTTCTCTATTTTTAGACGCGCCTGCAAGGGCAAGCTGTCATTCCTGTTGCTCTTCTCTCCACCCATGGTCAGTCAAGGTCTGGCCCTACTCGCAATAGTGCTTCATATGGAGGGGGGCGTGGCAGTTTCTCCCGTGGACCCCAGCCTGCTACCCACCGCCCATCTGATACTTCCACCTCTCGTGGTGATGGCTCGTCTGGTCGTCGTGGTTGCTCGGATGCTACCGTCATCGAAAACTACAACAGTGTCTACTGTTATCATTGTGGTTATCCCAATCATAAAGCTGATGTTTGTCAGGCTCAAGTTGCTGTTGGACCAGACCCGGTTCAAGGTCTTACTGCTTTGCACATGATAGACCACTCTAATAGTGCTTAGTACCCCGACACAGGAGCCACGCATCATATGACTGTTGGCACGGGTAACGTGGAAGGTATTCTCCCTTATCGTGGATCTGATCATGTTGTTGTCGGAAATGGTGTTGGGTTAAATATTTCACACACGGGTTATATAAATCTATCGTCGGACTCTCATCGGTTGGACAAAGTACTAGTGGTTCCCAACTTGACTAAGAATCTACTTAGTGTTTCACAATTTTCCTGAGATAATCATTGTTATTTTACATTCTATCCTTGGGGATTTACTGTTAAAGCTTTGTATAACGGAAAGATCTTGCTAGCCGGACCTAGATCAGGTGGCTTATATCGGGTTGGGAGCATTCCAGCGGAGTTTCAACAACATGTGGGACTATTATATAATAAAGTTGATAGTGATTTGTGGCACAACCGCCTAGGCCACCCATGCTCCAAAATAATGAAGACACTTGCATCTTCTCTTAGTCTACCAAACAATTTGAATAAACATTTGGTTGTGAACGTCAGGCCAGGCCCAGTGTGGGTACGTCAGCAGCCCATCACGTCAGGCATTACTTCATTAGGATATTTGATTGTTGCGTATCTTATTGTAATCAGACCCGTTTAGGCTAATTATTAGGTAACGGACTGATAGAGAATAATCAGTGCCAATTAGTGGCCTATCAGATTGGACAGATGGCGCGCCCCCTAGGGAGATGATCTACACATGAAAAATACATTTTATTATCTCCTAAGCTTATGTTTATGTTAGTGTTAGATTAGAATTACTACTACTTTAATATAGTTTTTTGGTTTTTGTAGGAAATGAGAGCAAGATGCAGAATTGCGGTGAAACGTGACACTAATGATTGAATATTCATTACTTCGATTGCATATCTCTGATGGGACTAATTTAAACTTCATGTTCACGAAGTCAGCTTTCCAACGCCACTGACCGTTCACAATTCGGAGTTATGAGCAAAAAGTTATGATCATTAGAGATATAGCACGCGAAAGATACATGACTAAAGAGAAGAACCGTCAAGATGAGATTGGATGGGTGAGATCGATACAACGGGTTTTTGTTTAATAAAGAAAAAAAAGAAATATGAACTGAACCGACCGGTTTGGTTCAAGAAAAAGAAAAAAAAAAGAAAAAGCAGAATGTCCCGAACCGAAGCTCGGGCCATTCAGAAACAGAGCTCGAGCACTCTGTTCCTGCCGGTGAAGGGCGAGGACTGTGACTGGCAGGCTGAGCTCCGTGGAGCGACGACGGATATCATGGCGGCGCTGACGACGGCGGACTGGGCCATGGGCGAAGTAGGTGAGAATGAAGACGGCGATCGAGCTCTACTCGACTGTGAGAAGCGATCGGAAATGATGGCGAGCTCGACGACGCCGGAGATGGTAAGGTTGGCGGCAATGGATCTCGACGGCGAGGTTACATTAGACGGTGATGGTGAGGCAGATGGCGACGAAACACGGTGGCGGTGGGTGTCCCAACTGGAAACAGAAAAAAAGCAGGGGCCTTGATTTGGAAACTGCCGAATTTGGAAGTCATAGATTGGAATTGGATTCCTTCCTTGATTAGGAATCGACGAGGGGCCGGAGTTGGAGTCTAGAACAGAAAAGGATTCACTTTCGATCTGTCTATAAAAACAACACAAGACCGAAGCTTTAAGGGGACTGTTTTGGAAGGAGAAAAATAAAGAAATTTCGGAGCTTCACGGAGATAATTTCTGCCGAAAAACAGAGGCTTTTCGACGTGTTTTTGGCCGGAAAAGGAGGAGAACAGAGGAAGCAGTTGGCCCGAAGGGAGAAGGAGGAGAGAAGAGGAAGAAAATTCGGGTTTTTGGGAACTGCTACAGTAAACTCGATATGCTACAGTGCGCGACTGCTTGAGGAAGACGATGAATAGTAACCGATGAACAATAAATTGCTACAATGCATAGTGAATAGTGTTTTTGGTGAATAGTGCAAAATGACTCCGATAAATCAGCAATGTTCTCCTCATCCGATGGCTGGCTAAATTCGCGTCCAAGGCGTAGATGAAGCCCTAGATTTGTATTTTATTACTCTTGATTGTTTCATTTAATATAGTTGATATGATTATGCTTAATGCAATTTCATGAATTTTCTTTTAAGTGCTTGACTATAGACTTGATTGATTATGAATGGAATTAGATATTGTAATTGATTCTATGCCTGACCAAAGATAGGATTAATTACATTATAATAGAGTTATGATTGATTTTATGCCCGACCAAGGATAGAATTGATTACACCATAGTGGATGAACTTTCGTGTCCAACCAAGAATGTTGGTGAATTCATTGTGATTTGTGTGTCTGACCATGAACACAAGTTACCGTATCATGTCACTTTGTGCGTAATAATAATTTAGAGTAGTAATTTCATATCTAGTGGTGAATTCTTTGTCTTGGCGCTTCTCCATATTAGTTAAACTCATTTTAAGTAGTTAAAATTTATTGCTTTCTTAGATTAAACCAAACTGCAACTTTTCTTTTTATTGAATTTGATAAATTATTTAACCGTCCCTGAGGTTCGACATCCCTTTTATACTCGCTGTAGTACAATTGTCTTGTGCACTTGCAAGGGTTTAATTTTAAACGATAAGGAGACGCGCCATCGTCTCCCTTTATAAGGAGGACGTCCTCCTCAGTTGAAGGTTATGTAATAGAAAGACTACTTCATTTTACTTATTTTCTTATTCATTTTCCTTTTGCCGTCGATCGATACCTTGTGACCCTTCAAACCACTAGGATTGACGGAGATCCGGGAGGAACTTGAGGCAGCAAAGGAGGTCACTAGCCCACGGACGACAACGAATTCCAACCAGGAAGTACTGATCGCTATGATCAGTGCGCTTGGTGTTCGCCTGTAGAACCTTGAGATGATACAGACACAGAACCAGGCCAACCAGACTGCCACTGTTACTCCACCACCGCCACCACCAGGAGGGCATGGCGGCCCAGTTCGACAAGGGGGGTCCAGGGTGTTTGGTAGCTCTGCACAGGGCATGAATGCTGGGTCTTCAATCGCACATGGGATCCAACTGGGTTCCTTTAACCCAAAAGCTAAAGAGGGCAGATCTGGCCTTGAGGGACGAGGCACTCAAGGTGTTCGTGGAAATGCCACAATGAATCTCCACCTCCGAAATGTCCAGCGTGAGTTGGATACAGATTGGGAAGAGTCTCAAGGATATCGCGGAGGCCAGAGGGGTAGCGTAGAACCCCGATTGGCGCGGTTACAATTTCCACGATTTAATGGAGAAGAAGATCCCGTTGAGTGGCTATACAAGGCGGACAAATTCTTCGCCTATCAAGGAACCTCTTTGGATGCCGAACGCCTACGTGTGGCCGCTTTTCATCTGGATGGAGACGCCTCAGTCTGGTACCAGGCCTTTGAGAAAGAGTTATGATTTCCGACTTGGGCGTCATTCTCGGATGAGTTGTGCATCCAGTTTGGGCCAAATGAATTCCAGGACTTCAATGAGATGCTCTCCACCATCCTACAAACAACAACGGTGAGGGCTTACTACTCGAAGTTTATGAAGATCGCAAACTGCTTACCAGAGTAGCCGGTAGCAGCACTTGTCGGCATCTTCAAGCGCGGTTTGAAACCAGAGATAGAGGATTAAATGAGACAGTTTCCCTGCCACACGATGAGGGATGTGGTGCATCACGCCCGTATAGATGACGAGAAGTTGGTCAGACAGCGGAGGGGAGGGCGCGGGAGCCTTCCATTGCAAAATCCGGCCGACTCAACACTGGGGCCACTTCCAGCTCCTGCCCCGCCCTCCAATCGACCTATGACTGCTGGCGCTATCACCCCACCTGTCCGACTGTTAACGACAGTCCAGATGGAGGAGCGTCGCACCAAAGGCCTGTGTTACAGGTGCGATGAAAAGTTTGTTCCTAGACACCGTTGTTCTATATGAGGAAGCTTGCTCATAGAAGAAGTGGACGAAGACATCTCGCTCCCGTCAGATGAGAGAGCCCAAGAGTACCATGACGTACAACCGAAAATTTCAGTGCACGCCTATTCAGGTACCTTCACCCTGCGCACCATGCGAGTACAGGGGCTCCTTAAGAGACAGGAAGTCGCGGTGCTCATTGACAGTGGCTCGACCCACAATTTTATCAACGACAAGGCAGCATAGATGTAAGACCTGAAATTTTATATTAATAAAAAAGGAATTTTATTGCTCAAGGTGAGTAATTCTTGAGCTCTGGAAAATTCAAAAAAAATAAATTTTAAAATTGAATTTCCGTCAAGCCGATCGATCATATTTGGAGCTGATCGATCGTACGGACGATCGATCGCGTATACAGAGCTGATCGATCGCCGTTAAATACGTAATTTTTGAGGTGATTCCAATTGGAGATTTTGTTGATTGGAATCACCAAGCTGGTGGAAGACGTGGCTTGCTAGATTGGCCTCAATCAGTTGATCCAATCTTGGAAGATAATTTGAATTTCAAACCCTAATTGATAGCTACTTGGAAATCAATTTAAATGGATATTTAATTAGCTTAATTGGGGCAATCTTGGGAGGTGATTTGGACACCCCTTAAGAAGGTTGACTTGACCCTCCCATGCTTACGGATGGCGACAAGTTGGAGATTGAATCAAATCCTTGTAATTGACATCTAATTGGTAAGTTACATAAGTGATTTGGTAACAATTTGATTTGAGATAAATTCCTACCTTAATGCAATCAAAACTGAATATTTGATTGAGAGAATCTCGTCCTGGCTGGAATGGATGGGCTGGAGTAATCCTTGGCCCTTGGATGAAGTGGAGATGGATGGTGGAGATGGATTGCATGGCCTATATAAGCATGGCTTAGGGAGGGTCGGCCATTCCTTTGGAACTAGCTGCCCCTTCCCTTCTCTTTGGTGCTTCTCTCTCCCATCACGTTCCCCCTTCTTCCCCAACCAGCAGAGGCCCTCCTTTGAGTGTGAGTGGTGGTTTGGTGGTTTGGTTCGTGTGGAGTCCGCGGAAGAGTGGGATTTGGTGCGAACTGATTGACGTGCAAATCGTATCGTTCGTCAAAAATCAGGTAGGATGATCTTTTACCACATTTACTCTCTATTGTTGAATGGAATAATCAAGTAGCATATCTGATTATTGGCAGTAGATATTGAATTTTGATTAGTATGGTTATTCCATGATTGTATATGAATGTCACATGCATCGATTTACATGATTTACCATATTCAGGTAATTGGATGCTTTCACACTTCACGTTTTTATGCCTAGATGACATCCCCATGCAGTTATATCATCCAATTCGTCTCATGCTTTGCTTTGGTGTCAACATTACGTGTTGTCCCACAAAAGTTGGCTGCTTTCTTGGTTAATTCTATTGAACTATACGATATACACTCTTATGATGAAGTTCGGTACACTAATGAAGTACCTTATTCAAAATATGGTTACAGCAACGTTTATATGAATATCGTTGCTCTCTGTTAAAACAAGACAAAGCTTGGTGGTTATGTCAGAACATTTCATACACCTCAGTGTCTATTATTAGGTGTCCTATTTGAGTAATAGAGTTTAATAGAGATACTTATCTTATTACGCAATCGGGTAGTTTGCCTAAGTGTATACCATATGCTAAACAATGGATTAATCAGCGAATATTAGTAAGACTTACTCTCTGTTGTACCAAACAGGGTTTGACGTTATGTCAGTATGTTCCAGTACACAACAATGTCTGGGAACACATGGCTCATTTGGTATCACACGATTAATGGAACTAAATGTGGTATTCATGAAACGGGTTGTAAAAGTATATCAGAAAATGAAAGATACTATGGAATATCAGCACCATTTTGAGTTCTGAAAATGATGAAAGGAGTGATCAAATAATGTCAGTGAGAGTTAATAATCAATTAATTAAGTATGTAACATCAAATAATCAACATGGATTAAGTTAATAACTCCCGGCCAGAATTGTCCTGTGCCAAAGAGTTGTACTAGAAAATTTATAACTAAATGTAGAAAAATCCAAAAATTAAGCCGTCTATTAGGTTATATACTAGACATCTAGAGCTATTTACGGTAAAAATTTTAGAGATTAATTCACTCTGTATAGACAGTAGTGATCGAGGGAAATGGGCTATCTTGTTGGGGCAGAACACTGTTTGTTGTATTAAGAACCCTAAAACACTATTACCACTATGAATTAAGGTTAAATACAATGCTTAAGACCCTAATTAAATATGATAAGATCTCTAGGACTCTGGTAACAGTAACCCTAAAAGTTTATTTATGGGTCTTAGAGCTGAGAACATCTGTCCAAAATTAATGATCCTATGTGTCTCATCTCTTGAACGATTCTTTGTTCAAGAAGCCTAGTTGCTTGTTCCTAAATGACTCAGACATGATCTATTTCTGGACATGTCATTCAAGCGCTTCTATTCCGGGGATTGTCAATTCTACGGCTATGTACGGTGAAGGTGTAAGAGTGTTGACCTTTGATGAATCTTATTGGCGTGTCTCGTTGATGAGTCACCTTGTCCGGTCTCAGTTGAGTTCCCTGACATAAGTATTCTAAGATATTGAGCATTTTCTTGTGAGTCGATTCGGGTTGTGTCCGAACATTGTCTTTTCGCTCCTATGAAGAATCAAATTCAGAAAGTTGTGATTCAAGCCTCATAATGAGAAGGCTCAGATGATTTCAGTGTAATTCGGTTGAAATAACTATTTCCCCGCTAAGAGTCATTTATGAGAACTCTTAGTTGGAATCATAGTATGCTCACGAGCCATTGCTAGACCCATGGTGGTCTCAGATATTTATGAACCTCTGTAGTTCAGCCGATGACGGCAACGCGTGCGCTTTAGATTGTATGACATTATGGAAGGTCTGCAATCTCCGCCCATTGTGCCCGTAAGCACCGATGGGGCCAGCATCCCTAGACGCATGGCCGGGTTCCTCTATAGAACCTCTAGGATGTTCTGGTATTGATGTCCATGGGGGAAGTGGACAAAGCTGAGAGCATAAATTGTTACCTCACACTTTGGATGTCTGGAGCAGATATTCTTGCATTGTCTCCTTACTCTCTGTAAGTTTGGAGTCTGTAATATTGATGTTTTTCTTCCTTGACTTTTGAGAGTCTCGGATGGTGATTGGTTTCCAGGTAAGCGAACTGCGTATTTGCTGATCTTGAGTCTATTGTACTTGTCATCAATCTTCGAGTCTTTTGACATTTAAATTATTATTCCATAGTGGGTTTTCTTGTATCCTACTTTGTATTTCCTATGGAATACTCATGCATCCTCTGATGCAGTGATTAAGATGGAACAGAAGTGATCGGCTATTACTTTTAGTGATGATGGACGCTGGAGTCACAAGACAAGTTACTTTTAATTTAATGTTTGATTTTGTTGTTGAACTTGCGGCATGTGTGCTCATTTTATTTTTGGAGACTTATCGAATAATGTAATAATTAAATTAGAATTTCATTTTGTTATTCTATCTCATGTACGTGGATATGGTTTAAGTCTTATCGATCCTATAAGACCTAGGCATGTAAATGGGTATGTGGTGATTCGAGTATTCGGTCCGTCCCAGATTTCGACCCTTATAACCTTAATTGGATTATCGCTTCCGCACATATTGGGGTTTTGGAAATTTGGGGCGTGACAACAGCGATTGGGATGCTATGTGTCAGATGCCAAGCCTTTTGACGTACTCATTGGGGATGACAAACACCTCCGGAGCTCAGGTGTCTGCGCCCAGGCCGCCCTTACTATCCAAGGCCACACTTTCATCACAGATTTGTTTTTATTACCGACAAAGGGGGCAGACGTCGTCTTAGTGGTCCAATGGCTGCAGGACCTCGGGGATGTGGTTTGGAATTTTAAGGACCTCATTATGGATTTTTAGGTGCACGGGCAACGGGTACGACTCCAGGGGGCCCAACCAGGGGCTTTGCATGCGGCCCAGGCCATGGGGTCATTCTTCAAGTTCACACAACAGAGGCTACTGTTGCAGCAACGGGCCATGGTGGATGTCGAGCAGGCCGACCTACCGGAGGACTTGCATTTCTTGCTAGACGATCATGCTGACATATTCTCTAAGCCGACTGGCCTTCTGTCGGCACGATAGCATGACCATGCCATTCCAATTCTATCTGATGCTGCACCAGCCAATGTGCGACCATATCGCTATCCTCATGTTCAAAAAGCCGAGATTGAGCGCCTGGTGCACAACATGCTGCAATCATGTATCATTCAGCCTAGCAATAGTTCCTTTTCTTCTCCGATTTTATTGGTGCGTAAGAAGGACGAGTCGTGGCATTTTTGTGTCGACTACCGCGCCCTGATATGCTATTACATCGAAAGACAAATACCCAATTCCTATCATAGAGGAGTTGTTGGATGAATTGGCCGGTGCCACAGTATATAGAAAGTTTGACTTGTGCGCAGGATATCATCAAATCCGTATGAAACCGTCAGATGTACACAAAACTGCATTCAGGACACATGACAATCATTTTGAGTTCTTGGTCATGCCCTTCGGCCTGACAAATGCACCTGCTACCTTCCAAAGCCTCATGAATGACTTGTTCCGACCCTTTCTCAGGCAGTTCGCCCTGGTTTTCTTCGATGACATTCTGATATACAGTCAGTCATGGGAAGCACACTTAGAACATTTGCAGTCAATTTTCTCCATTCTACGGACTCATTCATTATTTCTTAAACAGCCAAAATGTTCCTTTGGCAGCAAACAGGTGGAGTATTGATATGCATAAAATATACACATTTATATGCCCTATTTACCTATATGCTAGTGTAGTTTTTATGATAAAACACGAATAAAACGGGTTATTTATGATTAGGATAGTAATTAGGGGATTAATAATTAATTTACTCTAATTAACTATTTTAGATGCATTAAAGAATTTAAGGAATTATATTTTTATTATGCATCTAATTTTGGTTTGGTTTTATCATTGTAAGTTCAAAAATGCGGACTGCATATCGGCAGCAGAAGAGCACTTAGATTGAGTGCAGAAAAAGTCTGAACCGTTGATGATCCATTTAATGGAAGACGGGCGCAAATTTAAATAACAAGGCGTTCAGATGAGATCTAGCGGATGAGACTCCTACAATGGGTTTTAGAAGAAAGAAAGAAAAAAAGGAATTGAACCGGTTCAATGGTTCGGTTCAGCAAAAAGGAAAAAAAATCAGTCGGGCCGAAGCTCGGGCCTTCTTCATTCCAGACAGAGGCGTGTTCATGTTCGGGTCGGAATTGGAAACAGAGTCGTGCTAAAATTGGGATGTGTTTTGGGTTGGATTCGGGCTCATCTCAAGGTGGAAAAGGACTCTTCTGCCGTCTATAAAAATAGAGCTTTTGCAGAGAAAAAGAACAGAGCTTTATTTGAGAAGTGGGTCATGTTTTGCCGGGATTTGGGAGAAGGCAGCACTGTTTTAGGGGGCTATTTTGAAAAAAAAAACAGAGCTCGGTTTTGGGGGAAGTCAGTTGTTTTGGGTGGTGTTTTTACCGGATTCCGGTGGCAACAAGGCTGGAAGAAGAGAGGTGAAGGAAGAGGAGAATTTGGGAGAAGAAAGCTTGGATTTTGAACGGATTTCAGAATGCTACAGTGTCGTTTGAAATTGCTACAGTACTGGCCGGTTCATTGGGGAAGATGAACAATGTTCACTGTGATTAGTGTTTCTGCTGCTACAGTGATTCTGCTACAATACCCGTGAATAGTGTTCCTACTATAGTATTTTATTCAATGCAATTTCTTCCAAATCTGATTTTTCTCATGAATATGAATAGCTAAATTGTTTGTCAAAGCTAGAGGTGATATTATTTGATTAGTATTCTTATGTCTATAAAAGAGCTAATTATTGCTTATTTGGTTGAATGCAATATTTTGATAAAGTCATAATCTATATAATTATTTGATTTATCGTTAACGTAAGATACGGTGAATGCTTATAATTCTCTGTGATTAGTAGACTATGCTCGTTAATGATGAATGTTCGGTCAAATATTTATGAGAATTATTATGATGAGCGTGAATGAAATATCATCCGATTAGGTTAAATCATTATTTGAATCTAATTGAGAAATTAAATAGACATAGAAGTATTAATTAAATAATTGATCCTTGAAGCTTTGATATCTCTCATCGATTATCTTCGCCATCTTTAGTTAGTTTTAATTGAATCTTTAGTCGTCATTTTAGTAATTAATTAAATTACAATCTCTCTACAAAACTTTCTGATAAGAATCTTAATTTGTTAAGCTAAGTAGTGTTTAGATTAGTTCGGAGTAGAATAATTCTACATCATTCCCTGTGGTTCGGCACTTGGATTCACCGAGTATATATTACAATTTGTCAACCTTCTCTTGGGTTTGATCAAATTTTGGCGCCGTTGCCGGGGAGTGAAGTTTAAGATTAATCTTCCAATTAGTTTATTTCTCTCTAGTATAGTTTAGTTAATTTCAATTATTCTTAGTTTAATTTAGCTTGTTTATTTTGCAGGAATTTGGTGTCCTATCTCGAACAAGTGGCTTTTCGTTAGATTTTTCTTCAAATTTGGTAACTTCGTTCTATAATCTCTCTTTGAAATTTCTGTTGCTTGTGCATTCACTCGTGGAATAGAGATACCAGTGGATGATTGGTTGGAAATAATTCGGCTATTTTGATTTAGAATCCTTTGTTTGAATTTTTTGTTCCATCACACACACCTAATCAAATGGCTGATCAAGGTAGTAACCATGATATTAATGAAAATGAGATTGAACATGATGCACCAATGCGGCCCTTGCGTGATTATCTGCAACCTGCACGCACTAGCACACCTTCATGTATTATATTGCCTCTACAAGCACATCACTTCACTTTTAAGCCTGGAATGATAAACTTGCTTTCCAAATTCTATGGTCTAGAGTCTGGAAATCCTTATTTGCATTTAAAGGAATTTGAGGAAGTATGTGCAACTTTTGAATAGGCTTGTAGTGAGGACATCATTAGGCTAAAATTATTTCTTTTTTCCTTGAAGGATAAAGCCAAGACTTGGCTGAATTCCCTTAAGCCTAGATCGGTAGGAACTTGGAAAGAACTACAAACTGAATTCCTTAAAAAGTTTTTCCTTGTTCATAGGACAAATGCTCTGAAAAGACAAATAACAAATTTTGCCCAAAAACAAAATGAATCGTTTTATCAGTGTTGGGAGCGTTATAAATATTTGTTAAATTCTTATCCACATCATGGGTATGAGAAGTGGCGCACCATCAGTTTCTTCTATGATGGGATGACGCCCTCAATGAAACAATTTGTGCAAACAATGTGTAATGGGGAATTCTTTGATAAAGACCCTAATGAAGCCCTTGATTTTCTAGATCAAATAGCTGAAGACTCAGATTCTTGGGATCCCACCAATCCTTCTTATGTTTCTAATAAGCCGAAGTCTTCAACTACTAGTGGAGGTCTGCATCATCTTAGGGAGGAGGATAATTTGAGTGCTCAGATAGCCTCTTTGGCTAGAAAGGTGGAGGCTATGGAATTAGGGAAAATTAATGTTTTTAAGTCTGTTGCTATAGAAGAGGCCTGTGGAATTTGTGATGTCATGGGACACCCAACTAATGAGTGCCCTACCATTCCTACTTTCAAGGAGGTGTTGCATGACCAAGCAAATTCTATGACCCCTTTCAAAAGGCAATCTCCTTATGGTGACACATACAATCCAGGATGGAGGAATCACCCCAACTTTAGTTAGAGGAATGAAAATGCTGCACAAACACCACATCCTCAAGCATCTTCCAATTATACTCCATATGTTCCACCTCACAGGAAAACACTTAAGGAGACACTACAAACTTTCATGCAAGGGCAAGCTACTATTAATCAACAAATCTCACAAGCCATTAATAATATAAAGAGTTCTCTCACCAAATTGACATATTCTCTAGCTGCTCAAGAGAAAGGTAGGTTTCCTGCTCAACCCCAACCCAATCCGCAGGGGCAAGTTCACATAATGGACACACAATCTTCTGATTCACAACTAGAACATGCTAAGTCTATTACCACTCTTCGTGGTGGAAAAGAAATTGACAAAATAATTCCATTAAAGGCCCAAAAATATCCTGAGAGTGATGAATCAAAACATGATAATGAGGAAATTGATAAGTCTGGGTCAAGTGAAGATGTGAGATGTCCTATTCCAGCTCCGTTTCCACAGAGGTTGAAACCACCTCAAAAGCTGAACCAAAATGCTAAAAATTTTGAACTTTTTAAACAGGTAAAAATTAACATTCCCTTGTTAGATGCAATCAAACAGGTACCTTCTTATGCTAAGTTCTTGAAAGATTTATGTACTATTAAGCGTAAGTTGCATGTGCAGAAAAAAATATTTTTTAACTGAACAGGTAAGTTCTATAATTCAACATAAAAGCCCGCCCAAATATAAGGATCCCGGATGTCTAACTATCTCATGTGTGATCGGGAACTTTAGGGTAGACCAAGCCTTGCTTGATCTTGGGGCTAGTGTTAATCTTTTGCCTTATTCAGTGTACACTCAGCTAGGTCTTGGGGAACTTAAAACCACCACCATTACTCTTCAACTTGCTGATCGTTCTATTAAAATTCCAAGGGGGATGGTGGAAGATGTGCTAGTTCAAGTAGACAAATTTTACTTTCCTGTTGATTTTATTGTTTTGGACACACATCCTGTTATAAATGCAAGTACAAATATTCCTATCATATTAGGTCATCCATTTCTTGCTACTTCAAATGCTTTGATTAATTGTAGGAATGGTGTGATGAAACTTTCATTTGGTAATATGACTTTGGAATTAAATATATTTAATGTATGCAAACAACCCCCAGAGTTAGATGATTTTTTCGCAGTTGACATGATTGAAACTTTAGTGGAGGATGCATTCCCATTTATCTGTCATGATGATTCACTTGCGGTTGCTTTAATTAATCCTAATGTCGGAGTAGGACCACAGGTGGAATGAATGTTGGGTTAAAAGATCCTGGATAATTTGAAAAAAAAGGGATTACGTCTGGCTGAAGACGTGAAACTTAGCGCTCCTGAGAGGCAGCCCAGCTTTTTCTTTGTTTTAGGTTATTTATTTGTTTGATGATGTTTTCTGGTTGGATATTGTGATTGCTCCCATCTTCTTCTTTGTTGATGTTTTTCACTCGCATGGGATTCTAGCAATTTGCAGTTCTCCAGGTAACATCTATCCTTGATTTTATTTATTTATTTATTTTATCCTTCATTTCATTCTTAACATTGAGGACAATGTTTAGTTTAGGTTTAGGGGTATATAGGAATAACATTGTTTATTTTTAAAAAAAAATCCATCAAAAATAAAAAATAGAAAAATAAAAATAAATAAAAATTTGATTAGTTTTTAGGAGAATTTGGGAGAAGAAAGCTTGGATTTTGAACGGATTCCAGAATGCTACAGTGTCATTTGAAATTGCAACAGTACTAGCCGGTTCATTGGGGAAGATGAACAGTGTTCACTGTGAATAGTGTTTCTGCTACTACAATGATTCTGCTACATTACTCGTGAATAGTGTTCCTGATATAGTGTTTTATTCAATGCAATTTCTTCTGAATCTGATTTTTCTCATGAATATGAATAGCTAAATTGTTTGTCAAAGCTAGAGGTGATATTATTTGATTAGTATTCTTATGTCTATGAAAGAGTTAATTATTGCTTATTTGGTTGAATGCGATGTTTTGATAAAGTCATAATCTATATAATTATTTGATTTATCGTTAACGTAAGGTACGGCGAATGCTTATAATTCCCTGTGATTAGTAGACTATGCTCGTTAATGATGAATGTTCGGTCAAATATTTATGAAAATTATTATGATGAGCGTGAATGAAATATCATCCGATTAGGTCAAATCATTATTTGAATCTAATTGAGAAATTAAATAGACATAGAAGTATTAATTAAATAATTGATCCTTGAAGCTTTGATATCTCTCATCGATTATCTTCGCCATCTTTAGTTAGTTTTAATTGAATCTTTAGTCGTCATTTTAGTAGTTAATTAAATTACAATCTCTCTACAAAACTTTCTGATAAGAATCTTAATTTGTTAAGCTAAGTAGTGTTTAGATTAGTTCGGAGTAGAATAATTCTACATCATTCCCTGTGGTTCGACACTTGGATTCATTGAGTATATATTACAATTTGTCAACCTTCTCTTGGGTTTGATCAAGTACTTGGGCCATGTCATTTCGCATGAGGGAGTTTCCACCGACCCCTCGAAGGTATCTACTATGCTGTCCTGGCCGGCCCAGACATGTGTCAAGGGCTTCCGAGGCTTTCTGGTGTTGACAGGGTACTACCGCAGGTTCATCCGCTAGTATGGGATTATTGCCAGCCCACTAACCGCATTACTCAAAAGGGGGGCCTTTGCATGGCCAGATGAGGCGCATGCGGCTTTTGATCGCCTAAAGCAGGCCATGGTTACTGCACCCGTCTTGGTATTGCCGGACTTCACTCTTCTATTTATGGTTAAAACTGATGCATCAGACACAGGTATGGGGGCGGTCCTCTTGCAGAAAGAACGACCAGTGGCTTTGTTCAGCAAGTCCCTCGCCGGTCGCTCTTTGACACTTTCGACCTATGAGAATGAAATGTTAGCCATCGTTCATGCAATGACCAAGTGGCGGCCTTATTTGTTGGGTCGTCGTTTCATTATCCGTTCCGACCATCAACCACTGAAATACTTTTTGGAGCAACGGGTGTCCACACCAGAGCAGCAACGCTGGATTAGCAAGCTCTTGGGGTATGACTATGAGATCGTCTACAAGAAGGGTCTGATAACACTGTCGCTGATGCTCTATCACAGCGCTCTATGGAGGGTGTCTGTTTGACTATGACTGGGCCGACTTGCCCCTTTCTTCCCAATCTGCGTTGCGCCTATACTGCAGACCCCGACACTAACCAGTTACTCGAATGCCTCAAGGGGCATGAGTTGGATTCCTTCACTTGGCACGGTGATTCTGGAAGGGGAAGCTATGGGTGCTTGACAATTGAGACTTGCGCCGGCGTATTCTCTTGCATTTTCATGATACACTGATGGTGGGACATGAGGGTGCCTTGCGGACCTATAAACGGGTGAGCAAGAGTTTTCTGTGGCCCGGACTGAGGAGGGACGTTCAGAATTATGTGGCTTCCTGTGACACTTGCCAGCGTGCCAAGGCTGTCACTACCTCTCCGCAGGGTCTCCTCCAACCCCTCCCCATTCCGGATCAGATATGGGAGGATATCTCTATGGACTTTGTGGAAGCTTTGCCCGTGGTCCAAGGAAAGTCAGTCATTCTTGTGGTGGTGGACTGGCTCTCAAAATATGCTCATTTTTGTGCTTTGAGCCATCCTTTTATAGCCCGAACGGTTGCTGAAACCTTTGTCAAGGAGATTACTCGGTTGCACGGGATGCCTAAGACTATCGTCTCGGATAGAGACAAGGTTTTCATTTCCACATTTTGGCGTGAGTTCTTTGTGCTCCAAGGTACGAAACTTACCATGAGCACAGCCTACCATCCCCAAACAGATGGCCAGACGGAGGTCGTCAACAGGTGTGTGGAGCATTATTTGCGCTGCTTCGTGGTGGATCAGCCCTGTAAATGGTTACAACTCCCTCCATGGGCTGAGTGGTCTTATAATACAGCTTATCATGCACGAACGGGGTTTACACCATTTGAGGTTGTATATGGCTGGCCACCTCCTTCTGTCCTTTCTTATGTGCCTAACAGGTCATTCATTGCTGAGGTCGATTACTTGCTTCAGACATGGGATGAGGTTCTCCGGCAGCTAAAGGCCAATCTCGCAGCCGCCCAGAACCGTATGAAACAACTTGCTGATAAGAAGCGGACTGACCGGGCCTTCCAGGTTGGAGAATTGGTCTACGTATCCGTCCTACCGCAGCTCCAGACTTCCTTGTTCTGAACGGGTCAGGCCAAGCTAGCACATCGTTATCATGGGCCATGCTCCGTGCTCGAGCGCATTGGGCCTGTGTCTTATCGGCTGGCTCTACCCACGGGTTCACTTGTGCACCCTGTTTTCCATATTTCTCGTCTCCGCTGCTTTGTGGGTGATACAGCTTCTGTCACTATGGGCGGGCCTTTATCTCTTCTGACTCATGTGGATACGCATGTACTGGTGCCTGCGTCTGTACTGGACAAACGTCGTGTTCGCAAGACAGGTCACATTATTACGGAGATCTTGGTGGCTTAGAAGGGTCATTCATTGGAAGATGCTACATGGGAAGTGGAAGACGGCATTCTGGCTCATTTTTCGGACTGGTTACCTTGAGAACAAGGCAATAGCGGAGCGTGGTGGATTGTTGTGAACGTTAGGCCAGGCCTAGTGTGGGTACGTCAACAACCCAACGTCAGTAGCCCATCACATCAGGCATTACTTCATTAGGATATTTGATTGTTGCATATCTTATTGTAATCAGACCCGTTTAGGTTAATTGTTAGGTAACGGGCTGATAGAGAATAATCAGTGCCAATTAGTGGCCCATCAGATCGGATTGATGGTGCGCCCCCTAGGGAGACGTGCCATCTTCTCCCTTTATAAGGACGTCCTCCTCAGTTGAAGGTTATGCAATAGAAAGACTACTTCATTTTACTTATTTTCTTATTCCTTTTCCTTTTGCCGTCGATCGATACCTTGTGACCCTTGCTGGTCACAACACATTTTTGTGATTGCTGTAAGTTGGGCAAGATGTCCAAACTATCATTTGAACGAAGGACTATTTATTCTAGTGTTTGCTTTAATGCTCTTCATACAGATGTTTGGGGGCCAGTACCAGTTGTCTCTCTTGATGGGTATAGATACTACCTTTTGATCATGGATGAATACTCTCGGTATATTTGGTATTTCCCCTTACGGTGCAAATCTGATGTCACAAGCATATTTATTGATTTTCTTAAATCAATTGATAGCCAACATGGGGCTCTTGTCAAGACAATTCAGTCTGATGGGGGAGGTGAGTATATACATGCATCTTTTCAGACTTATCTCATGGCCAATGACATTTCTCACCTCCTCTCCTGTCTTGGGACGCCCGAGCAAAATGGTTTAGCCGAGTGCAGACATAGATCATTAGTGGAAATGGTTTGATTCTAGTAGCTCACAGTGGCCTCCCTAAGGAATATTGGCAATATGTTTTTGCCACAGCAACCTATTTGGTTAATCGGCTACCCTCCACCTCGTTGAATGGAAAGTCACCATATGAAGCTCTTTTTGGAAACCCACCATCCTACGACCATCTTCTCACTTTTGGGTGTGCATGCTACCCATGTCTTCAGCCTTTTGGACGTGGCAAACTTTATTTCAAATCCACCCGATGCATTTTCCTTGGTTATTGTAGCCAGCACAAAGGGTTCCGATGCTTGGATCCAGCCACAGGCCGTGTTTATATCTCATGCCATGTTTCTTTTGATGAGCAGGGTATTTCCCCATGCCGTCGGCACCATCTATGCCCCTCCTCGACGTGGTGCTCCTTTCAAGGTCCGCTCACTTGACCATTTGCTCAAGGCAAGTGGCTTGGACCCCACTTCCATAGTTCCCTCTGCGGCTCCAGCCCCGCTCTGACCCTGTCCCATCGGCGGCGGCCCACCGGATACTAGCCGCCTGCCACCACAGCACGGCGGCGTCCTCCATGACTTCGTCTTCCTCTCGATCTGACTCTGCACAAGCTACGATCGACGTTCAGGCGACCTCGTCCCACTGCCCTTCCTCCCATGTTCGAACCGATGCTGGCTCCATGTTCATGACTGTTTTGCCACCAGCTCCTGCCAGTGTCTCCACCTCCTCTTTGCCTAGCCATATCGATCCCCCATCAAGCCCATCGCTGGTCACGATACCAACTCCATCACTGGCGTCAGAACCTACCTCGTCTGCTCCTAATGTGATTGACATCCCGTTACCAGCTGCAGCGCCACCTCCCAGCAACCTCCACCCCATGACTACAAGGACACGTAATGAAACTCGTCGTGCCAAAGTCTTTATGGCCAGCCACCACCCTCTCCTAGTTGCCTTGGTTGCCGCATCTCATCACCTACCCAAAGAGCCTCGTACCTACGCACAAGCTGCTCGAAATCCTCAATGGGGTCACTGCCATGGAAGAGGAAATTTGTGCCATTTAGCAAAATGGCACCTGGTCCTTAGTGCCCTTCAAGCCGTCCATGAATGTTGTGGGCTCTAAGTGGGTTTTTCGGATTAAGCAACGCGCCGATGGATCCATAGATCGTTTCAAGGCCCGACTTGTGGCAAAAGGCTACAATCAATGGGCCGGTTTCGACTTCGATGAAACATTTAGCCCCGTTGTGAAGTCTGCCACAATTAGACTGGTCCTCACCCTTGCAGTCACTTTCAATTGCCCACTTCGCCAACTTGACGTGAAAAATGTGTTTCTCCATGGTGATCTCATGGAAGAGGTCTACTTACAGCGGCCCTCGGGCTTCATTGACTCATCTCGCCCGTCCCATGTGTGCCGACTTCATAAGGCCCTATATGGCCTCAAGTAGGCACATCGTGCGTGGTTCATGAAATTCACCACATTTCTCCTTAGTCTTGGCTTCGTCGGTTGCCCCTTTGATACATCTTTATTTACTTGGTAGCACCCAGTCCCACACTATCATATTACTCATTTATATCGACGACATCATCTTGACGGGCACCTCCACGGATCTCCTCTGTAATTTTGTCACTCGCCTCTCCAAGGCATTTCACATGAAGGATCTTGGACCTCTTAACCTTTTTCTTGGCATGCAGGTACAACGACATGGACCCCTCACTCACCCTATCTCAAGCCAACTATGCTCTACAACTTTTGGAGCACTTTCATCTCACAGGCCTCAAACCTGCCAAGAAGCCTCTCGCTGTTGGTCTGCACTTGTCCACTCAGGGCTCTCCACCTCTCACTATCACGCCCCGAATTTCAAAACCTCTATAAGAGCGCGGAAGCACTAACACAATACTGGTCATGACGTTGAAATCAGGGATGCGACCGAATACTCGATCAACTTCGTTCCCATTAACATGAACTGGGACAATTGCAGGATCCAGAATGATAAACAATATCCGTTAACAAAAATCTTAAATAATAAAATCTCGAGTTCACTAATTTATTACAATAATCAAGTCTCAACAGATCACAAAAATAAAACCTAATTCAGTACACAGGTTGATAAGTACTCCATGAGCAAAACATTAAAGCACAGTAAAGATTAAATCCACTTAAATCAGCAATTCTCCCTCAAGCTCCATCGAACGTACCTTGTCAGTTCTTTTCCTCTTTGATTCCTGCATCAAGAGATGCATGAGTATTTCATACGAAATACCCAGTAGGAGCCAAGAAAAAAAAACCACAAACAAATAACAACAGAAATACAGACAATATGGTATAGAGAAATAAAGGCACGTTTAACAAGGTCAAGATGAGCAAATACAGAGTTTACTTACCTGGATAATAATAATCAACAAAGACCATCAACGATAAAGAAAATAGACCAACTTTTAAATTTCAAAACTCCAAACGTATAGTGCGTCGGGAGAAAATAGAAATGAATACTGACTCCAAACATCCAGAGTGTCGGAGATAACAATTTATGTTATCTGTTCAGTCCACTTCCCCTATGGACTTCAATACCAAAACATCCTAGAGGTTCTACAGAGGAACCCGACCATGCATCTAGGGATGCTGGCCCCATCAGTGCTTACGGGCACAATGGACGGAGACTGCAGACCTTCTGTAATATCATGCAGTCTAAAGAGCACGCATTGCCGTCATCGGCTGAACTACAGAGGTTCATCAAATATCTAAGATCACAGAGGATCTAGCAATGGTTCGTGAGCATACTATGATTCCACTCTAAGAGCATTCATCAAAGACTTTTAGTGGAGAAACAGTTTATGTAGAACTAAATCAATCTAGAAATAATAAGGGTTCTCTCATCTGGAGACCCAGACCATAATCTTCAAAAATTAGACTCTCAGAGGAGTACACTGGATTTCTCAATATCCCAATGTGGATTGACTCACATAGGAGTAACCAAAGAAGAATTTTCAATGTTCCAACACAGAATGACTCAAAACTGAGACTCATCAGATATGACTCCCTAAACGCCTTCACTATGCATAGCTCCAATCAAGACCATCCCTGATTCTGACAATAATGAGAATTACATGTTCTAAATAACAAGATGATAGGGTTTAAGAAGGTAAACCCTGACCGAGAATTGGAGATTTCAAGATCGGTTTCATAGGATAGCAGATTTGTAGTGCAATGCACCATAAGGAATGACTCGGTTCAGCGAGACTCTCTTTCTGGATTTAATCAATTTATAGACATTACTGGCTCCATCTCTAAGGGTTTTAGATATACTTAATACATTTCATATGTAGTTGTAATATATAGGGTTAATATAAGATATGGTTTAAACAACATAGAAGAATACTATTATCTGCACAACAGTTCCTTTCTCAGGCTTACCACCATCTGCACAGAACCTATTCGGATCTAAAATTTTTATAACAAGACAGCCCCATGTCTCTAGATCCTAACCCATTTTACAGCATAATTTTTCGAATTTTTTACATTTAATTATACATTTTCCATTACAATTCGTCGGCGCAGGATTAGTTCTGGCTGAGACACCACTCTTAAGCATAACTTAATTAATACCTCTTATTACCTGATTTAAAACATATCAGTGCCATTTAGACTTAGTATCTTACCCTTCTAGGTGTTTAATAAGTCCCAAATATTTTGTAATTAAGTATTTTCTTGAATGAAATTCTATTTCCAAAACTGTTTATACAAACTCATTCTTTTTAGGCTCGAAAACTACAAATGGAACAATTATAACAGGACACATCCTTTGCTGACTCAAGAAATGACTTGGTGTACAGTAACCTTCGGACTCCAGTAAACATTACCCATAAAGGTTGTTACTTCAGGGATAATATCCTCCGATATGTATTATTAAACAAAACAGTTTTCATATAATTTCCCCTTTTCGGTTAATATGATTCAAAAGGGACAACTTTCTCAAGACATGACATCTGATGACTCAAGACTGACTTGGTATGCTATAACATACGAATACCAGTAAGTATGACTCATAAAGTTCGTTACTTTGCAATCAAGACTTCACATATGACGACAATTGGGGTTACACTGAGACATATCATGATTAATCACAAAATCAGATAATGAAATAGAAGAAAGTGAACAACTTTATACGTCCAGAATAATATGAAGCATGAACGAAACATGATAAGTCCCTTTGGACAGCAACCAATCTGGATTATCTTGATTGAGCCATGCATGAAAAGGGTCTAAGTTGATATGCATCGGGTTCAACTATTAACACATACCGAATGTCAATCGAAAATTCATCAAATTGGACAACACCACGATTAAATAGATCATCCAAGATATCCGCATTCACATCAATGTTCATATGGCATATTCATCATGAAACATCAAAATTAGTATCATAGATTTGTGGAAAAAGAAAAGCATCCTACTTGTTTGACGAACCGAAACCTTTACGCGAGTTTCGACCACCGATCACACCACTCCTTGGCTTCGTCGATTCACCACCACCACAACCACTCAAAGGAGAAGGACGGCTACTGGCTGAAAAGAGAAGAAGAGGACGAAGCACTCCACTAATGGCATGACTCCCAAGTCTCCAAAAGAATGCCGTCTCCTCCTTTGTGGTGTTTAAATAGCAAAAACCCAATTACCTAGGTTAAATCTCCACCGTAGATCACCTTCAATTCTCACATAAATATCCCTAAGCTAGTTGTATCAGATGCATCTACATAAAAAATTCTCCTTCACTATTTCAGCCGTCTCACAAAGTCTTGAGATCCACTTCAATAAGAAAAGAAGGAACCACCTTAGTCGGTTGAATAATAAATCCAGCACTCATCCTCCAAGGCGGACTATTATCTTTCGACAGTATTTGACACTTATAAAGGTGTGTTTGGTTAGCAGGAAAGGAAAAGAAAATGAGAAAAAAGTCAAAGTCTTTTCTTTTTTTGAATATTTGGATGGACAAAAAAATATAACTGCTGAAAATTATTTTTCTCTCTCGTTAGGACCACACCGAAATTTCAATCATAACTTTTTCTTTCTCAAATAAAAAGACAATGAGAGAAAAGTCCAACTCCCTCTCATTTTTTCTTTTCTTTTCTTCTTTTTTCTTATTTGACTTCCTTTCTTTTTCTCTCTTACCAAACAGACTCTAATAAATGTCATTCTACTTGAATAAAAACATGCATGTGGCCCCTATAGTCACCGTCGATCGACCGTCTAAAAATACACATACAATGGATATCACCAACCATGTTAAGGGGTGGGTTGGCTAAAACTTGGGCCGGTAAACCATCCAACCCAAAGTTATGCATGGAAGAAGATAAAATGGACGGCTATGATGATCCAGATGACTAACGGTCCAGATATTTCCTTCGGCTCGTCTTCCGCTTTGGCGTGCTGGAACTGGCGGGGAGACATCCGGCAAGACAGGAGCTTGAGGCTTGAGCTGATGTTGGCCGGAGCGCGGATTTGCCACCGGTCCACCTTGCTTCTCTGGCGCACGACCCTTCGCCGCAAATTCGCAACTTGCCCATGTCTCGGTGATTTGCTAAATGAACGATTGGGGTTGTGGTTTTGTGAATTTGAGAATGAGTGTTTATTGGTGGCGGTGGCGGGTGCTCAGGATTTGAGTTTCTCAAGCGAGGACTCCGATGAATTCCTGTCATGGTTGCAGCGCAAGGGCGGGGTTTAATTTTCCTCCAAGGTCACCGTCGGAACTTCCGTCCATGGCAGGTTTAGTGTCCTGAGCCCATTAGGTTTATTTGTAAGGTCGAGTATTTGAAATACTCCTTCCGTGCGGAATTAGGCAATACATTTCGTTTTCATTTTATTGGGTTCATTTGGTTTTGCAAAAAGAACTGATTTTAGTTCATCTTGGAAAACCAAATGTAAGTACTAATTCTGCACGGAGGGAGCATTATCGTGCTTGCGATAGTTCATTTTCAAACGCCAAATTTATGTACTAGTTCTGGACGGAGGGAGTAGTATTGTGCTTGAAATATGTTGTTTAGGAGCAAAATATTGGAGATTATATGCCTTTAAACCATTTCTATTAAATTTTAAATTCTGCCACCAAATTTTATTATTATTATATTTTTTGAGTTTGAAGGTTGATCGATTGGAATTGTACTTAGCAGTTATCTATCTTGAAGTCGCTTAGAAAAAGGTGAGGAATTACAATGGAACACAATATTCAATCTCTTAGACGAAGGTGCCGAATGTAAGATAACCAAGTTTCCCAAAAGCTCGAGCTGGTAGGAAACGGAAATCTTTATTCATTTATTGTATATTCTAACATAGGCCTTTTCAAATATTTTGGAGATTTTGGCACCCTAGTGTTACCTTTTTGGGAATAATTGTTGCATCTTTCTTGTCTCTTTGTGTCCTGGAGCTTCTAGTCTGTATTCTGAAGATTACACCTCTTGATGTTTCCCCCTCCTAATGTAACTTTTGTTATCTAAAGCAATGTTAACTTCATTATGAGTATTTTATGGACTTTATGCTGATAAATACATTTGGTATGAATCTTAAGCTCTGGTTTCTGTATTGTAGGTCATTATTTGCATCGCAGTCCATAAAGGCCGGAGACTGCATTTTGAATGTTCCCTTTTCTGTTGTATGAGATCTTACTGAATTTGTTATACTTTTAGTAATATGAGTCCCCATTAACTCTTGGGATCATGCTTTCAATTTTTTAAGACACTCTTTAATAGATGTCTTGTATTTTAACAGCAAATTTCTCCAGAAAATATTCTTCCTGAAATCAAGTTATGGCATTGTTGCAAAACTTGCTCTAGTTCTTTTAGTAGAACAGAGAAGAGGTCAGGTAGCAATTGTTTTTCGGAAAATGCATAATTTGAAAGCACAAAATTTATATCTCCAGAGAATTCAAAATCATATATGCTTTTTCCTTTTCAGGATCCTGATGGGCAATGTATATTAACAGTTTGCCTCATTCCAGTGACCTGCATAGCACGGTAGTTTACTTTTTTCTCTTCTAAAGTTTAAAAGACAAAAGAGCAGTGTGCAGCTGGTTTTAACTGTGACAACTGAAATGGAGAGAAGCTTCAATGTTTGTTAGTTGCCTGTAATTTTTATGAATATTGTAATATGGCTTGAATAACTCTATCAAGTGTATTGCATTGTACAGATATACAATCCATATATGTAAATGAAGCTGCTACTATGCAATGAACTCCATTTAGGATAAGATTATATCCAATTTTCTATGTATGTTGGTTTTGCTATAGAAGAATGTTTTGATGTATTTAGGTATTTTGGGATAAATATGAGTTGGATATAATTCGTCAAACCACTACATATCAAGAAACTAGAAATCACATAACCAACATTGAAAATAATTTCATGAAGATCAACACAGTAAGTACTTCCTGTATTCTTTGCCTTCTCAGTTCCACCTTGTTTTCCTTTCTCATACTTAGAGAGAGCTTTAGAGAGTACATATGACTTCATAATCATAATCAAGTAGCGCCTTTCCCCAACTATTTGGGGTCAGCAACATGGATCTTACTCCTCCATTCATGCCTGTTTTGGGCTACCTCTTTTGTAAGAGATAGTAAAGTCAAATCCTTTTTTATTAACTCCATCCAAGTTCTCTTAGGTCTCACTCTCCCTCTTTTGGCATCATTTACATGCATCATTTCTAATCTTCTCACAGGGACATCTATTGGTATTCTTTGCATATGCCCAATATATGGAACTGAAGTCATATTTAGAACATCATATGTTGTTAGGCCAGCTGGTTGTCTAGTAATATTATTTACCCAGTTATTATTCATTTCTAACCTGGTAAATCATTTTTGCATGATTTAGTTGCATCTCGTGCATGGGGGATATCTAAAGGGCCATCTCTGGTAAATCAAACTCTTTCTCTGAAAAAAATTGTACGTTTATTATTTATTTCAACTTGAATTGGCAAAAGTGTCTGAAGAAGCGTGAAACAGATCAACAACTGTTGTAAATCTAGACAGAAATTTTTGGTGCCAAAGTTGGCCTTTTCTATTTCTTCCAAATTGAATTTACAGAGGATAACCTCTCAAATCCATGAGAGACTGGATGAACAACAAAACATAGCAGAAAAAGGAAAGAAAAACAGAGCAGGAAGAAAATCACAAAACAAACACTGATTCCACAGTGTTTCTGCAACTCAATTCCACGAGCAAGCAAGTCAGGAGCAGATCTCAATTTCACAGAATCATTCCTCCCCGTTCTCTAATTGAAGATCACTATTTATACTAACACACAGCAGCTCAGCCAACAAACATAACAGCCTGAACCCATAGAAAATGTCATAAATGCCCTTTGTAGAAGAACTTCTGCTTCATCAGTGTCCTCTAGATCCCTTTTGCAGATTTTATGAATCATGATGGTGCGTCTGATGCAGTTTTGTTAAGTACTGAAGATAAAGAGATTTCAGAGGTAGTTCTTTGTTGACCTACATTCTTACTCGGTTCTCTATCATTATAAGCTTTTGGGATGCATTTGATATTAATGATACCACTTATCAGGGCAGTAGTTTCCAAAGGTTCCTAGGGAAGATGTGGTAGTGCTTGTTATATGCATCTTGTGTTTGTGTTCTTGTGTAAAGTTTCATCGAGCCTACATGTTCAAAAGATTGTTGATATACGTTAAAGCTGATAGGAGTCATCTTTAGGTTTTATTAGTTTTCTTCAACTTTTCTCTTGATAATTTATTTAGAAAGAATAGCAGAAGTTTGTGTCACTTGATTTGGCTGTAGGGGAATTGAAAACATCATTTCTACAGTTGGTCTGAAATTTTTTCTTCTCATAGCATTCTGTTTAATCACATGAATACATTGGTGATGCAGGTTATCTCTGACAGAGACTATACTTCAGGTGAACAGGTCAGCATTTGGTTTTACCTTATGCATATCCTCTTAGAAGTCAGTTAACAAATTTTCCTATGAAACTTACTGCCTTATTCTCTACATATGTCGCCAGCCCGTCCCTAATTGTTGGGAAAAGGCGCTACTTGATTACGATTACGATTATGATGATACTTTCTATCTTCAGTAAATATACATGCTCTACTTTCGAGGACAACAGTCTTGTCATCTGGATGTCACATTAGTATTGCTTAGATATACTGGTTATAATACTTTTGCTAATAATACAGGAGAATTCACATTCACTTGTCTTTCTCTTTTCATTTTTTTATTAATGTTTGATTTGATTTCTTTTCTTGGAAAAGCTATACTCTTTGTCCGGCTGATGAGTTTCTAATCTATGACGTCTTTGCAACATATGCTTCTGCAGGTCTTTATAAGATATGGAAAATTTTCGAATGTGACACTTATGCTGGACTTTGGTTTTACACTTCCAAATAATATGTATGATCAGGTTATTTTTGTGATCCTGTCTCTTATTTCATTATCGTCATATGTTGTTCAATTGTACATACCATTTGTTGCAGCTTTAACTTGAGATGTAAAACTTAGGAGAAGGTTGATATGTTGTAGGCCATTTTAGGGTATTGAGAGGAATGCTTTTAGTATACTCCAAACCCCCCCATTTTATGATCAAAACAGTAAATTGGAACACACATTTTTTCCAAATCCGCGCAGTATTCTGGAACAGAGGGAGTAAAATGTTGTGATTTAAAAGGATACTCTTATGATAAATTTGTTGGTGAATAAATTGGGTTTGTTTAGGCTAGGTCTAAGAGTTTTTTAGATGATAAATGTGATGATAGGGAATTGCATTGTAGGGAGATAATGGAAAACAGAAAAAAAATAGAGAAAATAAACAAATGAAGATAAATACCAGGGCTTCAATTTAGCGTTGCCTTATAATTGTACCTACAATTTGCTCAGGATTGTAGAAAGTGTTGAAGAAGGTATGGCTTACCCTGGGATAGCCAAACAATGGCTTATCCAGGTGCTCCCTTGAGGATTCTTGATTTGCTCATTGTAGAATATTTCTTAGTTTGAATTACTTCTTTTTGAAAATTTTAATGTACCTGTGTGCAGAGCCCTTTTTTGGGAGAAGTAATATTGTTTTTTTATTCTTCCTGCAAGTTCTCGAATGATGAATGAAACTGATGTTAAACCACATTACATCAGCTGCAAGTGATCGTATATGGAATCTGAGGATTTGAGCTTCCAGATAAAATGTTATAGGAATAAATTTAGGCAGATCTTCATAATTTTTCCTATTATTAACTATCATTATTGTAAACTTTTATGGGATGCAAAATTTTCAGATTAAATTCACATTGATTGGCTTTCTGCATATTATTGATTTGCATAAGCATCTAGTTTATCTTTGAGTATCTAGGAAACTAGGTCCTTGAAATTTAATAATTCTCTAGTTCAATGGTTTGGGTCAATTTATATTTATATCAGTTGATATCTAAGAACAAGAACTTTTAAGTTTTAATGTTTTCATCGTTGTGGTCTTAGGTTCTGCTAACTTTCACAGCATAATTTTATTACTCAGGTTCAGATTCGATTAGCTGTTCTTCAGCATGATGCATTATGCACAGAAAAAAGTGGAATTATTTCACAAACACTCTATGCCAACCGTTATGTGTACAAAGGATGGCCTTGAATCTTATGGGATTACTTTCACAATCAAGTTGGTTTGCTCTTCATGCCTTATCAATAGATTATTTGCAATTTTTTCCTGACAGCAGATTATGAACTATGTTTTTTTCATTTTGTTTGTTAGGTACATTAAATACAGATAGTTCATCATTATTTGATTCTAAAATGTTTTCTTGATGTTGCTTTTTTCATGATTTTATTCTTGAAACAGGGAAGTGAAATCTGTGAAAGGCAAAGGAAGGGGTATTCCACAATCAGTCCGTGCATTTGCTCGTGTTTTAGTCGCTACCATGCCTCAAGGTATGGGCAGTTTCTTGTGAATACACATTAGTGCTCCTTAATTTTCATTTATGGTTGACCTCTTTCTGATGCCTTATCTAATTATATTTTTCTTCTCAGAACTTGATGCATTGACAATTGAAGCTGCTCAGAATGATGGTCGACTTGCTCGACGGCAGCTAAAAAATGCGAGCAGCGAGATTGCTGCACATCGTGTCTTGCTGTCAGAAATGACAAATATGATCCTTCTATTGTGGCAAGTCCAATAACATTTTTTTTTCATTTTCGTTGGTTAATGAGGAGTGTTGGAGTCCTTATGACCCAAATAGAAGGGGAGAAACCACTGCTTAGAGCACCGTGTCCCGCTACCACACATAGAAGGTCCACACATGATAATCACGAAGTAAATTAGATATAATCCCGTGTGGGTGGCCAAGGAGTGGGCTTTCAAATTCAGGACCTCTGCTTCCTGAAGCATGGATTGGCACCTTGCCACGTTGCATTATATACTATTCCTCTCTTGTGTTATATATTTTAATAAAAGCAGAAGGCTATATGTGGACATGTAAATTGATTTTAATGTGATCTTTTTGCTTGTGTTTCTTCTTACCTATTACCAACTAAGAAGAAAGGGAAATTATTAAGTAGAGGGGGCCATGGGACTACCCCAACTGGTTAGGTCACTGTGGGTTGGGGACAACATCAAACCTTCGGATACTCTCGCTCCCCTTGACCTCTCCACCATGGTGTCTGCCTAAGGTTCAATGTAGCAAACAAATAAATAAATTAATAATTAAAGAAGTTGAGGAGGACTATGAAGCAGTTAGTTAAAGATTGGAATATGTTTATGACTTGGAAGTGCAAATGGTCTGCAATACCGGCAGGCGGAATCCATGTTGCAGCCTTAAGGTTGTTAATATGATGATGTGACAATTTTCTTTGGATGGAGAACAAGGCAAAATGGCCGGTCTTCCTTTAGACACCATTAAATTGGATAAAATTGGATAGTACCATCCATGAGATTGTTGGCATATATATATTCTGGCAGCCAGTACTAGAGACACTGGGCAGTACTAATATAGAGCAGCAGGTGAAGGGTCTTGACTTTATGATCATGTACCTATGGGGACAACACATGAAAGAAAAAACCATTTGCAATCAGTCTTATTTATTGTTACTGTAACAAATGTCATCAATGTTTGCGGTCGCTGGGAATTGTGAACTCTTACAACATCAGCAGCGAGAAAGTGCAAATTCGGAGTCAAATGGCTAGAGATCTTCTTTTTGGTGAGCTACGAGTTTTGAAGTCTGCATCAGCATGGCTAATTCACTACTGTGCCACTTTGTCTGCAATTACGAGGCATTCATCCTGAAAAGGGAGATATCTTCTTGCTGGTTAGCTTCTAGTTCTGAAGTTTGCATCAGCAAACTGGTTCACTGCTGTGCCACCTTGTCTGCAAGCCTGATCTATTCATCTACAAAATGATGACAACATATTCTTGCGTGTGAGCTTCAAGTTCTGGAGTCTACAATAGCATGACTGAATAACTCTTGTGCCATTCTGCTTGCAAGCCCTGAGCCATTCTCTGGAAAATAGAGATATTGTTGTGAAAATCATGGAATTTTCTGTTATCTTTACAAGAATTATGTTTATGGTCATCCGCTGGTGTAAATTGGTGCATAGTAGTTAACATTCGTATATACAACTTTCATGTTAACCTATGTAAAATAACTGGGGACTGGGAAGCAAATGCAAGGCCAGTATATCAGTTGAATGATTTAGAGCTTCAATCAGAGCTTCCATTATTCAAATGTTATTATTCTTGTCTTGTAACAAAAAAAGCTGTTATAACTTATGATTCACCAAATCTTGGAATTTCATGTCCGTTGAGTATGTAGCTACGTGAATTTTGATTCGTAATGACAAATACTCCCTTCTTTCTATTTTAGTTTTAGTTTTAAAAACAAATGGGACTATTGATATGGAACGATGGGAAGTACGACAGTTGGGTTCTTTAAGGAAATGATTCACCTCCCATCCACCTGCCTCTGGTACTAGTAAACATAAAAATGGATCACAAGGAGCTTTTCTCTACCTCCTCCACTCAACTCGGGAAGCACTTGTGGATGAAAAATGACGATAAATTTGTGGACCATAAGCCCCCAATATGAGGGCCGTTTGGGGCGTGAAAATAAAAAACATTCATTCCCAAAAATCCACCAGGAGTGGATGTTTGGGATTTTTCATGATCCAAATGATCGACTTTAAAGCAAAAGTTCATGTAGCACCCGGGCATTATGAAAAGCTAAACATAACCCCCATTTAACTTACTAAAAAAATCCAGTTTGATCAACAGCCCTTCTAATTCGCCTGATAATTATACCTGATAGCGTTAGTCCCATTTATATGACCCCTGGCTCACGCATGCGGGCAGGTGCCGAGGCCTTGTGGGCCGTCGAAATTTGATCGAACAATGCACGACAACACAGGGGCATCCGGGGTTAAATCACCCATCTGCCCCAGTATAAACGCAGACTGCCCACAATGCCCTCGGCGCGTACACTTACGGAACTGTACAGTGGACACGTGGTGGGGAGGTCCATTGGATGTTTAACCATTTTTAATGCATATTAGATGTCCAAGGTTATCCAAATGTGTCAAAAAACAGAATGGACCTTTCACAGGTGGAACCTTTCCACTGGATAATTTCTCGCTAACCAGCCCTTAATCACAAATAAGCCAACCTCTCTCTGGGTGCTAATCTTAAATTTGTGGTGGGACCCTACGGACGTTGCGTAGCCGCGTCCATCTTAAAATTGCAGTTGCGCGTCGGAGCCGCGTATCAAAAAGCCGAGAGTCACATCCGTCAGATCATCCCGCGGAGCCAATATGCGCCGTCCATTTTCTTCCCTCTTTTCTCTCTCTCTCTCCTGCCCACCCTATATATATGAACGGAGGACATTTCCCTGCGGAGAATCCTCTCTGGTTTTCTTCATTTTTTAATCGGAGGTCTTGAGGTGACTAGTCCAATTGATTCCATTTCCTTGTAAATCATCAATTTGGTGAATAATCTTGGACAATTTAAAGATTTCTTTCTTTCCGTTGATCTCATTTTTGTTCGCCCTCTATTTGTTCTTTGCGGGTGCTGATTGATCATTTTCGGTTTGATTCAACAAACTCGCCCAAGGTATTACAATCTTGTCTCTCTCTTTTTCTATCAAACAATTTATGGGTTTTGATTATTGTGTAACGGTAATTGGAAGAATTTACATTGGATTTTGTATTCTTTTGAAAGACAAGTCGTTTAGTAGAAGGAAGAAATTGAGTATTTAGCATTTTCTCTTTCAAACTGGTGTTAGTTACCAATTTTAATGTTTGATTTGATGATCAAGTACAATTGTTTATGAACTTGTTGTTCTTTGTCTCTTTTCTCTGTTATATATGATTAGTATATTATTGTTCAAGATTGATTGTTGTGGTCTTTAATGTGACTATTATATTTTTATATTTGAACGTCTAATTTCATAATTTCAGTTAGTTTTATTTCCAAAAATGCGGTTCTAGTTTTATTTATGATGTAGTTTATGGATTGTAAGATGTCCTACGGATGAAAATGCTGCTTATTTTCTGAAACCCTTTTTTGAGGATGGGGCCGTGGGGGTGGAATTGGGGAGACCTCTGAGCCATCTGTGTAAGGCTGAACTGCCTGTCAGTTGGCTTAATGCCTTAGCGATCTCTTTTCTTTGTAATTTCCTTCATCTTGTCCTTCTATGAATGTAATTATTGCGGAAACATTGTGGTCACAGGCTTTGTGTTTCGAAAAAGCTAATAATCTTCAATAAATTTTCTCCGACGATGCTTTTAATTAATAATTGATAGTTATCTTTGGGGTTTGGTTTCACCGATGCCTTTTTTCTGTTTTGGAACTTGAGATTATTCATCTTTCAGCAAGTAATTTTAGGGCTTTTGTTAGATCTTGACTGATGATAATACATGCTATATGAACAATAATCATACTACCCATCGTCATCATCATCTACGCCTCATCTCTTGCTATCTGGGTGGGTGAATAATTTTACGAGCTTTATGTTTATATATATTCCCTCCATTCCACATTCATAGTCCATTTTACTTTTAAAAATGAGTCAGAATTAATATATTTTTAGTAAACAAAATCGGCTATTAAGGTGGGACAGAGGTAGCAATTTTTTTCCTGTCAGCATTTAGCATTCATTATAAATAAGTTAGTTGATGATATAAGCCATGTGGAGAAACATTCTTAACTTTGCACTTTGGAGAGCAAAAAACGTGTGGAAATCGGTAGAACGTGAATTTTTTTATTTATTTGGTCTTTATTACGTATTTATAAGACTCTAATTTGGATGTGCCTATGCCTTGTCTTCTTAGGGTGAGGTAGAATGGGAGGTGGCAAAGATAAGCACCATGATGGTTCCGACACAAGTGACAAAGGACTTTTTTCAAACATTGCACACGGGATAGCCGGTTATTCTCAAGGTCATCATGGTGGATACCCATACCCACCTGGGGCATACCCTCCTCAGCATGGTTATCCTCCGCAAGGCTATCCCCCTCAGGGATACCCCCCTCAATCTCATGGGTATCCCCCAGCTGGGTATCCTCCTGCAGGGTACCCTCATGCTCCTCATGGATACCCACCTTCAGGCTATCCTGGCCCCCATCATGGTATGTCTGGTAAAGGCTTTGAATCCATTGTACATATGCATATATATGTCTGCTCTTATGCTAAGAGTCTATTGTTGAAATTTTGATCTAGTTTTGTCTGACTTGCGAGATCTTTTTTTCATAGGTGGACATGGATCTGGCATGGGTGGAATGCTAGCTGGAGGAGCAGCAGCTGCAGCTGCTGCCTATGGGGCTCACCATCTTGCCCACGGCGGCTACCATGGTGGCTACCATGGCCACAAATTTAAGCACCATGGCAAGTTCAAGCATGGCAAGTTTGGCAAGCATGGGATGTTTGGTGGCAAACACAGGATGTTCGGGGGAAAACACCGGATGTTTGGTGGGAAGCATGGTGGTTTCATGAAGTTCAAGAAATGGAAGTGATTACTTGTTTGGCTTTTGCCAATTTGACATATGTGAATTTGCTTTTGCTATGGTTTCTCTCAGGCTGACTGTTCTTGGATCCGATTCATATAATGTTTTGGCTATTACCTAGCCAGTTTGTTCAATTGGCATTAAACGTACATAAACCTAGTAGTATTCTGGAATTGGAAGGGGTGACAGGGGCTTTATATATTGTACTATGCCCGCTGAAGTAGGCTTCATGGATTTTGCTGCTTTCTTGTGAAATTTTTCGATAATACTGAACTTTTGTATGTTGGATATAGATGTCCCTGCTGGCATTGTTGCCAGCTTGGGACTTTTAGATCTTACATTGCGTTTTCTGCTATTTTTATGCACAATTGTTCTTTTTAATTTTTTATTCAATTCTGCACAAGTTAGCCCCCTTCCTCTGTGGCTTCGTCGTCTCTCTTGTTATAAAATGTGAATATGTTCCGGTACATGCAGTGAATTTGCATTGCGAGCCAATCAGATCGAGATTTCATAGCAAGTGTAATGGGCGGACGCGTTATTAAGATCTTCTTGCCCCTGTATTACAAAGGCCACACACAAACATGATGTGAACTTATTACCATTTCCATTGCTTTATTTTTTTTGTTAAAAATCTTCATCTACATTTTTTGTTAGACACCTATGTGCTAATGTCTAAGCTCCCAATTCAGTTCCGTCTATTCGCCTAGTAAGCGCTCATCCATTATGTAGCCTGCGCATTTTGAGCATGCATCATGCAAGATGGGAGGTCAGGACCTTTGACAGAACTACGCTTACACTATGACATTTCTAAAATTGCACATGGGCCCCAATGGTGGTAATACCTCCATATATAAATTTTAGTAAATGACACCCTTGTTTGTAATCGGACCCAAGGACATGGGGGGAGGGAAGGGATGAGTAGTTCTTCCTACACACAGGCGGTGGACATCCACTGGATCCACCTACCGTATAAAGGGGTGGGCTGGCTAAAACCTGGGGTGAAAAGGTAAACGGTATTTTCCTCATATGAAGGTAATTCAATAATTTTGTCAATGGTAAGGGGTTTATGTGGAATTTACAAAACCATAGGGGTATAATTAAAAATTAGCCAAAAAATGAAGCGAGGTCGGCCTTTCAGTCATTTTAGCCGTCAGATTCGTGCTACCCACTTCAGAACACACATCTTAGCCGTCCACTCGGATCCTGTCCTGCCTACATAAGGTAACGGATAGGTCGTCGGCATCACTGGATGCACGAGAAATCGTGAACCTCTGTCCGAGCAAGGGTTTTGGGTCTCCTCTCGCTTTTACGCAGGTGAGCTTTGTTGTCGATCCATCTGTCTTCTACCATCTGGATTTTTTAAAAACGCACTTGTTGAACTATCGATCTGTTTGTTCTCGAAAATACGAAAAGAATCGATTTGATTTTACCTTTTTTGGGGTTTGAATTCTGTTAAGTTTGATTCATTTGATTTTTGTTGTTCTCTGACATAAATGTTCTTCTATATCCGTCTAGGTGAGGTAAAGTTGGGATCTTGGGTTGTAATTATTGTTCTTTTGCTTTGTTAGGCTGCAAAGTTTAGTTCTTTTTATTTATTGTGGATTTGATTTTGTGGTTGATGGGCGGAAGATGTTTTAAATTTGGAGTTGTTTATGTTATTGTTTGCATTTTTTGTTTGTGGAATTGTTTGTTGTAGTGGATTAGGCCCATTAAAGTGTGCATTTTGGGGTGCTGAGCGTTTTACATGCCAAATTGTGCAGAAAATGCCTCGTTATGATGACCGTTATGGCAGCACGCGCCTTTACGTTGGTCGATTGGGCTCTCGCACGCGCTCTCGTGATCTGGAGGACCTGTTCAGCAGATACGGAAGGTAACCAATTTATGCGTGTGATACAGTAGATAATGTAGATGAGTATAGTTTTTTGGTTTTCATGTTAGTGGTATTTCTTGGTGAAGCGCTGTCATTTAACAAAGAATTTTTCATTCGAATAGTCGCAAATATTGTGTAATCGCAAGCGAAGTTAGTGGAGAGGGTTATATGTCTTATACCTGTTCCAATGAGGATTTTGAAATCTGGCTAGAATTACTCTTCGCTTTACTTATTGGTGCTTTTCTCAGTTGTTCTAGTAGTTGCTCCACTCTTTTACCAGAGAGCTTTACCATTGCGGAGCTGGGAGACATTTAGATCTTCATAAATCAGTTCTGTGGACTGGTTTTGTCTATTTTTATGTATCTGCAAGAAGGTTTCACCACCGAGTGTCCTACATTTTAACGAAATGATCTTATTGAAGGTTCCTGGGCTTTTGCCCAACCTGGAGGTCTGTGGTGAGAGGGTGGTTCCCTGGGTGGAATTGGTGGCAATACTTGCAGAATTTTATAGGAGACTATGGCGATTCTTTCTGTAGTTATATGCGTGTTTTTATGGAATGGCGTCAATGACAAAGTGGTGTTTAGTTCATCTGCTGATGGGCGAAGTATCACATCCTTCGGTACTTAAAAATCTTGATGGCCTTATTGTTTTGGAAACCGTTTCCGCAGAGTACGTGATGTGGATATGAAGCACGACTACGCCTTCGTTGTATGTCATCTCTGCTCTCTCTGCTACTGGCCTGTTTCATTATTTTATTTTTAGTCATCATATATTTTCCCCTCTTGGTTTTGCCTGCCTTGTTATACAGGAATTTAGTGATCCTCGAGATGCAGATGATGCAAGGCACAGCTTAAATGGCCGTGATTTTGATGGAAGTCGCATCATTGTGGAGTTTGCTAAAGGGGTAATTTGTCAGTTCGACTCATGTTTGCTTTAACTAAGACTCAGTTTACTTGAACTAAGTTCTTTATTCTAATAGCAGATACATAGTGTGTTGAGCTGAGTTAATTATTTAGAAACATTGTGAGTTGTTTGTTTTCACCATGGCAATGGAGGGTAGTAAAATATATGAGAAATTGCTGAATGTACCTTTGGCTACGTTATAAATCAGTTCTTATAATGGTGCAATTGCCTTTGTGCTTTTTGTTGTGGGGCGTATAAGTGTTGAATTTATAGAAAATCATGGCTGAAACATTAATATCTACTCGTTTTGAAGCATAATAGGATAATTTGATTGATGGATGCAGGGCCCACGAGGCTCAGGAGGTTCAAGAGAGCATGCAGGAAGAGGTGCTCCTCCTGGATCTGGTCGCTGCTTTAATTGTGGTCTTGATGGTCATTGGGCTCGAGACTGCAAAGCTGGTGACTGGAAAAACAAGTGTTACCGATGTGGGGAACGGGGTCATATAGAAAGAAACTGCCAGAATAGTCCAAAGAGTCTCAAGTAGGTTTTCTTTTTCTCATTTTTTATTAACCTTTTTGTTTTATTCATGATAATATGAAGAGTATTAAAACTTTTTTGTTTTAACTGCAGAGGTGGAAGAAGTTACTCGAGGTCACCATCACCTCGTCGTGGTAAGAGCCGGAGTCGTAGTTATAGCAGGAGCCGAAGTTACAGGTTTGTTAGGCTTTGGTGTCATTATATGTATTACTGATGGTTGATTGTTCATGTTAACTTTTGCTCGTAAAAATGGTATCTCATGATGATTTTGGATTATGAATAGGTTAGCCTGTATTTTTTAATCTATTGATAGATTTTTGTTCTGACCATTCCAGTCCATCAAGATCTCCTCCAAGGAGAGATGAGAAAAAGAGATCTAGGAGCTATAGTATGAGCCCAGAACCAAGGAAAGGTTCACCTCCTCAATCCAAAGGTAGGAAGCGTAGTCCTACCCCTCTTGACAGAAGCCCGTCTCAGGATAGAGCCAGTCCCTCTCCTAGAGGTAGAGAACGGAAGCAAACCGCGCAGCATAATGGGTCCGATTATAGTGGCAGTCCTAGGGACAATGTTACGAGTCCTGCGAGCCCTGATAGGGGAGGCAGCCCTAACGGCCAAGACTATGGTGAGGCTAATGGTCACAGCCCCAGTCCTGCAAATAATCGCAGCCCCAGTCCTGCAAATAATCGCAGCCCAGCCTATGATGATGACAACCATGGTGGTTCTGCTGGAGGAAGTAGGTCTCCATCTAGTGCGTAGTGCTGAAGTGAGACTTGTATGATGGAAGCACTTATGATGCTGTTGTTCTGGAACTTATAGTCTGAAGCTATGCGTTCTTTTGTGGATTTTTCTTGGTTTAGAGGTGTTATGCTGTTATTCAGGGATTTATGCTAGAAAGATCTAGATATCTCAAGTGGCCTTAAGATTATATTGAGTATGGTGATGGAGACTGGTTTCTATTTCTCTGCTTATAACGTTTGAATTTTGCCATCATAAATGTTGAATTAGTGTTATTAATTTCTGGACAACTGCATTGTATCAAAACCTTGGTTAAGAACTTTCAGCTCCGTGTGGGGATTTGTAGTTCACCACCTCTTTTAGCCCCCCTTAACCCCCTTAACATGGGTGGTGGCTATTTACTGTCCGTATACCTGAATGGTGGATGTTCAGTTTGTGTATACTGAAGGTGGATTGGGTAAAACAGATGATAACGAACTACTCATCTGTGGGAGCCGCATGAAAAAGTGGAGAATGTTATGCCATCTAACCCGAAGAAAGATTAAAAGGTTAACTGATTAAAGTAGGTCATGGCTACAAGATCTTGATCCCCTACTTGACAGTCGATGTCAATTTGTAATGATAAATGATTGTAAAACCTGTTTACGGTGGGGCTAAGACGAGTTGCGTGTCTTTGCATTCCATAGTTACATAGGGTGCATTTGGAAGGTGATAGGTGAAAGGTGAAAATTTATATCAGCTTGAAAATTATCACACTGATATTTTCTGATTGGTGACAACCCGTTTGGAACCTAAAAGTAAACAAGCGTATGGTGAAACCTGATTTGTGAAAGGTGAAATATTTTTGGGAACTGAAAATAAATCACGTTAATGTTGCCTTCTTTCTCCCCAGTGGTGATGGCGGCGGCGGCCTCGTAGAGCCCCCCTCCCCTAGTCGCCGCCGCCGCTGTCTCGTTGAGCCCCCCACCTTGACGTTACTGCCACCCCCCGTTGAGCCAAAGGAGCCCCCCGGTCATATATCTTTTAAATTTAATCCATTTTTGCTATTTTTCATCGTTATAAGAAAGAACCCTAAAAATGAGGAAGAATGAAAGAAAAATAAGCCAAAACGGATAAAAAATGAGTTAGAAACGCATCGTTGAAGTTTGTCTGTGATATAGTATAATCGATTATACGATAGCTGGCACACGATAACTAGGATATCGTAGAATCAATTACAAGATACAATGAGCTATCGTGTAATTGATTGCACTATAAAGTGTGCTATCGTGTAATCGATTACACTATATAACTGGCTATCGTGTAATCGATTATACTATAGTACTGGCTATCGAGTCACTGGTTACACTATAGTATTGACTATCGAGTAATTGGTTACACTATAGTACTGCCTATCGAGTAATTTCAAGGCTGAAATATTCTTTTTTTTCAGCAAACAAACGCACCCATAATTAATGAATTCAAGTTGCTTATCTTTGCTAAGACGAGTTGCTTATCTTTGCACTCCATAGTTACATAATGAATTCAAGAGTTACTTATCTTTGCTAGGCTGGGGCTAAATCACATAATATGTATTGTTAGACAGTCAGAAGAGTTTGTTTATAATTATAAAAAAACAATAGAATTTGTTTAAATGTCATGGGCTTTCCGTCACTTCTTCCGCAAGTTATCTTAGGCCATAGCAATCAGCAGTCTTGGGCATTGCCCCTACAATCTTCAAAGATGGCAAATTAGAGCCGACCCTTGATGAAACAATTGAATCAAACCTTACATTGCAAAATTTTGCTACTCTTTTAGATAGCAAAAGAATCACACATAACTGTCACAACTTTGATGGCTCCCAATTCAAAAATATAGCAAATTACTATACACCGAGAAGAAGGATGCAAGCTGCGGCAAATGTACATGCAGCTCTTTCCCAGAAGAATGAAGAGAATGACGATCTACATTATATACGAAGCAATGTACCCAGCAAGTGGGCGCCCTTAAAAAAGAGATCACGACAATAGACTTGCAAAATTCTAGTGTATCACATGCCAAGACCAAGTTCGTCTTCAATGTCATCACCCTCTTTAAACAGCTTTAAAAACCATGCCTGGTCTTGTTCCCTCTTCGTCTTTTGCCAGTATTTGTACCCAAACACGATGCCAGTGACAGTTACTACAGAAACCAGTGTACTCGCCACAATCGCCAAAGCTATGTGCATTCCTTTTCCACCAGAATCATTCTTTGATTTTGTATGCACTAAGGGGCCGTTTGGGGCGTGATTAAAAGCAAAACATCCAGATGGGATGTTTTGCTACACTGTAGCATCTGGATGTTTTATATATCCAACTGAAACACCTCCGGACGTCTTTCAGCTGGATGTAAAAATCCACATGGATGCTACAGTAGATATCCAGAATCCAGTCCGGATGTTTTGCAATAATCACGCCCCAAACGGCCCCTAAATCTGTAACGCATATTAGACGGAGAAAAATTCAACAAATTGGAGTAAATCAAAATAACTATATAAATACTCTGGCAGATATTGGATAAAATCAGAATAACTGAATGCAGAGATATTGTACCTCACCCGTCTTACACTCAGGGCAGGAGAATGTAGCATTAAACTCCTTCTCCTTAAAGTGCACATATTTGCCATCAGAACCTACAAAATCATCAGGACAGAGCTCCCACTCGTCGAAAACATCGTCTGATTTTAAAGTATCTCTCTCATAAAATCCACACCTCTTGCATTTATGGTCATAGAGCTCTGTCAGGGGCTGCACAAAAGATTCCAGTACGACCATTAATAAACATCATCCATATTACTCAATAATCCTTGGTTATACATCTCAACAGTAATCAGCATGGTAATCTTAGCCCAAAAAACAAAAGGAAAAAAGAAACAAAACTTAGAAAAAGAAAGCAGAGATTGCTCTTCAACAGTAGCTTCCTGAAACATGAAGCAGAAATTAATCATACTCAGAACAAGCTATTCCTGTAAGAATAGAAATCCTCAAACGGCAGATTGTTACCCTCTTATCCATCTAGAAAAAAGGAACAGAACTTTTTCTTCCAACAGTAAAAAGATGAATGTAACCGTGTAATGATCTTCAGAAGTCATGAGCTTATATAATGGTCTTACTTCTGGAAAATAAAACATCATATAATTGTTCAGCATTTTTAATGAAAATAATATTCATGCTGCAAATTATGGTAGCTCGTTTTCATATTTGACTGCATATGGTAAATACAAGTGATGATGACTGAAAAAACTTCATATAAGATCTGAGGACTCTTTCATTTATTGCAACTCTGAAGATGAATTAAATGGCTTAAACAGATACAATTTAGAGTATTTACCAAATCTGTCTTTTCCAAGCTGAGAAACGTGCAATAAGAAATTAAAATGTGATATATGAGCAGCTTACCTTCTCTATATCCAGTAGAACATCAAGTATAGATAAGAGAAACTAGCTTCTACAAATATAAAATACAAGTTAACGCATCCAATCGTCCAGAGACAGGAAGAGGGAACAAACCTGCCAAGATTCTGCACCTCTAAAAATGTATACAACATTTGTTTTCTTAACGTCAGGAAAAGTAGTATCATTCCCATCTTGACAATAAAAATAGACTATAGGCTTGCTATCTAGCCACTCATGAGAGGTGAAAAGCTCAATTGAGTCGAGTGTAACAATTTTTGATGAAAAAGCTCCTGCACAAATGTATATTAACAGTTCCTTAGCATTTGCATTCTTGATCTTAAAACTATATCCGCTAACATGATGCAAAAATTAATTAAAGAGAAAATTGCATATGTTTTGGCTTTATACAAGCATGCTAAACCCGCATTTCATGTCACGCATATATGTGGCTTTCATGCAACAGCCACTTGTGCAGGTAAACAGCTTCTCAATGCACAAACAGCCGATGGCTAAAACAAAAGTTGCACATGCCATTGACAATATAAGAAACAAGAAATCTGAAGACCCCAGCACCCTGGAATTCGCTGGGGTTTTCATGTGAGCTAAGAATATTGCTGGTTTTTCCTTCTTAACTATTTACCTTTTTACGTCAAACACGACAAAAAGACCCATGAGCCATAAAATAGGCATCATGCTACTTAACATTTCGGTTATCATGACGAATACCAAAACAGTCAATCAAATTTTGTCTTTATAAAATAATGAACATTCACACTTTCAATATGAAAAGATATCAATGACACATTCCTGTATTACCCTAAAAACAAAGATTTTGCATTGAAAAGATTACGCATTGTAAACTATCACGGGAAAATTAACAAACATGCACAACCTTTTCAGACATGTCTCACGTATTTGGTCCAGTAAGGAAAAGAAACAACAAAGAGTGCTAATATAAAGAATTATAGAAAAAACAGTCGAAATATAAGGCCGGCAAACAATTTGTTCATACAACTCATTGTTTTCTTTTTCTTCTACAACCTGCTTTCTCTAAGCCAACTGACGGGGTCAACACTTACCTCTAGCTTGGTAGATGACCAAATAATACAAATTGGTTTTAACAAAAAAATATCCCTACATTACATATCTGGAGTCTTTCAGTGGCCAGTTGCTATAGTTAATACTGTCATAAGAAAACATCTAGGCCCATTAGATAGCTGACTTGTTTTGTCTGTTACCAGCTTTGTTACTAAATATGACCGTATCAATGATTCATGTGCAACCATCATCTCATGAAGACAATCCACATAATTGAAAGGCTTATGAAGAGGATGATGATGTTGAACCTTCATCTCATTGTCCCCCCTTTAGAAGGTTGTGTCAGGAAGGGCATCCGTTATCGTCACTATGTTTCTTTACGTGGGTTATGCATCTGTACTTTGATTATATGGTATAAGATCCATGTTGCCGACCTCAAGTGCTCAGATAAGTTATCTGTATTATGATGATGATGATTAGATAGCTGACAATGTGGTGTGATGAACCATGCAACTGGACCTGAAAATATTTGTAGACTACATTACCAGAATTGCAATTAACAGTCCCAAATGTGCGGGTCCTGCTCTGCCAGATGTGCTTTTGTCAAATTTGGGTTTCATTATCCTTTGCTATGGATTTACTCACCAAAAGGTAGAGATTACTAGGCAATAAAAATTTTCATTTCGTTTCCTTTCTCTTCATTTTCTTCCCAAGAAAAAGGAGTTAGCAGTATGAAAGCAGAATCCCTGTGAAACCAAATATTCAACCTCTCACTGTAACGTCAAGAAACATGCATGACAGAATCAATGCAGACAAGATGCTCCACAGAAATCATTCTTTTCCATTGTATTTTATTAGGTCGAGAAGTGGGAAGAAGGGAGAGATAGGGGTTGCCCATGACTACGATTGTAGCTTGGTAACAGAAGCACAACCTTCATAAAAGAGATTTGCAGATATTGCACCTTCAGTTAAACAAAAATAATCATTTTAGTGTTTTACAAACGCCTCTTAACTCAAAATATTTTTTTCAATATTAGTAGCATCACAGGAAGAAAACAACTACTAGTGAAATTTAATCGTATTAAACGGCCTATTGCAATAACTAGATCATATTATCCCACATAAAAAGGACGCAGCATGCTACGCCATTCATGAATGACACTTTGCAAATCGCAAATCATCATCATCATCATACACCATGTCACTCCTATCTGGCGTCAGCAACAGTGATTTTGTACCAAGATTGACTCTTTATCCAGAATGAAAATGACTACACAAAAAAACCCCAATACTTCGAGTTTCATTTCATTCAATTAATCCCATGGCCTGTGAAACCTGAGCAACAGACCTAGCTAGGGTTTCAAACTCGCCCATTTTGACATAACTCAATTCACTAGCATTGAACTGCAAGAGGAGCCACAGGCTAATAACCAACTTTCACTAACTTACCTAGCTCCTCTTCTGTATTATGAAAAAAAAAGCCTAGCGCTTCTCACAAAACCCCATTTGCATGCAGTCTGAAAACGATGCATGACTAGAAATACTGTGGAAAAGATCAAGAAAGAAAGAAAAAGTACCTAAATTGGAACAGAGGAGGATGATCGAGAGCAGAAAATGGCCAAGAAGTGGAGCTTGCTGCCTCGTCATACCGTAAATTACTGCTTTTTCAGTCTCCGATTTGCAGAGTTATTTGGATCAAAAAAAGGAAAGGGCAATTTTTTGAGTTGGTTGAATGCTTCTGCTGATGGATGCTTTTGGAAAAATAATCACTCCAATTCAAAGAACAAAGATTTTTATTTGGATTTTGGACCCTTTCTGCTGAAGATCTGGTGGCGGTCCGGCTTTTTGTTCAAAATCTTTCGTCCAAAATGAAGAAAATTCCTTTCGTCCAAAAGTACCTGCCTGGATTAGCAAACTAGTTTTATTTTGATTTTGCAATCCAGACAGGTAGTTTGGACGAAAGGATATTTTTTTAATGGAAATTTGGGCTATCTATTTTTTGTTCCATAGATCAATGGGCGATTAAAGTCAACATTAAAAATGAATGTAGACAGTCATCTATTAAAGATTCATTCCTTTTAACTGTGCACATGGTTGCAAATGATAGTCATCTATTGTTGATCAACAAGTTGTCCTTCGGGATAATCTGTAGAACCACGATAAATGGCTGCGATGCGACGATTGAGAAACGTCATCGTGCTCTTTGCAAAGTACAGAGAGTTTGGACTAACAACACCTTGCCCAAACACGGAACACTAGATGATCCATGTTGGAATATAAGATACTGACATAATATCTCTGTTTCGAGACTTATTAGAAGATAAATGCACCTATTATGGAAGAGGATGCCGGTGCCCAATCTATATAGCACATATATTTGAAAGAATAAAAATAGCTAATGTTCATAATATTCGATCAAGCTTATTGAAGTTAGACCACTGCAGGTAACTTTAGATAGTTCAAGAATAAGATCTCTTAGCCTACTAGAAGCTCATACCATAGTACTGTACAGATGTTCCAGAATCCAGATGGAGTCGGATCCTTCTTAAGACATTGGTCCTATTGCATAGTCGTTGATACAATGTCAAAATCAAATGGGTACAAATTTATGCCTCCGCAAAGACCACGTACTCCAACTGGTAAGCTTTAGTGAAGAAGGCTGGCCAGCAGAGATAGGTTGAAAATATGCTACTGACAGTTGATGCCCCGATGAGCATGTTCATGACAACAATCTGGAGCTGAATTGCTTCCAATGGGGAGGCACCTCCCATGATGAGGCCAGTCATCGCACCAGGAAGAGAGATCAGGCCCACTGTCTTTGCATTGTCAATCACAGGAGAAAGCGCTATCACTAAAGCTTGCTTCACCTGCTGAAGTGTAGATTGGCGAGGTGTCGCTCCCAATGCTAGTGCTCTTTCTACCTGAAAACATAGGCACACAATGTGGAATAGAATTAGAAGATTGCTGCAATATGTTGTCTGTGTTATAGATTAGTATTCCAGTTCAATATATGGTCATTAAAGGCAATTTAATATACAATTTTTTTCAGGCAGCTATGGACATATTATTATCACTCAAGTAGATCCATCAAGCATATGCTGCATACGAGCATGCCGTTATCATTGGAGCCAGTTCGCTTATAACCGTACAGAATACAGTTTAGAAACTACATCAAAGCACACAATAGTGAAGGAAGTAAGAGCCAACCAGATTTTGTTGAGTTTTGATATCATCTCGAAGCCTCTTCATGGTGACTCCAGTGACTGTCATCGCATTGCCACACAATAGTGAAGGAAGTAAGAGCCAACCAGATTTTGTTGAGTTTTGATATCATCTCGAAGCCTCTTCATGGTGACTCCAGTGACTGTCATCGCATTGCCAACCATCATTCCAGCAACAGGGATGATGTACCGTGGAGTAAAAGGGAAAACATTTAGAAGCACAAGCAAGAACATGGTCACCGCAGTCCCTGCTAAAATTGATACTCCTGCAACCAACTTGCCTCTTGGGACATGTTTGGCTCGTTGCCCTGCTGTATATCCAGCTACAGAAACCTGTTAAGATGGTAAATATAGCAGCAATGAGTTATTCTGCACCCCCACAGGTAGAATGAGTAGGATAATTGTACCAACTCATGTTGGATTGGACTCTTCTAGGTGAGGATTTGAAAACATCTATAATTAATAATTATATTATCCCTCAAATCTTGACATTTCTTTTAATGCCATACGTGTTAAAAAAGTGCTCCCTCCGTCTGTTTTTATTATCTCCCTAGTTATAAAACCGGACAGAGGGAGTATATAACATTCAGATGTCTAAAGTGAAGGAATATCAGGTGTTCATAGTGGGACAGACATTAATGATTAATTTCAAGAGCTTAAGTTACAGCATGGAAGAAGAAGAAAACAACGGGAAAATCAGGTGTCTTTCATCACTGAAACCTGATTCCTGCCACCGATGCCTGCTGTACATTAAGTTCAAGAGCTTGAAGGTTTACAATAACAGAATAGCTAATCGGGTTATAAACTACATGACTTGAATTTGTGGTATTGGGTGACATAAAAAGGGAAGTGACATTGAGTGACGTAAAAAGAGAAGTGACATTATGTAATGAGAGACCTTAGACAGAAAATGTAGTTATAGAAACCAAAACAGTTAAAAAAAAATTGTTACTCACTTTGAAAAGATTAAACGAAAATTGTTTACCTAGAAAAAACAGTAGAAAAAAGCTTCTCAGAATTCACTTAAAAAACCTATTCAAGATGGTCTAATGGCAAAACAGTTGGAGATGATGATTATGCGTCCAATGATTTAAGAAGCATTTTAAAAGCATGTATTTCTAACAGACGATGCAAAATTCCTTCATCTATGAAATGTGGAAATAGATTATATGACATTCTTAAGGACCTGTTTTGAAAATATGAAGTTTGCTTGGACCAATATGACCCTGAAATGAGTGTTAATAAAGTTCCAAATAACTTACAAAACAAATTAAAGAATCTACTTTCAAATCTAGTACTGAAATTAGAAAAAAAAACAAGTGGTAGATAGGAAATTCAGATAATCCTTCACTAAGCAGAATAATAACCAACAAACGACAAATGGATACAATTTATCAAAGTTGTAGATCAGGAGAGTTTTAATAGCTCCGTTTGTTTGCAAATTAACTTTAAGTTATCATTAACATATATGAATGTTGTCTTCCCAAATAAATAGAACTTGCCCCTTACTAGTTTATTTGTTGTAATAGAAATACTCATTTCTCATTTGTACTTAACTAATTTTATCACCCCTTTCATAATCTACTTGACGTCAATCAACGGATAACTCGCAATGTAATTATACTACCTTCAATAATATACTTCTCATAACAACCAAAAGCCAATTCAAAGGGATGCGATAGGATCAATCAAAATGCCTTGCAAACTGAAGCAACACTAAATACTTATTCCATCAAACAGAATTTCAATTTTCAAGCTCCACCTAAAATATCACAAGGCAACATAATCAGAAGTTTCAACTTTGTCACCAAAGAGAACAGAAAAACCACAAAGCTACTATATGATTATTAGAAATGAAAAGAAGAAATGGAAAACTAATTATATACCAAAAGGGATTGTACAAAAGACATGGAATTCAGAAAAGAGAGGAGCAGAGGAACAAACCATGAACAAGTAAGCGAGCACGATCCAACCACTGTTCTTCTGAGTGAAGATAAACTGAAGAACAAACCCAATAACGGAGAGCTGAATAAAAGCTCGAGAAATAGCGTATATCATCTCCCTTTCCAAGCCCAGGTGCTAGAAGAAGGAGAGAAGCACTGCCGTCAAGACCACACAAGTGGCAGCAAGGGGCTTGAGCATTCCCTTCAGGAATTCCTTCCACATGTTGGCATCCATTTCCAGAGCCGAGATTCTCATTTCTCAAGTCTCAGCAGTTGTGGGAAGGAGCTACCACTTCCCTCTCTGGTTGGGATCGTTATGAACACACAGAGTTCTCAGGGGAAGGTGGTCAACAGGGAGCTGGTTATCTGGGGAAGGCTTTGTGACAAGAGGCCTCATGTTGTCCTCAATCCATATCTAGACTTTAACCTCTTGTCATACCAATTGTGATAAAGCCCTCCTTATATATTTGGGAAAAGTTTAAATGAGATCGCTCTCATATTGCTTATATGAGGCCACTTTGAATCATAGCCTTTAGATCTTGATCTGACGGCTACAAATATCCATAATGATCTCACCACTCCTTGATGTGACACACTCACCTACCCACTGATTTGATATCCACCCTCCGATCGAAATCTAACGGCAATAAAAATTGGCCTCATGCTCCTTATATGAGAACGATCTCATGCAAACTCATCTCTTTTAAATTATTGGTCGTAGGTCACTGCAGCCTCCCGCCCCCCGGGGCTCATATTTTATAGCCTACTATGACAATAATGTTGCAATAAAATCCATATCCAACAACAAGAAAGGTAATTAAAGAAGATATAATCTTTTTGTGTGGGCATATCTTTGCTTTTTTGGGGGCATGATATGATACATACGCAGACTCTCAAATAACACTTAGGATGGCCTCTTTTATACATTGATGGAAGTCTGAGGAGGTACATGGAAAGGGCATATATTCTCATGCAAATGGATTTGGTGAAAGACACGGGGACAATTTACCTGCAGGCTGCAGTACGGTGTACAATGTAACACCAAGACAAAAAAGAGTCGCCTCATAAACCATGAAGTGAGTATTCGTTCATATGGCAGTGATAATTTAAATGACCATTTTAATTGGTTCTCAGACACATACGGAGTACTATTTCATGTCACCAAATCTACGATAATAAGTCGGTTGAATTAATGCGTTTTCACCATCACATGAATGACCCATTAGCAGAGTGTTACAATCATGATTAGAAGAATAATCGAATTAATATTTTTACATCATCATTAGCAGATTTAAAATTTTTAAGATTGAATGGCCTATCATACAGCGTGCCTTTTACATCATCATAATCTGGAAGAATTAGTGAAAAATGGAGTATTACCTTAGATTTGGGCCTATGCTTTACAATTTATTTATACCATTGCAAATAAAAGCGAAGAAAGTTATGTTACTCCTCCACTATTCTACAAAGAGCTTAATGAAAAAAAAAGTACAAACACGTAAAGCATTACCATATTGACATTGACTTCGTTGCAAAAAAAAATTGTCATTGAGGAAATATGAAAATATAATAAACCGAACTGTTGAATGATTTCGGGTGCATTTTGTGAGTGATTTCCGCCACAAATTTTAGGGAAATCTCTCACTTTCCGCCAAACTGGGTTTTATTACCTGTTTTTTTTAGTAGTGAGCTTTTTGGTGAAGTTGAGCGGAATGCAAAAAACGAGGGAAAAATCGACTGCAACGAGAATCTCCTTGAGAGGAGATTTCCGCCCAAATGCGTGGATTCTCAGTTTCACACGCTTCGAGGGAGAAAAAGCGTGAAATCTGACACTTTTCACCCTCATCAACGACAAATATTACGGATATGGCCCAAAATGTTCAAACCAAGCATGCCACTTCTTCCCAAAAAATCAGAATCCATGTGAAATTGCTTCTACTACTTTGCAAAGTTGCAACCAAACGCACCCTTCACCGAGCTTCTTCACCTTAGCTGTCAAAAAGGCCAGAAGGTATACCCAGCTATGATTCAAATTGGCTCATCATTCCCCATTAGGGACATTTTGCAATTACTTAGAAATCGGTCAGAATTGCATGGCTTAAAGGTATGCTAGATAAGATAAACAAATGCGATTTCCCTTTCCCAAAAGCTTAAGGTCTTGGGTTCAAGTCTCGAAGGAATGATTTATAACCCAATTAACTGAGTTTTATGTGCTGTGCTTTTTGCACATGAAGAGGGGTGTTGAAATAGAAAAGAAATACTCTCTATAATCACTTTTAATATATACAGTTAATTTTTAAATGAACTAATTTTTAAGTATATTTAAAAAATAACTATATCTATTAAAAGTGACCGGAAGGAGTATAAGATTTTCATTTCCTAACAACTCGAGCTTTTGAGAAACTTAGTTATTACATACCAAACATAAACAACCCAAATGCAACCATTACTTTGGCCATTTTTCTACGATCTTAGAATTTAGTCAAACAAAAAAATAAGCTCCGCTAAGATACACCATGGGTTTGTTTGGTTAGAGAGAAAAAGAAAGAAAAAGAAATGAGGAGAAGTTGGACTTTTCTCTCATTTTCTTTCTACTTGAGAAAGAAAAAAGTATAACTGAAATTTTTGTGTGGTTCATACGAGAGAGAAAAATAAAAAAATAATTTTTAGCCGTCATACTTTTCTTTCCATCCAAACACTCAAAAAAGAAAAGACTTTGACTTTTCTCACTTTTTTTTCCTTTCCTACTAACCAAACACACACCATATATCTCACATCCATAGAAAGTGCCCTTCATTTTACACGAAAAGAAAAAGTCTTAAAATATTGCAAAACAATATAAAAGCTCTCTCAATCTGAAGGAGTTGAGTTCATGAAAATGCCTCAAGTAAACTGGACCAAACATTCTCATCTTCTTCTTCACCTTCTTCATCCTCATCTTTTAGCCATTGAGCTCCAAACTCAATCTCTGATCTGGATAGATCAAGCCTAGCAAACCGACCTCTTACTCGAGGCCGACTATCGGCCAGTGTCTTCCTACATGCATACTAATCACATATACGAGTGTAATTAGAGAAACATATATCCTAGTTAAACAAGTCTCGGCGTAATTACTTAGAGTTAGTTGATTTAAAGCAAGCAAGGATCAACATATACCTTAATCTTCTTAGTGAAGTTCCTGTATTTTCTCTTGCTCTTGTATCTCTCAATCCTCTCTCTCTTCTCTTCCATGCTGTATACTTTCACTGCATCATCGTCATCCTTCAAAGAACTCCCACGTCCTAGGGGCCAGTACCCTGGCTGACTCCAAAGGCAAGTTCTCTGTTACAAAAGAGGTTAATCAATCGTTAACAAACAATGATCACTACCAATGAACTTTCTAAGTAACATGTTCTAAATCTTGCCTTCATGTCCATGCCCTCAGTGCTGAGGCGATTTCTCATCAGTAGATGATCTATTTGTGGTTCCATGAACAGCCGGTGACGAAGTGTTATAATGCCACTAACAGAATCAGCAGCTGGCCTCCATTGCACCTGAGACTGAAGGAGATGAGGATGAGCAGGAGGAGGAATTTCCATATCTGCTGTTAAGATGGCAAATGCCTCATCGGTGGTGAAGTCGAAGCAGTCGGACGAGGGTCTGTTCAAGACGTTCAAGGGCAACTCTGAGGGTGTAGCAGAAGAACTCAGCTGGTTGGGGAGGAAATGGGGGGCTTGAGAGTGGGGATATGTGTTTGGGTAGTATTGCATGGTGAGATGCAAGGAGTCAGCTGCCTAAAAGGGAAAAGAGTTGCAAGGAGTCCAAGTGAGTTGAGAACTATATATTGCCTTAATTGCATTGACTTTGACGTTGCTCTATATTGCCCACCACGCGGATTAGGGTTTCATATACAGTGTTTTATGGCGTGTTTCACATAATAGTGCGTGAACCGCAAAACAATCTGTAGTTCTTAAATATTTTCGAAGTATATTATAGAAGCTCACCTTTCCTTCTAGGGTATTATAGAAGCTCACCTTTCCTTCTAGGGTTTACATGAAAGGTCTGCCTCATCAATGATGAATAAGTGGGCCACCAATCCACTAGCTAGTGATAACTGGTGATGATAAGGCGTCATATTTCCTTCAATCCTCAACTGTTCAGTAGGTTCAATTGCTCCACCAACACCATAGTAAAAAGGGTATCAAGAGGGCTTTATATTTTTGAATAATTGTACCCTGAACTATTGAAGTTGAATGGAACATCTGTAAGAGGCAGGCAAATGAATTCCTTCATTACAACATCAAATCTAGAGGGATAAATGAATGGAAGTAGAAAATTCCATTTTTTATTTCTTGTATGATAAAAGTAATACTTATAGATGAATTGGCTGATTTACTAGTTAAAACAAACTACTACCTTTCCAGATAAAAGGGTTATGGGAGTATTTACTATCTGTGAAATCGGTGTTTTCTTGTGCATTTCACTCACAAAAAGCAAGACTCAGTACACAACCTTTGACTCCAGAAAGAGCAGGAAGCCCCAGCATTAACGAGTGAAGAGAGAAAGTGCGGGCGTGGGCTTTTCGCAGTGATTGTTTGCGTGGACTATCTAATTGCATGTTCAACTTTGATGATGCTTGAGAGGAAAAATGCTAGATAATGGTGTGTGTCGTTTGTGCTAAGAAATGTGGGACTTTGGGAAACATGATTAAACAACATTAAGATAAACTTTTTTTTTGAGACGCCAACATTAAGATGAAATTATATGAAACGAGCTAGGGCTGGCAAGTCTCCTTCTCCTGGGTTCTAATTTGGTTGACTTGGGACCAGGACTTTTTATTGTGGCTGTGTGGAGAGTGTAAAACATAACAATAAAGCTAGATGACACAAAATATATTAGCATCTGTGTGGTACATCGTCATAATAGGATGTCTTCATATATAAACGATTGACTATACATGATTCACATACTCCCTCCGACCAAAAAAACCTGACTGCATTTGAGAAATCAAAGATCCAGAATTACGTTTAAAATGCTGTTAAGAATTTTTAAATGGAGGGAGTACAAATTAACCAAGGGTTTCCTCAGTTGAGGAATTATTATCACCATATGGTTTTGCAAAATGAACTAAAATCCTTCCTGGTGATAATAATTCCAGACGGACGGAGTATTTTCACTTCCCAAGCTAAAATTTGGGCCACAATCAAAATGGCTTTCCATCGTGGAAAAGGCCCGCAGATTGACCACACTCGTAGTAAGCCCACTGATGAAGCCCAGCAGCAGCTTCCCAGTAGAGCGCGGGCCAGTCTACTGCCCTAGAACCCCAGAAAGGCCAGCGCCGGACCGGAGTTGTTCATCACCGTTCCGGGATGCCGATCTGAGACACCCACCGCCTTCATCATCCTTCCTGTAATCCAACATGCAGAAGCTGAAATTGGCCTCAAATCTGATCAAATCCAATTGCTCATTGCGTAATCCCTACAAGTCGCTTCCGCCGCCTCTCCAATTGGTCGGGCGGAGCTTCTCCACCGAAACGGAGGAGAAGCCCCCATCCGATGACCCTTTCCTTCAACCGCCTCCTAAAGGTTTGATCTTTTTTCAGAAAGTTCTATTTGTTATCCGTTTCTGCTTCATAATTTACGAAATGCGTGTGTTTTTTATCCTGAATGTTGGAAATATGGTTTTATTGGATTGCATTGGCGTAGTTTGGAAGTAATATAAGAGACACTGAGTGAAAAGCAGCTTGTTTTCCAGGAGAAACTTTCAGAGGTTTGATCATTTTGTCAGAAAGTTCTGTTTTTTATCTGTTTCTGCTTCATAACCTACGAAAATGAGTATGTTTTATTATCCTGAATTTTGGAAGTATTGTTTATTATCCTGAAGTTTGGAAGTAACGTAAGACAAACTGAGTGAAAAGCAGTTTATTTGCAATTGGGTTTTGGAAAAGGAGAAACTTTCAGTGAAAAAATAGATTCTAGAATTAGATGAAGGGAGATTAGACCTGAATGGTTTTGGGATGAAGTGAATGAATGGTGTAGTCTTTGAGAAAGGATAAAAGGGTGTAGAATCTGGAGGCCATCTTATGAGAATTGCTGAGGAAAGGAAGCTTCTGCAGTTGGGAATTACCCGGATATGAACTCACAGTCAATGCTCAAAAGTTCTGCATGTTTTCAGGTTTAATCTATGGACGGCTAGGTGGTGCTGGTAGGTTCACTTTGAAAACCGATATCCTTCATTTTCTTGAAGGATGCAATTTGACTACTGGGGACATCAGAGTTAATTACACCCGGGTATATGAACCATTTGGCTGGTATGATTGTTTTCTTTTGTATTCCATTGTTTAGTGATTTAACTATACAAGCGGCTTCATATAAATCATTTACCGTACAGCTATTATTTTTGTGGGAACTTGTGTTTGTTTATACCATCATCCTTGGGTTTGAGGAACTGTGTTTAATCGATATTCCTTTTTTAGTGCTTCGAACTTTTTTAATAAAATCTAAGGCATCGGCATGTTTAATCGGTATTCCTTTTTTAGTGCTTCTAACTTTTTTAATCAAATCTAAGGCATCGGCTTCGCATTTGAAGGTTTATGTAGTTGTCAATGATGGCAAGGGTTGGTTACATATTTAACAAATATCTCTTCTCTCTTGTAACCAGGATACTACAATTTCCTTCCCGATCTTCCTTTGATAGTGCATTAAGGCTGATTGGAAGGAAGGGTCGTCTTTATAAATTGGAGAAGGTGATTTATTGTTCTGCATGTTGTGATGTATTCTTAGCGGTGCTGTTTGTTAGTTTAGTTGACATTTCCTTATTGAACAATCAAAGTCATTTTTACTAAAAACCTTGTTACTGGATTTCAGGTAGATCGTGGCCAATGGGACAATCTAACATCCTATGATGGAAAAGTTGTAAGTTTCCAGTTTGATATATATCTTTTTGTTGTTGCATGGATGCTTCTATATGTAGTCTTTATTCTTCCACATGCTGTAAATATTAGTTCTTGGTGGGATTTCTTTTGTTCTATTTTCTGTTTCCAACCTATAAGGCATCTACAAATATGTTTGTTATAATCACTGTTGGTGGGCAATGTCGGGACTGCAGCTTTCTGAGGCATGGTCCTGGCCAAAAGATATGCGCCAGGATCCAATGGGGTTGTGTTAGTACTAAGGATTAACTAGAAGGGTCACTGTATCCTGCCTCCAACCCTCTCTACAACACCTAGATATTGCTTGCAGTTAGTGAGTTGGAATATAATTCCTGTGAGTGGCCTACCGAGGGAGTGGGGGTTCGAACTCAGGATCTGTAGCTTTATGAGGTGTGGTCCTGGCCTTCCCACCAACAGTCTGTTGGTTAATATGTCTGCTGATTTGCTGATAATTGTTTTCTTTATAAATTGTTGATTTTTTTTACTTCATGATCTGTCCCTCAGAGGGTTGCGTAAAAGCATACTGGTTTTCATTGTTACCAGCTTTGTGATGGAAGATGGCTTTATTAATATTTCATGTGCAACCATCATGTCATGAAGCCAATCCACATATTTGGAAAGGTGTATGATGAATATGATGACGTTGAAACTTCTTATCATCGTCCCCGCTTCAGAGGGTTGCGTCAGGAAGGGCATCCGGCGTAAAAACTTACCACTATGTTTTTTTGTATGGATTTTGTACTATTTTGGTTCCGATAAGAGTCAAACGCAGTATATAATCCATGCCGCTGACCCCAGATAGCTAGGATAAGGCATATGATGATGGTGATGGTGATGATGATGATGATGTTCTATCCTGTAGGTCCTGTTGCAAGGAATCCCTCGTAATGCCCTTCCTGAGGATGTTGAGCGTTTCCTATCAGGATGTGATTATGATGCTTCTAGCTTGCTGATGTTTGTAAGGTTAACTTCTACCTAGCATTTTCTTTCACACTATTTTCAGTATATTGTGAAAGTTAGCTCTACAAAGCTGCGGTATGGATGTTGCACTTGTTGATTAGGTGAATTTCATTATATTTCAGGCCAGGATTTCCAGAACCTTTGAGAATGGCCCTTGTCCACTTCCCTTCACAGACAACGGCAGCTACTGCTGTTAGTGTGAAAAACAGAGGATTCTGTCTCAATAACCAGATATCCATGCGGCTTCTCCAGTAAGAGCAGAACTCCAAATTTCTTGAAGATATTTGTGCTGGCTCTGCAGAACTGGGCATTCATCTCTCTGTCATGTTGTTTTTCAGTGTCATTATCTTTATGGTTCTTTCTCGGGATATCAGAAGTAGTACATTATATTTTTTTTCATTTATTGGCGCAATAGTAGTTTTCCTGTTTGGAAAAACGATCCATTAGCCATGATTAGTTAGAGGGAATCACGTTTTCCATGCATAGCAGCAGTCGTTTGTTCTATAATTCTTATTGCTGGAGATCTCATCCTACAAGTGGATGTCACGTGCAAGCTTAAAAGAGTAAAATCTAAAGAAAACGAATCATGAACTTTGATGTAAATTAACGTCTACCGTGGAAGCATCTTCTTTTACATTAAGGAACGAGGCTGGGCATGCCTTGCCTCTAGCTAAAAGCTGAACTCTTTTATTCTCAAAAAAAAAAAAAAAGAACAGCCAAACGGTTTTGAAGGATCCTTGTGCTTAGCATGTTTTCACGGGAATCATTAGTCTTTAATCTTTCCCCATGTAAGCGAAGATATGCACACTATCCATCAACCAAGAGAGAAGGATGGAAATAAGCATCTTCATGATCTGGCCCATTGCCCATTTTATGACTACTGCCTCTGTAGACATGAATGCTCCATCAAAGTATGGAATTCTATATCGTCGATATATCGATATCGGGCCCCACCCGATAAAACGAGATGGATAAATATCGATTTTTATTTTTTTTTCAAATATCGCCGATATATCGCTATTTTATAATAAAATAATATTTTCGGAAAAAAAAATTCGAAAAAAAAAATTTTTTTTTTAAAAAAAAGGGGGAAAAAGTAACTTTCCCACTTGTTTCCCATCCTAATATGCATATTTTAAAATCTATGATTTGTCTAAATTAGTATAACTCATTTTAGAAGCTAGATTATGAAATTATATGGTAAAAACTAGTTTTTAACTACCGATATTTTTTTACAAATATCTCCGATATATCTCCGATATTTTGTCTCTTAAGCCGACCGATACGATACCGATATCCGATACGGAATTCCATGCATCAAAGTATGCCACTTCTCATTTCAACTGCTCCTACTCAATTGAAATCGAGACTACCTGCATACCATCTGCAGGAACGACTGATGCAGACGACATCCGCTTTGGCGATTCCAGCGCTAACTTCATTAAGCACCTCAAGAATCGTAAGCATCTATATGATCCATGTACGAGAGAAAGCAAGCGGACGGCAATGGTGGGTTTGAACCATGTACGAGAAGCCTCTTTGACGCCAATGGTACATGCATGAGCAGGAGTGTTTCTTAGGTGGATGATCCCATAAGGGTTTCCAAACTGAGTATGATATTTGTATTCTGGAACACGTACTCCAAAACCCTACGCTGGGTTTTGATTGGATAGAGGAAAGTGGACCCCATTAATGTTTCGTGGGGTCAACTTTCCCGTGTCCAATCAAAACCTAGTGAAAGGTTTTTGAGTGCAGACTCAGTGTAAGGATATCACTCTTCTTTGCAACCCTATGTACCATTTTCAATGTGGATGGCTGGTTTATCATTGTCCCTTCTAGACATATCCACCTTCTGTAAGAAAAGTCCCACCGTTAGTGCTGAGTGGAAGAAAACAAAACCAGCGGAACATAGTTTTCTTTTACAAAAGCCTCACCCCCAACTCACCAACACCATCTGGTAATGTTTAAAGACATCAACGCACTTCACCCCTGAGATGTCATTTATGAACAGTGTACATCTGAGTGAAGGAGGTATGGTGGGGAAGTAAGGGTGGGATTTATAGCATCGTCCTCCAGCTGAAGTGAGCTTGCCCGAGTTGGCCATGTTTGGTCGCTTTCCCAGCATAAAACATCCCATCATGCAATATTCTCGCTTTCCGCCTAACTCTCCTCCTGAGAAGATTCAGGAGGAAAGTGGCTGATAAGCAAAGCCACTTTAGCAACACTAACGCACCTTTAGTGTGCCTAAGGCCCTCACTCCGAATATTGATTTTAGTTACTTCGATGAGTGGGGAAAACTGCATAATGGTTGTGTCTAACTGTATTGCACCATGCTTAGGATTTTTTCTTTATTTGCTAAAATGCTCGCTATTGGTTGCTATTGTTGTTATGTTTTTTATCTTCTTGATCTTTACGCACCATCTTAAACTAACAAGTATTATTCCATAAACTGTGACCCTTTAGTTATCTTCGCCTTGCTTAACAAAAGATGACATTCATGACAGATAGATATGGTTGGTCAATGTTATAAGGGAATGCCCCTAGAACAAACAGGTAGAGCTATGTTCAATATAAATTTGTGAAAATGAGACGTTAAAATGTTTCTTAATTGGTACACTAGCTGGTATAACTGAGATCTCTGTTGATGAGCATATATAGGTAGTGGGAGGTGAATGCCTCACCGGACAAGCTGTGTCCCCGCTACCAAATTGCAAAAGATTAATTACAACTCACTTTCATTTGTTTTTTCCGCCATTACCACAACACCCTTTCATATTAGAGTCTCGGTAGTATGCACCCATGCTCAAGCTCGTGGTATGCATCTGTCTGGCCGTTGGATTTCGATTGGAGGCGCTTGTTGATAGGGGGGTAGGCAGGGTTTGAATCTCCTTCCCTGCCACTCCATTAATGTACGCCATCAGCTCTCGATCCGATGGTTCATGAGGTGTGTGCGTGCACCAAGGCACATGTTAACCTATTCCTTCCTATTTATGAGCATGTGCCAGAACAAAATCCTGTTGATTATTGACCACTCAATTTTTTGCCTTCACATCATCACATAAATAAGACATATTGATTTCCCAACCATTACCAACTTCATCACCCTGAAGTCGCTTTTTTGGTAAATATCACAATGATGCGTCAGATCAGCGTACATGTATCCATTTACCCCCCTGATATGAACTTCTCAATAAATACTGGCTTATGTCTTTATAAACGAACAAAAACTGAATATGAAAATACTATTCCTGATGTGATATGTATCCCAGGAAGCATTAAATCCATTGACAGATTGAAAAAAGACGCATCTCCCATGAAAATGGGTAGTTTGCTCCAATAACGAACTGGTTGAACTGATAAAATAAATAAATAAAATAATTATCGATCTGTTGCAAAAGATAAACAAAAATAGATATCAAATTAGATCATTTGTCCTTGCTCAAAGGAAGTATGAATGTATGATCAACTTCTTCCAGCCGGCTTCATAAAGAAAAACTCCTATCAAACAGGATAAATTAAGCTAATACCTATGGGACCTCAACGGATCAAACTTTGGCTCTAATACCATTTTTACCAACCAGTTTTCTAATAACTTAAGTAACTGCTAGAAAATGTGTTATTATTAAGCAGAAGTCCAAATTCCCAATTCATTGGCCACCCACCCAGTATTATAGTCCCATTTAGACCGTCCTTGTATGTTCCCGAGGGGATTAGTGGCAGGATACCATGCTCTAAGAGGCCGGTTGGTTTGCTCCATCTAGTCTGGTCCTAAGGACTCAAACACCCCTCATTATAAAAAAATAAATATTAGCATGTTATTTAGGTACCTATCAGATTATTTAGTTGTGGAGCCATGGCAATATGAAAGAATATCACTAAACTCCTCTCTCTCTCTGGAAAATGAAATTGCTACACCGGTCCAGACATACAATGGTGACATGTCGGATGTCTGTTGGACAGTGAAGAAGGGACCACTTTTTTACTCTCCAACAAATACTTGCCATGTCACCTGTGCATGTCTACACTGGTGTACCGTTATCAAAATTCCGTGTGGAAATCACCAATGAAAGAATGAACATGGTCTTTTAGACAAGTATTGCCAGCAGAAAAAGGCTGGCTAATGATTAACAGACGAAAAGAACAATTTTGTCTGATTTCACTTGCTTAGGATATGAATGAATCAACAGTTGGACGATATCTTTGCCTGACAAGGTTCACACGCTTCTGTACCTAGAATTTCAATTGCAGTTCGGAATCCAATTGAAAATGGCTGATGCATGTAATGCAAGAAATTGAAGAGCCAGCTATCTTATTTATAGAAAATAAATGAAGATAGTGCAGGAGACAGAGACATTCAATTGACAAAGATATGAACAGTCAACTTCTCCGAAACTTAATTGCTTAGTTACAACTACTATTTTTATGAAGCCATTTTCCACCTGTAAGCCAACGTGGACAAATAGATATGGCCCTAATGTCGTTGACTTTTCTTCATGGATTTTTTCCCCATTTTTGGATTCTCCTTTTTCTACGAAGGAGGGTGTCCTGTCCTTAAGCATGATTATCCCTCTACAAATCTCCTCGAGCACATACAAGGCCCACACATCATGCAACTAAAAACCATCAAGACATAATCCCGTGTGGGTGGCCAATCGAGTGGGGTTCAAACCTAGTACTTGTACCTTTTTTTTGTTTTATTGATAATGGGGGTGTTCAAATCCTTGGGACCTGACTAGAAAGGGAGGGCAACCAACCTCTTAGAGCACTATAAGTCTATATCCCACCGCCAACACCCTATTGGACCTCCACTTCCGCAGGCGTAGTCCTGGCTATCCCAACAATATCGTATTGGTTGTGCCCAGTTACAAGACTTGTTTATTTGGTAATATGTAAATTGGAACCCTGTGTACATTTCAAAGGGGATAAATGCATATAAATGTGTAACACCCAAAAAATTGGTATATTTACTAAAACTGATGTTTTAGGGAATTGATCTAAAATGCCAAGTTTTGATGCTTGTTTAGATTGTTTTATTATATCTTTCTATCTGTGTTAAAGTGTACGCAGAAAGCTTTCCAACGCCACTAACTATTTGTGATTTGGAATTCGGAGCAAAAAGATATGAGTGTTTGAATTTTCGAGACACGATTGATTGCTAGGAGTACGAGATCGATCGGGCCAGTTTTGAATCCGAGAGCAAGGCTACCTCGATCGATCATTAGGTGTGACGATCGATCATTTGTACTGTGATTTGTGATTTTTGTATCGTGATCGATCACCTTAAGAACGATCGATCGTAAGTACTATGATATTGCGGATTTAAGCCGTGATCGATCGCCTGTGGTCGCGATTGCTCGCACCGGCGCAAAAGCAGTTTTCGGATTTTGTTCATTTCGGGATCTTTTTGAATTGGAAATCTTAACTAATCAAGGAGGCCTATTAGGGGAACGTCCTAGATGGCTAGGAGGTGATTTTTGGATCGACGGCGGAGATTAAAAGTTGGTATAACTTATGGGGAAGGCGATTTGTGTAGAGATTTCCTAGTAGAACTAAGGTTTCTCTATAAAAGACCATTAGAGAGGACCGTTAGTGTTCTCCTTTTCCTTTGCCCCATCAGCAAGGTTTGGCCACGTTTGATTCACGAAGCAAGGCGGTTCCGCGAAGAGGGAGTTGAGCACTACGCGAGGAGACAAATGACTCGTCATTTAAGTGGTAGGATAGTTTTTCTCCCCATTTCTCCTATGAATATTCTTTATTGAATGACTCTTAATTGATGCATGAATGACTTTGTGATTTCCTATTCATGTCGTTATTGATAATGATCATTCCATAAGAGAGAGAGAGAGAGAGACCGATTGAATATAATGTATCTATTCATGAATCATGTTGATAAATCCATGTTGATATTACTCATGCTAGTGCCTAGATGGTTCCCCATAGCATTCATCCCTTAAGTGACTCAGTATGATGTATTTGTTAATCTCGTCATATTCCGTCCAGATTTTGTTGTCTCATTATTTGGGTCATTTGGTAAGTCCTAAATCAGGTGTCTACTAAGAAGGGCAAGTAATCGTAGATTGAAGTGGATTTTGTATTTCCTTATGAATCTCATTGGATCTAGTGTCACGACCCTTCGAGTCGTAAAAAGTCATCCTTTTTATGTACTGACAGTGTACTTCTAATTCATGATTCTGTCTGGGATTAGTTGCCCTAAATTGTGTAATGGGTACATCATTAAGATACTATGCATATAAACCATTTTAAGAGAGTAAGGGGTATCTTAAGATGGGAAAAACTAACTAATTCAGAACTATAATGGTATTGTATCATACCTAGGGATTAGGTAATTATGATTTGTAAGCTGATCCAAGATGGAATATACTATATTTAAAGTCATTAAGCAGGTTGGGATAAGATTTTACTCGGCCAGGACTGTTTCTGTGCTGACGAGCGGTAATAAAAAAATTATAACTAATTATAGATATATCATAAAAATATGCCGTTTATTGGGTTGAAAACTAGACTTATAGGTCTATTCACAATAAAAATCTCAGAATCTAAGTTTAGCTGTACAAACTGTAGTAAGTGTCGAGAGTGGACTATTGGGCAAATGACAATACACAGAATTAGGGTCTTAAAACACTATTACGTATTAAGACTTGATGGTATGATATGAAATGTTTAAGATAACTCTAATGGATATTGAAAGACATGTGTAATGTTGTTTATCGGAAGAGTATTTCACTTAGAAAGAAGTTCTGGGTCAAGGCGTCATAAGCGGAACAATATCTTGCTTATCTATAGTTTTCTATACCATTTGAGTCAATGGAGTTCCAACTGGGGTTTGAACTCTCGAACCCTAGTGTCTTGTTGTTGATGACAATTGGATTATGAAGTTAGTAGTTTTGGGGGATTCCTATCTAGGGCTATGCATGGTAAATATATTTGACATGTTGGATCCTGTTGTTATATCACTTATGAGTCAGTTAATGATCAAGTTTGAACAGTTCATGTTACTCCTTTGGTGAGTAGATTGCAATTCGAGATATTTAAATCTCATTAGTACTCCTCTGTGAGTCGAACTTTGTAAGATGGGAAACTTGAGTTATTTAATGATACAACCCCTGTTGTTGTGAATTACTACCCAGTTCCCTGTAAACTGTTTCTTCCACTAAGAGTTCTTGTTAGAATCTCTCCGAGGTGGAATCATAGTATGCTCAGAGAGCCATTGCTAGAACCATGGTGATCTCCGATTTATTTATTGAACCTCTGTAGTTCAGCCGATGATAGCACACGTACGTTTTTAGAATGCAAGATATTACGGAATGTCTTTTATTCTCCGCCCATTATGCCCGTAAACACTAATAGGGCCAACATCCCTAGACGCATGGCCGAGTTCCAAAGAGAGAACCTCTAGGATGTTCTGATATAATTTCCACATTGGAATGGACCAATTTGAGGGTAGAAGTTGAAATCTCCTTATACAATGGATGTCTGGAGTCAAAACCTATCGATTACTTCTCTCTACGCGTTGGTTGTTCGGAGTCTTGACTGGTTATTTTATTCTGTCCATACCTTAAGTTGATGATGTCTCTGAGTATGGTTGCTATTCAGGTAAGTGAACCCTGTATTCTCATCCTGATTCTGTTGAAACTTAAATTCCATGAGAACAGTATGTCTTTTATCCATTCAAATTTTATGTGGGTTTTTGCATCCTACTGGGTATCTCTTCGGAATACTCATGCATCCTCTGATACAGGCATCAAAAGAAAATGAAGCTGAGCAGGTTGTGATTTCCAAAGCGGCTATGGATGACAGAAGTGTTTGAATGGAGGATATCAATTTACTTTGGTATTGTTTGACTTTTTTTATTGTTGGCCTTTGTGTGCTAGGATCTTATTTATTTTCAGATTTGTGGATTATTATTTTGCTGTAATAGACTAAGTAGATTTACTTTTATATTGGCCATGTTACTTTAAGTACTGCATATCTGAATATTGGTTTGTCAAAGACGATCCTGCCTCTTTTGTTTCTGAAGAATTGTGAAAAAATCGATCGAGTATTCGATCACGCACCGAGTTTCTGGCCTCTTGGTTTGTTTTTGGTTGGTTCCGCGCATTGGTTGAGGTAAGGAATTTTGAGTCCATAATATTTAAGTTGATTATACGAGCATGTGGCCATTATCTAAAGCTCAAGTGTTTGTTTTATTTTTTTCCCTTTAGGAGACACTTAAATCCAAAAATATGACATCGCCATGTGACAAAACATTAGTGTTTAGTAGACACTTAAAAGCTAGCAGAATAACGTATCTGTTTCTTTTCATGTTACTCTCCATTTTGAGTGTGAACAGAAAATATAATTCTCTCTCCAGTCACTTTTAATAGATATCAATTTTTTTCAAATGAACTAAAATATGGTATCTATTAAAAGTGACTAGAGGGGAGTATACCATTCTTGTTGGGGTTTATGCCTTGAACTCTCATGGAGGAGAGAGGAGGCATGGTGGAAGGAGAACCGGTCGAAGGAAGAAGAAGACACGGAGGAAGGAAGCAGACAGAAATACATTCAGTAGACCAGATTGTTTTTGTTGTCTACAAGAAGGGCTACTGGAGGCTACGGGAGATTACAAACTGCATAGCAGTAGACCGGTTAGTCTAGCATTAGACTGATTCCCTATGGGCAATTACGTATTCACGCAAAAAATTTCTATTTTGAGGTTGATTTCTTTGGGATTCTTTCTCCTATTAGGCTAATGGACTTATGGACGTCCAATGTCCTATATAGGTGAGTTCTAGGGCTTCATAAAATGTATGTACAAGGGTTATACCTAGTAGGAATAGTTTGGAGTGTTGTACATGGGCATTAAGTGAGAATAACCTATGTGTGGAGGTTTGGGAGATGCACAAGATGTGCATAACATGTGTCTAAACCATGTTTATCTTTGCATTCTCTCAAAGATGGCTCTAGGATTAGTATGGTAAGAGGCTTGAAGTATGAGACATGTTCATGTTTAAGGTTTGAGAGAGATTTTAAATATTACAAGTGCTTGTATTCTGAAGGGATATGAAAGGTTAAGAGCATTAATGTTGTAGTCTTGTTTCTACAATATAGTGTAAGGAAATCATCTCTTAGTGGCAAGGCGGTGTTAGCCCAACTGCACCCACTTACCTGTTGTGTTTGTAATGCACTTTTCTCTTGTATTGATTTATCAGTTTTTCTTATGTCATCGGTGTTCCTCAAACGGACAAAAAAACTAAAGTATACATCAAAGGCACTCTAAAAAGGAAATTAGGGTTCAAGGTAGCAGCGGGAGGTGCTGGCTGCTAGGTTTATGGCGTGCTGTCACCCCCATGAAGGGAGTCCACAGTCTATTCATTCAATGTGTCAACTACGTCGACCTCCCCATACATGCATCCATCATTATAAGTATCAGGCCTCAGCTAGCCTCTCAATCAGTGTCCCTTCACCACCACCACCATCTCTCTCTCTTACTCTCACTCTAGATCTCTCAGTATGGCTCAGATAGGTTCAAGCAGATGGTACCCGACGGCAGAGCAGGTGGCCATCCTGAGAGAAATGTACAGAGGAGGAGTGAGATCACTGAGCGGCTCACAGATACAAGAGATAGCTGCACATCTTTCCCTTTACGGCAGAATCGAAGCAAAGAATGTGTTTTACTGGTTCCAGAACCGTAAGGCCAGAGACAGGCAGAAGCTCCGGCGGAGACTCACTAGACAAAACAAAACAACTCCAATCCAACAACATTACATTGTTCACCCACAAGTCCAGACCTGGTTTGTTGCACCAGCTGCTGCTCATCAATACCCACCTCATGGTTCTCTCTTGCAATATGTACGTATATATTTTTCAAACAGCGTATATAATTAAGTATACTGATTACTTTTGCATGCATGGCCTCCTACGTTTCCCTGTTTTGTTTTGTATTTCTTTGTCTTAGAGAGGAATGGAGGAAACAACACCATTCATGACGAATCTCGTCTGCAAGATGGAGACTTCAGAAAGGGAAGGGGAGAAGTCTAAAGACCATGATTGGGTAAGGATTATGAATCTGGAGACAAACATCAGACCTTTAGAGACGTTAGAGCTATTCCCCACAAGGAGTAATGGTGACCTTAGATGCGAGCTGATAGCAGCCAAGTCTCAATAGAGCTGCTCCACTTTCAGCTGGTACTACCACTAAATAAACAAGGGATGCATTGTTCCATCAGTCCTTGTATTCCTCTATTGTAAAGGGGGTTCTTGTGTTGTTTCCCAGTTGTATTCCTCCTTTGTCCGTCATGTATCAAAAAAAATAATTGGTGTCCGTGTCTTGGTCTGGCGGCATAATTACTGCACGTCATATTGGTAGGTTTGGAATAATTCACTAATGCCAAAGACGCGATCTCATATGCAGGAGGATGGATATTCTTCGAAAAGTGGTAAGGTCATTTATTATTCACAGTAGGGGGACAAATGATACTATTAATTCATCTATAGCAACAAAAAAAAAATCGATACTCCATACAACCAGGAATATGTCCCGATAAACTGCATGCGTAGTTTTTGCGAGCTGGTCTTTCAACATTTTGGAAGAGCAGACCCGCGAGGATGTGCACCAGGATATTGACTGCGCACACACTTGTCGTGTGCGAGCACAGGACAAGTGCATGCACCGTTGGTTCCATCGTAACGATGCAAGGCTCCTATTAATGGAGGACATCGAGGCATACATCCTACTAGGCAGACCAAAAATGCCTCCCAAAATTTTACTCTTTCACTGCACTAATTACTTTTAATTATCATCTCTTATTATGAGTTGCTGCTATTTTTTCTTAGAGAAAATATTACTCCCTCCAATCACTTTTAGTAGATACAGTTTTTTTTTTCAAATGAAGTAATTTTTTGGTTCATTTAAATAAAACATATCGAGGCATACATCCTACCAGGCAGACCAAAAATGCCTCCCAAAATTTTACTCTTTCACTGCACTTACTACTTTTAATTCTCATCTCTTATTATGAGTTGCTGCTATTTTTTCTTAGAGAAAATGTTACTCCCTCCGGCCTCTTCTAGTAGATACAGTTTTTTTCAAATGAAATAATTTTTTAGTTCATTTAAAAAAATTGTATCCATTAAAAGTGACCGGAGGGAGTAACATAATGGATAACCATATCGAGTTACATCCTCTATGAGTAAATTGTAAATCATCTGTTACGTGGTTTCTAATTTCTTAAACATGTGTTATACACATTCTAAAATATGTTTAGCATTACTGTTTGTATTGAATGTGGACTTAATCGTCAATGACTCAATGGCCATAGCATCATGACATATTCTTTTTAGAGGAAAAGCTTTCCATTAATCAAGATAAAAGCACACAAAAAGTGCTCACCACATAAAAAAGGATGGTAACCGAACAAAGATAAGGTTTCCCAATTACATTAACTGTGATAACACAAAGGAAACACAAAAAGCTATATCAGATCCATAAGACTCACTCCGGGCACTTTTAACAGATGCAATTGATTTTCAAAATTTTAGGTTCATTTTGAAAATCAATTGCATCTATCAAAAGTTTCCAGAGGGAGAATTAAATCCAGTAACAAAAGCGGAAATATGGATCCTTCCCTCAACTATATAGAGTAAATAGCTTGTGTGTATGAATTCAATATTGTAATTAATAGGAGTGTTGCCTATTTCCACAATTGGCAGATGCTTCTCTGCTCGTAAACATTGGTTCAAAATGCGACGACGAGCATTTCAATTCTTTTAATTGATTACGTTGTCCTATATCTATCAAATAGATATTCAGTTATTGACTCTAAATAAGCATATTTTGGTCAAAGTGGGGAAGTAATCTAACAGAAGACTAAGTGTCATATATGGTTTCTTGAAGGTGCGCATCTAATTGGCCGATAATATATCTTCCAAGAATAATGGAGGAGAGGTATTTTGCAAGTGACTGGCTTGCACAAATTGGAATCTCTATAAACAAAGTGAGATGAGACCTGTACATTGAATTACATACATACTCGTGGCGCCTCGTCCACGTCGGATGTATTCGGGCATCAATTCTTCTTATGTGGCTAGCATGCAAGTGGTGGACAAGAATGTGGGTCCCATTGGCATCGCCAAATCACACGCTGACATGGTCGGATGTGCCTGGATCCTTGGCACATGTGGTCTCTATTGGTAGTGTATAAATGCATAAATGCAGTTCTGCTGGGAAAGGTTGAATGTAGCCATATTTATGTTCATCACACAAAAGAAAAATGCCATAAGAACATTGAAATAAAATTATCCAAAGAAAAACACTGAAATAAATAGTTTAGTTGAAATGACATTGAACTACTGCACTATCATAGCAAAAACATGGCGACTTTTAGTCGTGATGGAGGACGGAGTATTACTTTAGCTACAAATGCAGTAACTAGTAACTACTCCATTTTCATAGCAGAAACATTGAGTAAATTTCTCCAAGTTCTTTTTTGTGGCAAAAATCTTTCAAATTGTTTGTAGTTTCACTGGGTATGTAATGCAGAAATATATTCCCTGTCCTGTTTTAGATACTCCATTAGGAAAAGAGGACAATCCTTTTTCAAATACCTCATATGGTCAATTTAAGTAGATTGTAAACCTCTTCTCACCAATTGAATTTTCACTATCCAATAAAAATCAACATCTTTTCAGATGGAGCAGGACGGAGGGAGTATATACAAGTAGTAACGTGCCATTCTACACTCTTCTTATGAACCAAAACAGCATTTTAATTTGGCAAGAAACAAACATGATACAACTAAGGGGCCGTTTGGGGCGTGATTAAAAGCAAAACATCTATAGTGGATGTTTTGCTATACTGTAACATTCATATTTTTTCCACTTTCAGCTGAAACACCTCATGTCGTATTTCACGCTGGATAGTGAAAAAATTGGAATGCTACAGTGGACGTGGAAAATCCACCGTGGATATTTTAGTTTTTTCATGCCCTAAACGGCCCCTAACTAGTAACTACATATCTTTGTACAAAACAACAACTAGGGATGATAGCAAGTGCATGTAAATTACTAATCATGATAACAAACATGGGATTATAGTAAGTGCATATGTATCTAGCTACCACCATACCTGCTTATCTAGTGGGTTTGAGGCGTGAAATCCCTCGGCCAGCTCGACGTTAGCTCTCATCTTTCGCAGCCCAAAAACAAGGGACTTGAGTGGTGCATTTCGTTGAGCACGATCCGAGCACTTTATAAAATGTCGCTCCATCTTCGCTTGATTCTTCCTTCCTTTCTTCCCAGAACCAAAAACCAATGGATTCCCTACTAAAGTAAGTGGCTTTTTCATCAAAGATCACTTGTGTCTCACTTATTCCTTGTGTTAATCACTTTAATTAAGTAAATGGTTTTGGATTTCGAATATGGGTTGCCTGTATAGTGCATTTTAATTATGATATGTAATTATAGCAAGTCTGCTTGGTTTGGAAGTTGGCATAGCATCTGTCTCCTGAGCTTTCATTTTTGACATGCACTTCAGGGGGATGGTCCAGTTCAGTCTTGTTGGCCTGAAAGTCGGCAGCTTGATGCTTGATCTCGTCTGCCGGTGGTCAAAATTGGTGAGTTACTCTGCTTGTATTTTGAGCTTGTGTTGCTAGTGGTGTAGCCCAGGGTTCTTGATTTGGGTAGGATTGAAGCATTTAGTACTAAGCTGTTTAGTATAAAAAAGAAAAGGACTAAGCTGTTCTTGTCAGAGTGTTTGCTTTCTTATGTTTACTTTTTTGTTTCTTAAAATTTGTTTGCTTGACTATATTCGTAAATTGCGTTCTGGATACTGAAATTGGGTCCGGGGAGGAGAAAGTGACGGGAAAGACCTCTGCTTCTGAGGAATAAGCCTAACTGTACCTGCTCTTTCGGATATAAAAAAAGGAAACGGTACTAGTTTTTTCGGACGTACTATGAACTATCTAGGTGTTACTGTTCTGTTGGTCGTGTAGTGTGCTCCTCTTGAGTAAATTTCTTTCATCTTGATGTCATTCTATGTTTATTGGCTGTTGCATAGGCTGAAATTCTGGTTTAGTTACCATGATATAAGTTGTGCCATCTTGGATTCTATTTTTCATCCGCCATTTCCGGAGGACAAAGGATATGGGTTTCAAACTGATTTACCAGTCAAAGTGGTGTAAGTGATGAGTTATACAGTTCCTTTCAAGAGGATGGATCAAGTTTTATATGCATTAAAACCTCCTGTGGCTCTAGATCCAGTTTAATATGGGAAGGTTGATATATAGGAAATTCTGAAGGCTTCAAAACCAAAATCTCATTCCGAGAATCCGACGTGTTTATATCAGGGTATCAAGGACACCCGTTTCACTGTTTGATCTTCCTCGGCAGGATCAAGCTGCTGGGTTTGACTTGGAGAATGTGGTTTAAGAGTCGCTTTTTAGAACATTTTTAGGGAATGAATTCTGCAAAGAACAAGAAGGACAGGGTGAAGTTGTTGAAGCCCGGAAAGAAGGAACACTACATGGATTGTTTTTTTCTGCTTCATCTGGTGACTTTGATTATTGCAATGAGAGAGGACCAGAAAAATCAACCAGTCATACAAGCTTCAGAACTACAGGACAGATTGTTAGTAATGGGTGTTAGTGGTAACCCATAATTGGGTATTAAAGAGAGTGAACTAACCCATGTTTAAAACCCACTTACTATGAGATGAATGAGTGAATTGGGTGAAGGATGAATAGTCCCACATCCACACCAAGGATGGATTGTGGATGGTATATAAGGCTCAAGATTGGCCTTATAAGTTAGGCCCAAGGGCCACCCCACTTTTGTGGGGGAGAGAGATGTTGGACCCATGCACCTAGGTGGGCTAACCCACGCGCGCGCGCGCGCCGCCGCCGCCGTCCGGCCGGCCGGCTCGGCCGGGTTGGGTTGGGTTGGGTCAACAAGAAAATATTATTTTGGGACAAATTTATTGGTTTGGTTTTCTATTCATTTTTGGTTCAACCAAAACGGGTCCGTTTTATTATGACCGTTAACGGACGGATTCTGTCTTAAGGACAAAGTGTTTCGCTTGATTCGATCATCAAATTCTTCTTATACTTATTATCATCTTTGAAAAAGGTACACAGATCATCCTTAAGACAGTAGCAGTAAGTAATTTTAATAACAATCTTAAGACAGAATTATTACTGTTATACTGTCATTTGTACTGTAATTACTGTATTTTACTGAGATAATCTTCTGTGATTTGAAAAGGTTATAGATGGCTACTGAGAACTTCAATCCGGTACTGATTCCCACTCCGGTGAATGCTCCTGTTCAAGTTAAAGGGGAGAAACCAGAAAAATTCAGTGGTGTGGATTTCAAGAGATGGCAACAGAAAATGTTGTTTTATCTTACCACGCTGAATTTGGCCCGATTCCTTAAAGAGGAAGTACCTGTTCTCACTGAGGAGAAACGGGAAGACAAAACGGCTGTTGCGGCAGTAGATGCATGGAAACATGCAGATTTCTTATGCCGTAATTATATCCTTAACGGATTGGACAACACATTATATAATGTGTATAGTTCGATGACAAGTGCTAAGGCACTGTGGGAGTCTTTAGACAAGAAGTACAAAACAGAAGATGCTGGAACGAAGAAATTCGTGGTTGGCAAATTTTTGGACTTCAAAATGGTGGATTCTAAGACTGTGATCAATCAAGTTCAAGATCTACAAGTTATCCTTCATGAAATTCATGCAGAAGATATGACTTTAAGTGAGTCTTTCCAAGTGGCAGCAATAATTGAAAAAATTGCCACCTTCTTGGAAGGATTTCAAGAATTACTTAAAGCATAAGAGGAAGGAGATGAACTTGGAAGATCTGATTGTGAGGTTAAGGATTGAAGAGGACAACCGTTCTTCTGAAAAGAAAATAGCGGGTCATGGCATGGAGGCCAAAGTTAATGTTGTGGAACAAGGGCATAAAAGCAATGGCTTGACCAACAAAAAGAGGAAGCATCCTGGGGGTCAGTCAAATAATGACTCCAA
>CM077503.1:41597743-41812715 GCA_039654745.1 Houttuynia cordata | reverse complement strand
AATTAATAATTAAAGAATTCAGAATTCATCAAATCTCCCCAAGTAGGATTCGAACCTACGACCAATCAGGAGTACATCCCCAAGTAGAATTCATCAAATCTCGTCTGACTAGAAATCTTGTTTCATCGGGAGTACATGCAATTGCCAGATAATGAAAATAGATTTCTATTCCGTTAGTAATCTAGGACCGAGGGAGTACAACAACCATAAGCATCCTATGTAATAGGACATGACCTTGCACAGTTGCATCTCTCTCTCTAAAAGAGTAGACGCAGGAGGAGAGAGGATGTGAACAAGTTTTGCAACCATGCATATTCCATAAGAACGAAGTTCTTCCCTATTTCCCACATTTTTAACGAAGAAGAAAATCGTATTTCTTTGCTCATTAAATAATGCTCTCGTATTTTTAACAGACAAACTTAGTTCATGGCTCTAATCACAAGAGAGACATTCAGACGTACGCTTGTCCCCAATTTTATGGGAATGTTGATTGGACCTCTCCTATAATTTATTTCCATATCCCCCTGATATATATGGAGCAATTGTTAAGCATGTGGGATCAACCAAGTGCCTACAGTGGATGTGTTTGATTGCTCCTAATTAGCAGTTGTTTAATCATATATTATAATCATAACCAAGTAGCCTTTCCCAACAAACATGGGCAAGAATTGTACAACAATATCATAAACACAAAGAAAATACTACTCCGTAGGTGTCACAGCAATGTCATCAGAACACAATTATAAAAAAATATCATCATAACAGATGAGTCGTGAAAGTACATACATTTTAACTCTAAATCATATATTTATTATGTGTTTGGGTAGGTTATTTTAGTATTTACTAACAAAATTTTTGGTTTTTTTAGGTAAGTAATGGTTACTCTTCAATTTGGTTTACAAAGTTGAAAATAAGCTCAAGTTGTGCATAAGGAGAAACATACAAGCAATAGTTGAAAATTCATAACTCCGCCTACATATGTTTGATTTTGATGTTAAAATTTTCATATTTAATTTCACGAAATTAGCTTTCCAAGGCCACTAACAGTTTGTCAATCGGAGTTTGAAGCAAAAAGTTATAGTCGTTGAAAAATCGTTGCACAATGCACTGCTATCGATAGCGAAGCTTTGGCAATCGATCGCAAGAGGCGGGAAAGTCTAAAATATGCCCGCGCTCGGGCTAGGTTTTGGGGGCAATCAAGGTAATTTCGGGGGGTATATCTAAGATCATTTTGAGCACAAATTTGAAGACATTTGGGGCCCATTCAAGAGGGTTCTAGCTTGTTTCCAAAATGGGGGAAGAAGAAGGGATAAAAATAAGGGGATTTATTGGAGGCCTAAATGGAGATCCAAGCTTCATCCTTTATGATTCCTAGCATGAGTGGCTAGACCCTAGACATAGTGTTTTGATGAAGCCATTAGATTAGCTCTTTGTATTCATATCTTTGCTTTAGATTTCATCTTGTGTGTGAATAATTGCATGATTAAATAAAGTTGTAACTTTTAGGGTTTAATGTGTTCATTCAGTGTCCATGACTATTTTGTGTATACTCTTTAATTAGATCTACATGGTATTGATATTCACTTTTCATTGTGTACTTGTGGTCTCATTAAGGAGTTTCATGCAATAGTTTTAATGTGAGAATAGAAATTTGATATATCTCGGCCTTGTAGGGGGTTAATTCAAGGAAGAAGAGGAGAATAGAGAAGACAAAATGGGGGAAGGAGTTCTCTGCAAACCAGGCGGCGGCTCAAACAGAGAAGGGATGACGGGGTGAAGCAGGAGGAGAGATAAGATTAGGGTAAACACTTGCATAATGATTCAAAGAGGGCCAAAGCCCTTTACATACTCTCCCACGTTGTGGGCTTGGGCTACTCTCCTAGACTGGGCCTAAGGCCAGCAACATAAATAAGCCAAATAACATAAAGAAATGAACTAATACTACTGGAACACATCATTCCAATACGCTCCACTGCTAGCCTTGACCTCAAGGTGACCATCCCAAATATTGGCCAAAAATTCATCCTCAGAAAGCCAGGAAGCATCCTCCAGTGGACGGCATTGCCAAGTAATGAGAACCTCAGTGATAATAAGACCGGAACGACGCACCCGACGAGAATCCACTACAGAAGCTGGCACCAACGACAGATCTGGCAAAACAGTAGGGGGTGGTGGAGTAGCAATCAGACATGAAGGATCACCAACAACGCAGCGGAGTCGGGAGACATGAAAAACTGGGTGAACCATAGAATCAGGGGGAAGTTGCAGACGGTAGGAAATGTGCCTAATGCGTGAAGTGACCTGATATAGGCCATGAAAGCGATGGGCTAATTTTAGGTTGGCCAGTTGGTATAGGGAAGACTGGCGAGCAGGAACAAAACTTACATATACCCAATTGCCCACTTGGAATTCACGGTATGAGTGGTGCTTATCGCAAACCTGTTTCATGCAATTCTGTGCCAATGCCAAATTGTGCTTCAGTTGACAAAGGATTTCATCACGGGTCTGCAATGCATAAGCAACCTCACTGACAGAGGCATGTTGCGGCACATAATGAAGAAGTGTTGGAGGAGGCCGGCCATACACAATTTGAAAAGGAGAAAACCTCGTAGAAGTTTGGAAGGCAATATTATAAGACCATTCAGCCCACGGAAGAAATTGTAACCAACATTGAGGATTTTCACCTGCAAAACAATGTAAATATTGTTCAAGGCAGCGATTAACCACTTCCGTTTAACCATCTGTTTGTGGGTGATAGGCTGAACTCATGAGAAGGCGAGAGGCCTATAAAGTGAAAAACTTCTGCCAGAATTGCGAGATAAACACTCGGTCACGGTCAGAAACAATGGTATGAGGCATCCCCTGGAGTTTGACAATGTCCCACACATAAACCCCGGCTACGACTTTGGCCGTATAGGGATGGCCCAAGACGGAGAAGTGAGCATATTTGGAAAGACGGTTGACAACAACCATCACCACCAACTTTCCCTGAATGACTAGAAGAGCTTCAATGAAATCCATGGAAATGTCCTCCCAGACCTGTTTCGGAATAGGCAACGACTGCAAAAGACCAAAAGGGGCTACAGTTGAAGCTTTGGCCCATTGGCAAACCTCACATTCAGCCACAAAGCATTGAACTGCATGTTTGATACCATGCCACAAAAAAATATTGGGATACACGCTTGTAGGTCCGAAAAGACCCTTCATGTCCCACAGTAGGAGTGGAGTGAAAATGCTCCAAAATAGTACGACGAATGTTGTCACAATTGGGAACCCACAGCTAGTTCTTCCAATAAATAATGTTGTCTTTCAGGACAAAAGATGGGTCGTATGTGGAGTGAGCTTGAAGGCGACCCATCAAGGCAACTGTCGTATGGTCCTCATTATAAGTTTTCTGCAAATCAGAAAAGAATGGAAATAGTGAAGCGAACATACCGAAATTGGTGGCCTCCTCGAACTGACGAGATAAAGCATCGACGACGATATTCTCTGAATTGCATTTATAAACCAGCTCATAATCATACCCGAGTAACTTAGTAACCCAACATTGTTGTACCGGGATGGTAATCCATTGGTCCAAGAAATATTTCAGCGGTTGGTGATCCGTGCAGATAGTAAAATAGCGTCCCAATAAGTACGGCCTCCACTTGGTCACTACATGGACAATGGCCAACATCTCCTTATAAGCCGATAGTAACATAGACCGTCCAGATAATGCCTTGTTCCAGAATGCTATTGGATGGCTGTCTTGCAACAGGACGGCACCTAAGCCTTGGTCGGACGCATTAGTTTCAACCACGAAGGGTCGAGAGAAGTCTGCTAGAGCCAAGACAAGGGCCGAACACATAGCAGTCTTGAGAATCTCAAAAGCCTGTTGGGTAGTAGCCGTCCAGGCAAACGCCTGTGCTTGAGTAGGTTGATCAAAGGGGCGGCTAGTGAGCCATAGTTGGCAACAAACTAGTATCCAGTTAAGCCCAAGAACCCCCTAAGTGCTTTCATGGATATGGGTACCGGCCAATTGAGCATAGCAGCCACTTTAGATGGAATGGTGGACACTACGCCATTAGTGATCATATGTCCAAATAGTCAACCTGAGAATAACCAAAAGAGCATTTGGATCGTTTGATAAATAAGGAGTGTGCTTGGAGTACCTCAAATACGAATCGAAGATGCTCGAGATGCTGCTCCCAAGAAGAGCTATAGACCAGAATGTCATCGAAGAAGACAAGTAAAAATCGGCGCAGGAAAACCCGAAAGATATCATTCATGAGGCCTTGAAAAGTGGTCGGTGCATTAGTGAGGCCGAAGGGCATAACCAGAAATTCAAAATGGCCATCATGAGTTCAAAAGGACATCTTGTGGCCATCATTTGGATGCATACGAATCTGATGGTACCCAACGGGCAAGTCCAATTTAGAGAAAATATGCACATGAGCGAGCTCATCCAACAATTCTCCGATCACTGGAATCAGTTATTTATCCTTGAGTGTAATGGCATTGAGAGCCCTATAATCCACACAAAAATGCCATGAGTTGTCTTTCTTCCGGACTAGAAGGACGGGCGAAGAATATGAGCTGGAGCTCGGTCTAATGATCCCTGTAGCAAGCATCTATTTAACCTATTTTTCGATTTCAGCTTTCTGAATATGAGGGTACCTGTACGGTCGAACATTTGAGGGGGCAGTCCCAGGAATGATGGAAATATGATGGTCATGGGACCGAGGAGGCGGGAGGCTAGTTGGTTCAGCAAACAGCTCTTCGAAGTCCGATAGTAGCGCGGCCAAGTTAGGCGGAGCAACCGATGGTGATGCAGCATCCATGGAAATCATTTGCAAGAAAAAACCTTGATGAACACCGTGCACTAGGGAATCAACTAATAGCATGGAATGAAGGGAACCTGGAGTTGCACCAGAAAGCCGAATGGCATGGCCGCCAATAGAAAATTGCATCATCATTGCCTCAAAGTTCCAAATGATATCGCCAAGATCCTAGAGCCACTGCACTCCAAGGACCACATCAGCCCCCTGTGTTGAGAAAGGAGTGCCCTTGGATGGTCAGCTCCACCCGTAGACACATGCCAGCGCTACGAAGGTTCGACCCATCGCCAATGCGAACATTGAAAAGGGTAGAGGCGTGCAAAGGACATCCCAACCTCATAGCAACCTTGTCGTTGATAAAATTGTAGGTGCTGCCGGAGTCAATAAGGACAGACACTTGTTGCCTCTTGATGGTGCCCTGAACGTGCATGGTCTGAGGCATATACGCTCCCAAAAAAGCGTGGAAAGAAATCTTGGGCGGGCTCTCCAGCGGTGGAGGTGGTGAAGAGTTGGTCTCATCATCTTCCTCGAGGCTATCCTCCCAGATGCCTTCCAAGGCAAGGAGGGCAGGGGTTTTGCAACGATGACCCGAAACATAGCGTTCCTCACCGTTAAAGCAGAGGCCCTTGGAAGGCTGCTCCTCCATTTGTGCTTGCGTCAGGCGGCGGATGGGCGGCTAAGAAACTAGGGGGACATGTGTGTCGGCCGGGGCTACATGGGGAGATGACGGCAAGGATGGCCTCGAAGGGGGACGCCACATTCATCGCTGGCTGTTAAGGCATTCCTCAACAATCCGTGCATGTTTAATTACTTCACCCATGGACTTGCGTGGGTAATGACGTATGGCATCCGAGATCTCCAATTTCAGGTCATGCATAAACTTACCCACCAGTGCTTCTTGCATCCAGCAAGGAAGAAAATGGCGATACGCATGAACTCCATCTGATATGCCCGCACGATGGAGGTTTGACGAAGAGAGCTGATGAGTTCATTAAAATCGGCACACTCCATAGGCCCGAATTGAATGCATAATTCACGAGTGAAATGTTGCCCCGGATGCTCCATCTCAAAGTATTGGTACCAAATTAATGCATCACCAGTAAGGTGGAAGGAAGTTACCGTAAGTTTGTCCTCATCAGTCCATGTGTCTTAGTACCAGAAAAACTTTTCAGCTTGGTAAAGCCAATCCACTGGGTTATCTTCTCCGGAGTATTTGGGGAACTAAAATCGCACCACACGTGTTTCTGCTACCAGTCGGTGGCCATGGTGCTCGTCTCGCGAGTGCCCATTGTTGGTCTAACTGGAATCAGCCTGATTGGCCGCCCAGTCCAATTCGCGTTCCCCGTCTCCCGGGCCTCATACGGTCTGTGTTTGGACGAAGGGAATTGAAGAGGCATTGTGTCGAACACCCTACATGCCTGCTACCCCAGTGCCCATGGAGGACTGCCCAGCCACTGCCGTTTGCGAGCCAAAGAAGATGGTGGTCAGGTCCTGCTGCCAGCTCAACAAGGGTGGTCGTGAGAAGGGACCACCAAGGGGAGGCAGAAGAACCCCCCTCTCTGGTCGGTTGACATGAGGGGGCACAGCCGTGGTCAGAGAGAGCCGATCGAGTGACTCATGAAACAGCATCATGTCCTTTTGATATTGTTGCTGCCCTTGCAAGATACTTGAAGCAGCTGGTCTTGGTGAGTTATAGAGGCGGCCATAAACTCGCAGAGGTCATCTCCCATGGGTGAAGATGGCGCCACCTCAGTGTGCAGGTCGCCACTTAATTTTATTTTTACAAAAATCACATGTCAAAAGGGGGATTCGTACCTGGAACAGTTGAATCACCCCCCTCACAACTAAACCACTTGAGCTAGGAGTGGTTTGGTGTTTACATTATACAAAATATATATTTAACATATATGTATCATTCCTCTCAGCTAAACCTGGTCATTCCGGTTTGACCGCGGTCAAACCGCGGTTCAACCGGACCGGCCATCATTCCGGTTCGATGGCCGGTCCGGTTTTGAAAACCTTGAGCCGAAGATTGCTGGTCTGCGTCTGGACGTTGGTGGGTCTTGGCCATCGCAAAGGTAGCCGATCGCTGCCAAGAATCGTCGGCTCTAATACCAATGATATATCTCGGCCTTGTAGGGGTTAATTCAAGATAGAAGAGGAGAATAGAGAAGACGAAATGGGGGAACGAGTTCTCTGCAAGCCAGGCGGCGGCTCAGACAGAGAAGGGACGACGGGGGTGAAGCAGGAGGAGAGATGAGATTAGGGTAAGCACTTGCATAATGATTCAAAGAGGGCCAAAGCCCTTTACATACTCTCCCACATTGTGGGCCTAGGCTATTCCCCTAAACTGGGCTTGAAAGCCTTATTACATAATACTTAATAGCTTGGGCTACTCCCCTAGGGTGGGTCTAAGGACAACAATATAAATAAGCCAAATAACATAAAGAAATGAACTAATATTTCTTGATCACATCAAAATTTGGCTGAGCTGTGCTTTGTGGAATAATTCATGCCTATAAATAAACTAGTGCAAATGGGTTATGTTTGCTAGATAGTTTATACTATTAAGATTCTACTATTGTCTTATTGAATTATTCCAACTATTTAACTAGGAGCAATGGTTTTACACACAAGATGAATCTTAATTTAGGATAAGAATACTTACTAGTGGGTCTAATGGCGGATTCTCAACCCTCAGCCGTTCTCTCATCCGATCTCTTTTTTACATTGTATTGTTGCTTAGTGTACTTAGTAGTGTAGCAAAAACTCGATTTTTCTCCTAGGATTTGGTATATAATCATCTATCCATGACTTGTATCCTTGCAAGATTTAAATTTTAAAATGATCAATCACACATAATAAAATGCTACTCCAATTAGCCTTGGGGGATATTTACTTTATTTGTAATGTACGTGGTGTTTTTTGACCTACGGCCCTCGAAATAACGCTGCATTTTCTGGCGGATACAAGCAGTAGGCGGCAACTTCATCCAAGGCCCCTGCTCCATCAACTTGTGGGTTCAAGAAGAACTCATCCAGTACCCATGCAGTTTATCCTTGGGATCAAGCCTCAAACTCCTCTTACTCCCAATAATCTCTCCTATCCCATTGCGGATTTCTTGCACCCCGGCCACCAGGGGCTTCCATCTTCCCTGCGTATTATCAACACTTCGATTAATCACTTTCACAGTCCCTTTAACTACACACCTCTTTGTCACGGTGCTGAAGAAGTAACGTACACCTTCCTTCTCAACATAAGCATATGAGTACACATAGATGTCAAAAACATAATAGGGAAAAGAAATTAGTTTTTTAGGGTAATTTAGTAAGAAAGTTTTGATAGATATAAATTAACAGGTCCTCTTGTTAAATTGAAATTATTATACTCCTTCTGTTCTAAAATACTATGTATATTGGGAAATATTCACTGTTTCAAAATACTGTGTACATTTTGCTAAATCGCGTGACTTCTTCTTACCAAAATTGAAGGAGACTTGGAAGAATTGACTTGAACTGTTCCAAAATTGGAGCATACGATTCGACGGGATATAGGGAGAAGAAGTCATGTGACTTCCTTGTGAGCTTCATGGTCCAATAAAATGAGAATTTTCTCAAATGTACACAGTATTTTGGAACATAAGGAGTAATTATTACTAAGGACTCGTGGGTGGTAATCATATATGTTAACTTCGTGGAAAGGGTTGTCTTTGGGAGGACCTGCCCATCTCGTCTGGGCCTGAGGTACAAGTTAAGCAAATCCTTGTTTGAAGGTCAAAATGGAGGTGGGCGAATTGGTGGTGTGGATGCTATTTATCGAAAAAAATACCACAAAAATCACGACAAATAGTTTGTGATGGCTCAACATCTTCGTAATATCATAATGACTAGAAAGTGCACTAAAAATAAGGAAGAATGAAAAAAAATAGGCGAAAATGAATCAGAAATGAGAGAGATATGCATCGTTGAAGTTTGTCCCACTAAAATAGCTCAAAACAAATCTTTAAAAATTTGTCCTATTTTAAAGGGGCGATAACTTCAACGATGCATATCTCTCTCATTTTTTATCCATTTTTGTCCATATTTTTTTCATTCTTCCTTATTTTTAGTGCTCTTTCTAGTCATTATGATATTACAAAGATGTTGAGCCATCACATACTATTTATTTTGTAGTATTTTTTTCGATAAATAGCATACGATGGCTCAACATCTTTGTGATATCATAATGACTAGAAAGAGGATTAAAAATAATGAATAATGAAAAAATGAGAAAAAATAGATCAGAAATAAGAGAGATATGTATCGTTGAAGTGAACACCTTTAAAATGGGACAAAATCACCCAGTGTAAGTGTGAAAGAGGGTCGGTCCACGGACGCCCACCCTCTTTCGCAAATATTTTCTATAGTGAATCAATTTTGTAAGTATTTTTTTTTGTGATTTATTATATAAATTCTCCTTCAATCTAATGTATCAAAAAAAATGTAGGTTGATTGAACTTAAAAAATAAAGGCACGCAGGTGTTTAAATGATAAAAAAAAGGTGCAAGTGTATACCTGATTTTCCTTCTCAGTCCTATTGGAAATGTGTAGCCTTAGACATGATCGATGTTATTGTGCTTTAAAATGGGAACTAGTCATGTCTTCTGCTGCATGCAGTCATGCAATTTTCGCCAAAAATGGCAATTCATGTTCTTTGGCGATTGATGAGATTTATCATGTCTCACATATGATCTCTCTCTATCACCAGAAAATGTAGCACATTCAGTTGAGAAGAGAAACAATACCTGATCTGTTTTAGATAGGAGGCAAGTGGAGCAAAAGGGATCCATTTGCATTAAAAATCAAGTTTAATTGTTAGGTAATAAAGAAACAATTTAGCATTGAGGTCTAGGATGATGATACCAGCAGGTAGTAGACCTAAGCGACCTAACTTGCAGAAGCTCATACTTGCTGAGAGTGTTGTCTTGATTGATGGTGTAACGCAGAGATCTGCAAGTGCATATATGCCAGCAATTTGGAATGAAAATAGACCGGATAACTCTCCTATCTTTTCACCCGTTTTCGCATTCAGAAACATAACCTCCTCCGAATTATTTGGAGACAGCTGTCAGCTGCATTAGTAGTACATTTTTTTTGGCAACAATTAGTGGTACAATTTCTTAATGCCTTTGTCCAATGAAGCTCCCGACGATGATGGAATGTTGTATTGGATATCAATATCGACCTTCAACTGGTAAAACGATATACTGTAATATTGATTTCAAATTTTTGTAAAAATATCACCGATATATTGGTTATATCAATTTCAGTCCGATATATCAGTTTTAAAAAAAAATTAATTTTCCCGCTTGTTTTCCAACCTATGCCAAGTGGAAAGATACGGGTTTAAAATTTACGCTTGTCTAAATGAGTATCACTCATTTTAAGATATATTGTAAAATATATGATAAAAACTAGTTTTAAACCACCAATATTTTTTTACACAATATCATATTTTGTCTCTTTAGTCGACCGATAGCTGATACGACTTGCCTACGACTAAAACTTGTTTTTATGTACGGTCCCCGTTGAAGTTCAATGAACATATTGATTTAGAAATGCAGACGATGTTCATTTGAAAGAGGGAGAAACAAGTCAAAGAATACAATTGCAATTGTTGTGCACGTGGATCAGTCAAGACTCGAGTGATTACATTGGACAAGTTTGACCTTCAACGCACAGTAGTATTTCTTGTTTTCGTCGAAAACAGTCCATACATTTCCTGCTACTTGTGGCCACAATGGTGCAGAACTGCAGATTACTCCAGCTGTTATCACAGCATAATTAATGTTCATCATTGGACAGTCAATTTGAGTTTCTAAAGAGTAATCCCTCGGGCACTTTTAATAGATACAGTTTTTTCCACTACATTGTATCTATTAAAAGTGACCGGATGGAGTATTATTTGGCCTGTCCTTTCACTTTTAAGAATCACTAACTCAAGCCGCTTTGCATTTGTAGGTACAAGGGAAACACCTCTAATAGAAAGCGCAGAGATGATATTAGTCCAAACAAGTAGAACAAAATTGTAAGTTTAGCCGTACACAGCAACACATAACCTCTAAACCATCGCATAAACCCCTCCCTCCCACCCCACCCCCCAAATTTCATCTGTCATTCTACATATATGTTCTTCTAAGGTTACATCTCTAACAACAGAACCAGAAATTTTTTTAGTCCAAGACCTGCAAAAGATAATTTACGAACGTGGTTTCTCCTTCTTCTCCTTGAAGAGAGCCAAGAGGGAAACTCCAGAAACCTTCACCACCTTGAACCTAACACCGGGAATATCACCAACAGCATGACCCTTACGACCAAATCCAGCAATAAGTACCTCGTCCTGTGGAAAACCATTAAAAAGACCATTATGAGCATTATGATCAAAAAGCTGAGACCAGAAGTGAAATGGGGAGGAAAATGCTGATTACAGCCTCACATTTTCCTCGATATAATTCAAACAACCGTCATTAGGAACAAAAGCAGCAATTTTCTTCCCATTCTTGATAAGTTGAACTCGGGCACACTTCCGAATAGCAGAGTTTGGCTGCTTAGCTTCAATACCACTGCAAACAAAAAGGAAATTGCTTAATATTACAGGCATGATAATAAAAAAATACAAAGAAATCATTCAAGTATGGCAAAGTTCCTACATCTTCTCAAGAACAATTCCCTTGGCATGGGAAGAGCCGGCAAATGGTTTCTTCCACTCATTACCAAGATGACTTTTCTTGTATGATTTGTCAGCCCACTTCTGTCTTCTGCGGTGTGTTTTAAGCTTGCGCCCAGCTCCCATACCACGTGTCTTCCTGTAATGTAAATGAACTATCAATCAGAATTTGAAGAAATCAAACAACCTAAATGAGGACAACAATCAGAAATCCAAAAACATGACCATATAAAGGTTTGCGTTTGGAAGTTAAAAAAAACAGGGTAAAAATTATCAAAGGTGATTGGTGATATATGTTTAGTGACAACTTTCAACGTGTTTTGGCTCAACTGATTTCTGTTTGGGAACATGAAAATTTATCAGAATGATTTATGTTTGGGAAGCAGTAGCCTTTCAGGGTAAATTTGGTATGAAAATAGCCTTATGTTATATTTCGATTGCCAACAAATATCTCCAACATATGAGCTAAGGTTTTGCGGCGGCAAGAGAAGACAAAAGTGCCGGATGGTAGTTAGTCGGCGGGTCCCATAAACCGGATGCCGTCCATAGCAAGCGGAGGATCCTAATTCCCGGTGCCCGGAATGAGCTTTGTTGGGCCTCTCCCATCATTCTCTCCTCTGCCGTCCATTTCTCCTACACCCCGCCCGGTGGCTGGTCGGATGATCCCTATATTTTATGGCGCAACGGCAACACCTTCGCTGTGCCTCTCACATCATTTTTTCCTCTTGCCAGCGACTTCTTTTGTCACTCACCCAGTGGATGGTCGACGACTAGTAATTGATGAAACACAATCAAGGCTATCGCGTAATCTATTACATGATAAGCGTCGGACTATCGTGTCATCGATTACACAATTGCATTGCCCATTGTGTAATCGATTACACGATAGTCCGACGCTTATCATGTAATAGATTACGCGATAGCCTTGATTGTGTTTCATCAATTACGCGATAACTTCGCCAATCGTGCTATCAAATCCACGATTGCGGAGTGTATTCAATTACTCGAACGCCTTGCTCATCGTCTAATCGATTACACAATAAACAGCTATTGGTGTGTTCAGCTATCGTGTAATCCATTACTCGATAGAAGTGCGATTATATGATAGCCTTCCGCTATCATGTAATCGAGATGTCGCGTGTTCCGCTATCGAGTAATCGGGATAGCCTTCCGTGATTACATGTTATCCACCTCATCACGTGTTCTGCTATCGTATACTCGATAGCGGAGCTTTTTATTAATCGATTACACGACCGCCACGTCAATCGTGTCAGTATGCATGCGTGCCGTGTAACCTTCATCGTGTCAGTATGCATGCGTGCCGTGTAACCTTCATTCGTGTCAGTATGCCTGTCGTATAACCTTCGACGACAAATTTCCCAAAATGCACTCGCCTTCACAACAGTATTTACACTCGTTTTCGTCACTTGAACACCACCGCGCATCTGCGAAAGAGGGTTAGGGTTTGCTATTGCACGATCAGAGAATCAAGGTTTGCCATTGTCAGCGGCGGAATGAGGCTCCTCGACGATTAAAGCTGGGTAGATCTGCCAGATAACCGAAATCAAGGTTTCGAGTTCTCTGCGAGCTGACCATTCCTCCAAAGGGTTAGGCAACTCTATGGTGTATTCGATTACTCAATGTTATGGATATCTACCATCAATTACACGGTAGGCACCTATATCGTGTAATCGATTACACAATAGGCACCTCTATCGTGGTACCGATTACATGGTAGACACCTCTATCGTGTATTCGCTGTTTTGATACTTACCCGAAGGTGGTCGTAGGAAACCAAATTCTTCATCTTCTAAGACGGAGTCGAGAATTATCTGATCATAGGCGCCTCCCACCTTGTCACGATATAAGCAAACCGCATGCTAAAATCGCACACACATGACATTTTGTGTAGTCACCTTTTATTTACCCCCTATATGCGTTTGACAAATCAAACTTCACCTTCGCTATGACATAGCATGCCATCTATCGCCCCCACGCAATCCTTAAAAAATGGATAATATTTTCTATTATTCCGAATGTAAGATGGCACGTACTCGATTGGAACTATGGGGCATATTCGAGCATGGAACCATTGCTCTAATGTGGTGTACACCTTCTACACATGGACTCTTCGGAGTGGAAAAATTCATGCCCCAACTTACGAACAAAATTATCGTGATCCAAGAGTTGACAAAAAATCATTAGTTGTTATTCAACAGATGCTCATCGCCTATCTTCAAGACTGTTTCTTGGCAATGGAATGAGCAAAATCTGTTATCGTGTAATCGATTACACGATAACCTCCAATAAGGTGGTCGCGAGATAAAAGAGAGAAGACCACTTTTCACCCTTTCAACTTCCAAACATGTCACCTTGAAAGGTGAAAATTTTCACATTGTCAGGCCTGAAAGATGGATTTTCCAGCTTCCAAAGTGCATGTGACTTTGATTATGATATATATATCTTGTTCTAACTTTTCTCTCACGACCACGGTATTGAAGGCTATCGTGTAATCGCAATGACGATAGCCACTCCCATCATGTAATTAATTACACAACAGCATATTTTGCTCCTTCCATAGCCGAGAAACAATGGACCATCTGGTAAACAAATCAGCTTCCTCCCTTAACATTAGAATATTAGATAATCAGCAGTATATTTCATTGCGTTAGCAACGATGATGAAGATGCTGAAATAATTAATCAGTATGCCATAGCTATGGAACATTTATCAATCCCTCTTGTAATGTTGTTCACCCACATCGCCATAGGGGAGATGAGTTAGTAGGTGACATGTTATATAATATTACGAATGATCGAATGTACAGGAACGTATGTCAAATGAACAAATAGACGTTCGTTGAATTATGTAGAAATGCTAGAGCATTCGGTCTGGAAGATAGTCGAGGAGCATTTATTGAGCAACAACTCATGATTTTTTGTCAGCTCTTACTTCTATTTGTAAGTTGGGGCATGAATTTGTAAGTTGGGATTAGAAATGAATATATTTGTGAGAGCCTAGGAGTAGCGCCTTTAAGGGAGAAGCTGAGGGAATGTAGGTTGCGTTGGTATGGGCATATGCAAAGAAGACCTTTAGATGCCCCTGTGAGAAGATTAGAAGGGATACAGGTAAACGATGCTAAAAGAGGGAGAGGGAGACCTAAGAGAACTTGGATGGAGCTAATAAGAAAGGATTTGACTTTACTATCTCTTACAAAAGAGGTAGCCCAAAACAGGCTGGAATGGATGAGTAAGATCCGTGTCGCCGACCCCAAATAGTTGGGAAAAGACGCTAATTGATTATGATTATGATAAGAGACCATACATAGGTATGTGTACAAAGTGTACACCACAATAGAGCAATAGTTCAATGCTTGAATATGCCATATATAGTTCCACTCGAGCACGTGCCATCTTATATTCGGAATAACAAAAAATATTATCCATTTTTCAAGGATTGCGTGGGGGTGATAGATGGCATGCATATCATGACAAAGGTAAAATCTGATTTGTCAAACGCATATAGGGGTAAACAAAAGGTGACTACACAAAATGTCATGAGTGTGTACGATTTTAGCATGCGTTTTACTTATGTCGTGATAGGGTGGGAGGGGTTCGCCCATAATCAGAGAATTCTCGACTCCGTCTTAGAAGATGAAGAATCTGGTTTCCTACGACCACCTTCGGGCAAATATCAGAACACCAAATACACGATATAGGTGCCTATCGTGTAACTGATGTGATGATATCCATAACCATCGAGTAATTGATTACACCATGGAGTTGCCTAACATGTAATCGATGGGACGATATCCACTGTCATCGAGTAATCGATTATACGATGAACACACCAATAGTTGTCTATTGTGTAATCGATTAGACGATGAGCAAGGCTTTCGAGTAATCGAATATACTCCGTAATCGTGTAATCGATAACACGATTGGCGAAATCCAAAGCTTCTTCGAGGCAATTTCGGTTTATTAAATACAAAATTTCCAATACTCCAATTCCGTTTTAGTAGGTCCAATTTGTTGCAATTGCTATCGGGACCCCCAAGTGAAGAGTCCAAAACAAGCCTCTTTTAGAGAGAAGCATATCAAATGCTTATGTTCGCTGATAACCATCGAGGTGCATGTCTCTATTTACCACTCCACGACAACCTCCATCACCTATCGCGGTGGCTAAGCAAATGCGCTTCCAAAGCCATGCCAGTGAAAGCCATCCGAGCCCTCCGGAAGTCTCAGCAGAGGCTTCTTCTTTGTGCTGCTCCCAAGATGAGGATGGGGGCAAAAAGTTGTTGCCGTTCAAAAACCACTCGCCTACCCTCAACCGGTTAACTCTGGCATTTTTGGCCATCGCGGCAATTGCTACAGTGCCTTTCTTCTTGGCTTGACCAGCCACGGCAACGAAAAGTTTTTTGGCAACAATTCTCCCATTCAGCAATTTTTCGGGTGATTCAACGGACAACCTCCACCAACTCCTCCATCATTAACTGGCGGTGCTGATTCAGGGAATGATTGACCATGCGCGTTCGTGGAAAGGAAAGAGAGGAGGAAGGTAGCTTATCATTTGGTCACATGTGTAAGAAGCTTAAGCCTTCTTAAAGCATCCAGCCACTCAAATTGGCCAAATTGGCAATACGAAATAAATCTTTTTACCAAATCGAACCACTAAAATGGAATGGAGGGAGTATTAATATTGTATCCCTACAACTAATACACTTAGAATTAACATCCAATTACAGATTCAGGCGGCCAAGGCAGTGTAAAGCACAATAATATGTAATAAGTCCCAATCTCCTTCATTCACGTGAGACCCATCCAAGGCCACATAACCACGCAACAACCTTCACTAAGAAAAATCAACTCCATATTCGAAAAAATAAGGCCTAAAGGTGTAACCAGCTAATTATCAATAGTTAGTGTTCCCAGAATACTAACATATCCTTCTCCATCCCACTTCCCTTGTCCCATTTAATATTTCAACATGAAAATAAAAATCCAATCATTTAAAAATACCAAATCAAACTATTAATGTGGGACATAGAGAGTACAATCAAATTCAGATAAAATTGCAAAGAGAATTCAAAACAACCTAGAACTGAGATATGCAATCGAACAAGAAAACTAGCTAGACCCAGTAAAAAGGCATTCTGCCATAATCAGGAGAACACCAAAATGCCAATTTCCCAGCTACTAACCTTAACAGATTTCATGCTATAGCAATAGGGCCTTGCAAAGCAAAGCACTTCAAGTGGCGTGGAAAACAGAACATTGTATAAGACCCAACAAATCAATTCAGAAAAAACCTAAAAGAAAAAAGTAATTGTGCACAAACAAACTACAGCTTCAACCACCATCAAGGAAAAGAATCAATCACTGTAAAAACAATCATTCTAGCAAGTAAATAAGTAGAGCACACACAAGAAGCGACAATTGCACATTCAAAAAAACTAGTCAAAATACTACATCATTTGAAAAATTAAAGATCCTACAAAACATGGCTGGATTTGCTTTCTCCAGAGCAAAAAACACGGAAAGAGGGCACAGAACTCTCTTCTTTTGTACGGGCCTTCGAATCCAATAAATTTAACTCATTTTCAAGGCGGACAGGTTTTTTTGGACGAATGGAGAATCAGCTAACCCTCCACCTTGCAATCACACCCCCATATCAGCTCACAGATTCAAATGGCATTCCAAATATACCTTAAAGAAGACTAGACACGCTAAAAGAATGCACCTTTGAATCACTAACTTCAGAAATCACAGAATACATTAACAGGATAATGGTACTAAAAATGCCAAAGAGATCAAATCAAACATTACAAAAACAAAAAAAAACGAAATTGAAATAGAACAAGGAATTGAATTTCGAAATTGTAGAAATAGACATGTAATGAACGCATGTAGAAGAAAAGGGAACTCACCCCATTTCCGCAAGCTGGCCGGATTCCGCTCTGACGAGGAGGTGGAGGAGAACCGCCGGCGCGAGCTGGATTAGGGTTTTTGGGAGAAGGGACTGGAGCGGGGGGGGGGGGTGATGACTATTATAAAGGGACGAAAATCGGTCGGGCATTATGGACAACGGGAATACGGGACCCGTTTCCGGCCTGTATGATTGTTCCACGTGGAAACTACTTTTTTGGTATTTTTAACATTTTGGCTTTTTCTTTTTTTTTTCTAATGTGATTTTGGTTTTTTTTTTAACCAAGAGCCAAGAAAAAAAAATGCTCCATTGGAAGTTCATTTTGGTTTGTAGGTATTGCATTGGAAGTTGGGGTGGATTGGTTGAGTTCTGAGATACTTGAATGAGTTTGAAATAAAGTTGGGAAATTTGTAATGTGTGATTCACAATATCACTCCCTCTGGGCACTTTTATTAGATGCAATGTTGATAATTTCAATTGCACCTATTAAAAGGTCCTAAAGGAGTACTAAATGATGTGTGCAAAGCTTATAGAAAAATTTATAATCTCAAAAAATTATAAATATTGGAAAGTTAGTCAAAATTCACAAAAAAAAGGTCACAACAATTCTGCAAAAAAAAAATTCAACAGTGTATAGATGATACTAGATCGAGGTTTGGAGGAGGCACATAAAGTATAGACATTGTTTAATGGAATGGGGGATAGACATAATAGAGTTGGGGAGGGGGAAGGCACCGGCAAAGGGGAGGACAAACACCATGGATAGATGATGAGAACTGTGGGAAATGAAAGCGGCCATGGAAGAGATATGGTGAGGATACACTTGCAAGAGGGACCAGAAACTCCTTAGTCCTTACTCAAGCTGGTTTACCTCCCCCAGCTGATTCAATTGGATAAGGTACTCTTGATGCCAATTTAAGTCTAACTCAGTTTATACTTTGAACTCCTTTCATAAGTTGTCAGAAGGGTCTTATTCTGAAGGAGACATGGATTTCAATGCAGATGATTTTAATATCACTTCGAGTCAAGATAATTGTTGGTTTGTTACTCAAGCAAGGCATAGTCCACACAGTATGATGCCTGAAATTCCACAGAGAGATAACTTCCGTGAGTTTTCCTCTGTACACGGCAAAAAATTATTTGCATTTCATGAAGCACCTTTTTTCTAAATGGTTTTCAAACTACTTGAGAAAATATGGCACAACACTCACAGTGTAGAAATCCAGTGGTCTTCATTTGATGTTTAGACTTTTAAAATGTCATTACCCTAGATGCTGCATATTTCCTTGTTGGCTGACTCGTCCTGTGAATCCTCTAAAGTCATGGTCCCCCCACACAACATATCAACAAAAGACTTTTAGGAGGACGATCCATTATCTCGTCTTTTTTTTTATAACTGGTGTTCGAGTCCTTAGAACCCATAGAAGGGGCAGGGCAACTGACCTCTTAGAGCACCTTATCCCACTGATAATCCCCTCAGGTAAACACACGGCCCACACAACATATGCACCAGTTAAATCGGAAATAGAATCCCTCTATGTGGCCAATAGAGTGGGGGATCGAACTCAGAATCTCTGCTTCAAGGGGCAGCACCCTTACTTGACCTTACTTGATCAGATCCATTAGCTCTAACACTGTGAATTTGTGATTTAACTTGTGATTTGTGCGGGTTAGATGGACAGAACAGGTGCTGAAATTTTATTGCCTGGTTATCCTAGCAACACATTATCACGTCTTCCGAATGAGGCGGATCCAATTCCTTACCTCGTGACTTTTTAAACGTACAGTAGAGTTATTACAAATACATAAGTTATACTCAGTAACTCACCTTTAGCTCAAAAATACATTTGAAAGGAGCCTTTGCGTAAATCAAGAATAAAATAAACTACAAAGAGCAATCCTCATAAGAGAAACCAATGCAGAAAGAGCTTTGACAGGGTAACAAACTAAAATTGGAAAAGAAAAAAACAAGCCAACGTCAACATGAAACCCTCATGAATTAAAACTCCAGCAGGTGGCAAACTTCTTGCAATAGCACCAAGCACACGAAGTCCCATCCAGCAAGAAGATTATCCATGAGGTTGCCTCAGTAGGTTAAAGGGACGGCTTAAGCTTAAAAGCTGAATCCCCTCAAGACCAAGAGCTATAGATGTTATGAAAAGAGAGCATTTGATGTCCGCACCCAGTGAGGGAAAATGCTGACATGGAAGCATGCAAACCCCATTGCTTATGTTATAATACCACCCGCCTCTATGCTCCAAATGTATCTGACGTCAAACTTTTGAGCTCATTAAAATATATACCTAGCTGCTTTTGCATCTTAGTTCTTCAAGCAAAAACATCTCATTATCTTATGAATGATCAAATCTGCTTGAGAAGAATGCTAGGAATATAGAGAGGAGAATGAAAACTGCAATAACCTGAAATGAAGAGATCTGGAAGTTAGATAATGTAATACACATCAGACATGATTTTAATGCTAAAAGAGAACAAAGGTAGAGGTACGCACCAGAGCAGAATTCTGCATCGCATTGCTTTCACCAATCAAAGACTTTCTGAAAATGCTGATAAGTCATTAGTTCATTGTTCAAGTGGTCTCACTTACCCCCACAAAGTCATGAAGTTGATCCTCACACAACCAAATTATTTCAACAGTAAAGACCGGACAAAGGGAATGACAAGATAAGCACATAACAAACCTTGCATTTAGTAATCCAGATTCCTTGCAGGTCTTTTTGATTGCTTCCACACGGCTCCTTGTTTTCATGGCATTTGGATCATTGTTTTCAATCTGCAAACCAATTTTATTAGCTCCTGACAATCAATTTCTTTTTTAAAAAACATGTGCAACAACGTTGATATGCATGTAAAATTCTCAAGCTTCATGCCTCAATCCAAAAACCCAGCATAAACAAGTCTCCCTCTGCACAAAATTCATGTGTCAGGCAGTAATTACACAGACAGGTGTGGCTGTAGAGTGTAATGGTAGATCTAGTCGCTAACCCCCCCCCCCCCCAAAAAAAAAAAATAGATCCATAGTCCTACGAAAAAATTCTCACATATTTTATGGATACGTCCTTAAACTGACAATCCAACAGATCCTATAATCCAAAATTCAATAAACAAGTTAAGTACTCCCACAGTCCTGAAATACCTGCCACATCCTAAAAAAGCGGGTAGTGTTAGTAACATTACCCACTTTTTTAGGATGTGGCCAGGTATTTCAGGTCGGAGGAAATATCAACTAAAGCTAATGAATCAAAGTTGTCGTCTATAAATCTTGCTATAGTATTATGCTTTTAGCAAGAAAAGAAAATAAAGGATTGGTTGCAAACAGATCACATTCTTTTTTCTTTCTTTTTTTATAATTAAAGTGGTCACATTCATTTTGTTTCCATGGCAAACTAAGGGAATTTAAAAGAAAATGAACTGCGATGGGCCTAGGCATTATCCACAAATTCGAGCATGTTTCCATTATATTTGGCTCATTCACAGTCTTCACACTATGATGAGACAACACAAAAGGTTTTGGTAGTTGGTCATGGTATATTTTGTTTTGTCCAATAAATTTCTTCCCCCATTTCTAAATTCTATGTTTGTTTTTCATCAACAGTTTACGACAACAGTGCCACAATGCTACATGATACGGCACACATTTGGCTGTGCTCTAATAAGCACATTATGAAGCTTATAACTGAAGTAAAAAATTAGAAAATGGACAAAAGATGCTCACTTAAATAATAAAAACATGATTGGCCACCATGTTTTTGAATATGGGCTCCATTCATCAACAGTTGGACAAAAAGATGCTCATTTTACCAATAAAAACATGTTTGGTCACCACAATCTTAAATTCTGGGCACCATTAATCAACAATCATGTTTCTGGGAAAAAAATATGTTCCATCCCCTAGTTCCTTAAGTGGGAAGGACTTTATGCAGACAAAACAAAAAATGTGGATGTCCAATAAGCTGTAATAACCTGACCTTTTAGTATACTTTCCACAATTCCTCCACACATTTTGGAAGTCAAACAATCTGAAAGTTGCTGAACAGCTATTTAGAAGATGAAAATGAGTACTTGTCACATAACATGCCTATGAGCACAGCATACTGTGTGTCACGCCAATGCTTAGTATGTGGCATCGCATGTGCATGTGCATGTGCGGGGGAGGGTTTATTTTAATATAAAAAGTTATATCTTCTCTAACTACAAATTTATGACCCATAGAGTTTGATTACTCTTCAAAAGTGGGTTTCAATACTGCAAACAACACATAGAGAATCCTTGCTTATTCTTCTGTAACTTCAGTCTCCTTATCAGGTAGGCATGCACATCTAAAACATAGAATGGCCAATCTACGCCATGTAAATATAGGAGCTAATAAATACCTTGGTTTCCAAAATACAGGAAAAATCATAAAAAGCACCATATACATCAGTCATTTTTCTCGTCTTATCAATAATCCTAGCAGTCAGACCTGCAAAAGGAGGAAGATGAAATATAACCCAATGGTTCTCCCTAGATGAATACTGTGAATAGAACCATGATTTAAATTGATACATTGAGGAGGAAAATACTATGTTAGAATACAGAACAACTTATAAAGATTCTCACCACGTCTCATTTTCACAACTCCCCGAAAGACCTGAATATTGTTGTAACATTGCGCAAGTGTTCCAATTGCCATGATCTGCAAAAATAATACAAATGCAGAGAAAATTTTAGATGGCTTAAGAAAGTCAATAGAAATTCCCAGTAATGCATGAAGCCCCTCCAAAGCATAAGTGGACAATTGAAGAAGGATGAGGAGGGTCAACTCAAGAAGGGAAAAACAGCAACCAAAACCTTCCTAACTTAGGGGGTGTTTGGGAGGCCTCTTTAGTGCTGCAAAAGCAGCTTTAACACAAAATCACGATCAGAAGGCAGATTTTATGCAAAAGCCACAAAGCGGCTATATCAAAGCAGCTTTTTATTGGAACTTGGTCCAAAAGCAACAAAAAAAACAGCTTTTGTGTGTGAGAAAAAGAGAGTAGGGAGGTGGAAATGAAATGACTCCACTCGCCCTGTCCCCATTATACAGACGGTTGAGAGTCATTCTTTCTTTATCTCAGTAAGGGTAAAATCCTCACATGAGACATTTATTCTTCATCCAAAATCTGCCCAATCCGAACATGATTTAGAAGTTGGCTACGCAAAAAATTGCTTTAGGGTGGGCATCACCCCACACTTTTGCTTTGCTATAACAAAAGCGATTTTGTCAAAGAACCGCTTTTCACAAATGCAAAGCAGTTGCCAAACACGCCCATAATCTCACAATTTGATGTCAAATAATCAGCTCAAATGAAAATCCAAGGCATTTGGGTGTACTCTCTTTAGAAGAAATGATTGCATCAGCGATATGACATGCAGACGAGCATATCAAAGAAGAGGGAAAACTGTTTCAGACAGAAAGCAAAAATGCAAAGAAAGTCACTAATTGCACTTTCCCATTTCGAAGAGCAAGATAATATGCAGAGAAGGTCATTTATTGCACCAAAGATGCAACCCACAAGTCATTAAGGTCGAGGATAGCAAAGTACATGAACTATGCTGGTAAGGCAAGGGCTGAAGACGCACTTGTTTAGGGTGGGTTAGTTCACAACACAGAATATTGAAACACAATACGCATAGTCTACCAAAAGACATTACAACAACACTGACATTACAGTTATACAACTATTGAAGATAAATGAAGTAGCACACCTGAGGAATGGCACAAAATCTAAAGACAAATGGATCCCGCAAAGCACTCAAATATTCCAGGCAATTCTCCACATGTATCAACGCATTGGTGACCATTTCATTCAGGCAATGCACTGCTTTAACAGAGTTGCCCTCACATTTGATGTCCTGTAGCACATTATGTAAGGTAGCTCAATTAGCAGATTTTAAAGTAACATCTGCATTCATTTCTCATACAGAACATATTAGACATGGAAAAAATAGAATTTCCCCATAAGCCTTAATTGAAATCTCATAACACCTCAAGTTTGACGGCGTGTTTACTCCATATCTCCCGTGGCCAGAACATGCGTGACTTGGGTATTTCATTTATATCTTCCAGATAATCTCTAATAATGTTTGTTTTCTACAATACCAAACACTTTAATGGTAAGATCTGGAGCATAAAGTCGTCATTTGCAGAAGCTGTAGAAAACAGTAGACAAGTTAAGATGAGCCTAACATTACCTGAAGAAATAAACCCATTGAATTGGAAAGAGGGTCTGGTGCTAGTTTTTCCAGCTTAGCAACATAGAAGAGCTTAGACAATCCTAATCCAACAAGTCCGGCAACATAATGACAATATTCATCATAATCCTCCACTGTTTCCACCTGCAATGCTTAGATAAATTGGTCAGAGTATCCGTTTAAACATACTTAAGTATAAACTGAAATGTTCATCTGGTACCACTGAAAGCCCATCTGAAAACTCCAGTATAATCTTCAATAAAGGCCTGAAAATTGCTGATCTGGCCATCTTAATTTTTTGGTCTGATGCAGTCAGACACAAAACAATTGAAATGACAGACTCGGTCAACCATTCAGCAACTTCTCAGGCATTATTAAATACTCTAAAAAGCACCCAAAAAGCCACTTATGAGGCTGTTTTTCAAATTTTTGGTCCTAATCTTATAGAACTGACCCTAATACTAGTGTTCATCAACTACCTCCTTGCATATAAATTTTGCCATCCCTGCACCCATTCTCTGAGTAATATCCTCAATTGCCTCTTGGTAGCTGAATATCAAAATAAATTTTTTTAACTAATTGGTCACGAAAGACTTTCTCTGCAATTGCTAAATTTACATAATCATCATCATCATCATACGCCTTATCCCAGCTCATAATGCCGTGTTAAAATACAAGAAATAATTATAAGTAATTACATCAAATAAAAATGACGAATAATTAATTTGGCCGAAGAAGTCAATTGCAATATGACTATTAAGCAAGATGAAAGTATGATGAATGGTCAGTATCTTTTTGGAACGTAAGACGATAACAATACAAAAATTGAACAGGTTCTATTATGCAATTTCTCATTTTATAAAGAAAACGACACCAATACACTTTTAGTCAATTTCAGTTGCACTGGTTGTTACAATTAAGCTGTACCATTCGTCAAATGTACACTTAGGTGAAGTTTATTGACAAAGTCCAGAAATGAAAATCTTCCCACTGTTGGCAGTTGGCACGGTACCACACTGCCACCGGAATCCAGTAAGTCAGAATACATTTGAAAGCAAAAACTTTTAGTATTGTACATATAAACAAGTTTTGTCATCATATATGCTGTTGTACGCATACCGGGTGCCAGAGACGTGGTCATGCTCTACCATTTCCCATTATAGGTAAGTTCTTATGAAAATCAGCTTAAGTTTTTATATTTTACTTCATTCAAATCATCTCACGTCAAGCAGTATCATTTGGAAGCTCCCAACATTTAACTTCATGCTGGTGATCACACTCCTATTCATACATAAGTTTACTTGAGATTCATAAATGATCACATTTGCTGTTTTAGTGATATTTAATTTTTGTTTCCATCCACTATTGACCTAGTCTGCATTAATTCACTATCTTCCCCTAAATTTTTTAGCATGTAAAAAAAGAAGTTCAACCACTTACATAAGCAAATTAAAATAAATGCTCCGAAAACTATAAGAAATAAAGTTTCTATGATAGTTAAAAACTCAGCAAGGGCAATATGAGACAATATGCAGATTATGCAAGCAAGAGTCAGGAGAAGATGTGGCCCCAAAAAGGTGTTATGGACACTATGTAGATGGCATTAGTGGTTTCATTGGGACTGCTTATTAGTTAGTTCTATATTGAGTAGGATTAGAATCCTTTCCTAATTTCTTAATCCTAGTTGGAGTAGGATTAGTTATTATTTTCCTAGTTTGATTACTTTCCTATCCATAGTAGAATTAAGAAATTGTAAGGCTACATGCCTCATACTATAAATAGGGCTTTAGCCCTACTGCTACAGTATGTGAATAGTGATTTCAGAATTCAGATAAGTAGTTTTCTTTTATCTTTTCCTTCTACTCTTCATCTGATTGTTCTCCCCTTTCACTCTATACTTCTCCCCTTTCATCCAGCCTTCTCAACTTAATCTATTGTAGATCCTTAAGAATATTAAGGAGATACAACAAAAGGATGTGAAGAAAACTGGAGACAGTATTGAGATTGTGGTCCACATGTTGAGGCCATAGCCTACAGGTCTTTAAGGAGATAAATGCAAGCAAATAACAATGACAAGTAAGCACATATAGGTTTCTTAGTCATCAACAATCAAACTCAAAGAAACGTGTTGACTCAGACCTAATAGATTTCTCGACCAAAAACTGAGCATCATATCAATGACACCAAAAAAATCGCATCAAAATCAATAAATTGCAGGAATCTAAGCTCTGAAAAGGCAAAAGAAAGGACCTTCTTCCAAGCTCTGAAAAGGCAGTGGAAACATGATGAAACTGGTCCATGAGTACTTTATAGTTTTTTGTGCCACCTTAAAAGAAAACAGAGAACGAATCAATTTGTATTAAACATGTAGCCAAAAGCAAAAGAAAACAACGGTTTTCAGAATTTATAATTGGTCCATTTTTTTAGCATTTTTGTTTCTGCCAGAAAAGAAACAAAGCCCGCAAGGGCAGATTATAATTCATCATTACGCAATAAAGCTAAATAACAAAGTTAGGGATTAAAAAGTAGCTACATGCTATAAGCGCATTAAAAAGTTAGGGATGCAAAAGTAGCTACATGCTATAAGCAAGGTTTTCATAATTCTTCTCAACAATGTAAACATTGCCCATCGATAAGAATCTCTGATGTACCTCAGATGTGTTATCTTTTATAACTTATGGGGACTCACACACACACATGCATATAGAGAAAGTAATACTTACATGAGAAATGCCAATTACAGTCATATAGATGACGATGAAAAGATCGCAGAATTGGCACTTTGATAGCAGTATCTATGCTAGTATCATCCTCTGTAATGTGAAGAGAGAGATATAAATACCAAGCAACATATCCACCAACGTCTTATATTGATAAGAACTTCAAAAATTGTAAGAAATCACGTATGATATGCACAAGGGATGACAGGTTGTAAGCAGAAAGAATATAATGGAAGTATGGCGACTCTATAGGAAATAGTGGTCAGGAAAGAAAGATTCTCTCTTTACTGCAAAACTATCCAAAAGAAAACAATAAATCATTGCTAAAATAATAAGAATAATTGGAAGAAACCAACCTACAGTATCTAGTGCTCTGAGAACCAGGTAAAATATGCAGACCTGCAAACAAAAAAGTAATTAACAAATGGTGCAAGATCATTGGCTAACATTACATTGTGATAAATAATCTTGAGAGATATGCATCACAAGTGAAAGTTATATAGAACTCTTAAATGCTCAAGTTTTTCCCCACATAAGCTCTGTGTGGCATTCTAGTGATTTTATTCCAAGCAAAGTGCTTTCACGTAATGTAAATCATTAAAAAGGTGTTCTCATTTTCTGTGCTGATATAGTCTATAAAATCAAAGATGTCAACATCTTCAGCAATTGATTACTGAATAGCACGTCATTTCTGTATTCCCTTATACAAACAAATAACAGCAGAGCTATCATGTTCTTGAACTGCATCCTCTCATTAATTGCAAGGTAGTGTAATCAGAGTCACTCATAATTACTAAAAAACTTCATTTGATCAGTATAGTCTCATAATCGCATGATCGGAAAACAATTGTCAAGTATCATCTCACTTTCCTATTTAGTTATTTTTTCTATCATTCTACTTAAGCTTCAATATCATGCAATTGCATGAACATCCAATTTTAGCTACCACACTTCATCATCTACCTGGTTTGAACTTTAACCCCGTTTCGGATAGACTTAAAACATGGAAGATCACAATCAACCAGATCCAACGGTGCCAGCCCATAGAGAAGATAAAAATTTTAAATGCTAAAGAATGCATCATCTCCAAAGACATGTACCAAAATGAAGATGCACTTTTACGATGTTGCATTCTTAAAATATAAAAAGAAAGACTTTGTGATTAGGCAGAGCGAGAGTATTATCAGTAAGGTAGAATAAAAAATAGTATTTCGGTAGTACATTGTCATGATTCTACATTATCATACAATCGACTTGATACTATTATAGAAATATCATACGTTTTAAATCTACCAACTAGGCAGCTACTTGATTCCCAAATATACATCTGAAATCTACCTGATCCCCAATTCACTAATATATAAAAAAATATTAACACTGACAGCAGAGAGAAAGAGTACCGCATTACGGAGATCGGGGCCGAGCTGCTGGATGACGAGGGCGAAGCTGCGGGAGACCTTGTGGAGCATGGTGTAGCAGAAAGCCCAATGCGGCTCGGGCGGGATCTGCTTCTCGGCGTGTAGCGCGGCAATCTTCAGCTTCAGAAGATGGTACAGATCCGCAGGGTTCCGCTGCATTTCCCCTATACTCCCCATTTCTCTCTCTGTGTTTCTCCTCCTCTCCTAGTCTCTCCCCCACTCCCTCTTATTGGTTCGGAAGTACAATAAAATCCAAATTACAATGAATGCCGCCTGCCAGAAATCTCTGGAACAGGGCGAAGGCAGAAGGCGGAGCCGAGGAAGGGTGGCGGCAGATTGGCCCGTGGCGGAGGTGGAGTGGTGGTCCGGTGGAGCCAGGGAAGTGTGTGGCTGGGAAGGGTCGTTTAGGGCAATCGGGGTTCAAGTCGTCAAAAGCCGTTGGGAGAAGGGTATCTGCTGTGCCTACAGCTACAGCCACTTGGGCAAATTGGCTGGTAGTTATATTTGCCCGTTGGATGCAAATCCCAGGGGTGGAAATCGCTCCTCTTTTTTTTCACTTCCTCTTCTACATCTTCCCTTCTTTTCGAGAAATTATTAGGCGGGATACATCCGAGGGAAATATTTCAATGCAACACGCCTCATAAGCATACTGCCATTCAAGTCCCTGTTTCGTCGGCTATATTGTTAGGCCGGTTTGGATGCCACTTTGAGACGGAAATGAAAATTTATTTTTCTCCTTTTTATTTATTAAAAGGAGGGAAATTATATTTTATGTTTGAGAACTTTCTTTTTTTTCTTTTTACTAAAGGTATTGAGATAGGTTTCATATAGAAATATCTATCTTACTCTTACCTATCTCATCTTCGTCTATCTCTTCTCTCCTCATCTTCCCAAGGCCACCTTCACTGCCTGCTCCTCCCTCCCTTGGCTGCCTTCCTCCCCCAACCACTTCTTCAGCCTCCTCCCTGCCCCAGCCACCTCCTTGGCTCCTCCTTCCCCCGGCTGCCTTCCTCATCTCCTGCCGCTCCTCTCATCCTCCCTCTCTCTCTCTCTACCCCTCCTTTTCCCTCCTCCCCCAATACTCCAACTCCGACCTTGACCTCTTCGCTGCTCCTTCTCTGCCTTCCCTCCACCTCTTCGCCTCCCTTTCGATCCTCGGACATAAGGCTATCTGAGGGCCTTGGATCACCGGTATGACTAGTAGAAGGGTAAAATTGTTTAAAGTTTTTTTATGCCTTTAAATAAAGTTAAAGGACCATTTCTATCATAAACTTCATTCTGATGAAGGTTAAGGTTCCGGTGGAAAGGCAAAAAATCCCTAAAAGACAAAAATACCTTTTTTGCCTGAAAATTTTTTCCCTTTCAAAGTCCCTTTTTGGGTGCATCCAAACAACACCATAATCAAGTTTCTTAAAAGCTCTGCTTATGCAAATGGTATCAACACCGAAGTCTTAGTTTTGTAATGTGTGGGATGTATATCTCCTTTTTTTCTCTAAAGTCCTAATTTATCCTCCTCCTTTCGTATTATTATGTTCATGTGCTAAGCTTTGATAGATGCTTACACATATAGGGAATTGTTGAATTGAGTTAAATATTAAAATAGCCCTTTCTACAATTAAAAAATTAGCGATACTTACCGTCTCAAGCTTTTGGGAAACTTGCTTATTTAAAATATATTGCATCAAATAATTTCTCTTATTTCCCTTTAGGAAGCTCACCCTCTCCCACCTGGACCCATCTCCTAGTTTTGCTCCACTCATGCTTTCAACCTTGTATTTCACCACCTGTCCTCCCTCTATTGCACGATAGATGGTGCTATCGTGTGTTCGAACACGCGATAAGCAATGTTGTCATGTGTTCACACACACGATAGACAATGCTATCTATTTTTTAACACAAAGTTCTTGAGTTCATCTAGGGGTGACAAAATTGTAGAGAGGGAGCATGTGGTAAAAGCTGCTACTATTCTCACCTTATTTCTTCTTCTTACATATGTGACCTTCCTTTTGGCACTGTGTTTCATGTCTTCAAACACGCAATAAAACTAAAGAGAAGAAGGAAAAAAATGAAAAAGAAGAGAAGAAGAACATAGAAAGAAGAAGAATGCTATGACTGAGGCATTCAATGAATTATTGTAACATTTTTCGATCTCCATATACTTGGCAATGAGGAGGTCTTGTGTATTAAACTGGTCTTATAGTTCTCAAGGACCCCGACCTCCTTGAAGTACCACCAATCACCCTTAAAGCAAAAATAGTTGGAATCGTTCCTATTTCAACACTTTTAGTGAAAAATTCCCTAATTGTTGGTTATTATGAAGCTTTGCTGAGGTTTATTTTATAAGATAAAAACTTCGTAAGGACATTCTCATGATTGCATAAAGAAGTGCAATATTGTTTTTCTTTTATGGTTATTTATGACATTTTTTAGGAAAATGATTCTCGAGTTTGCATACGGAGCTAAGATATATTAATGTTTTCTTTTTAAGGTTAGTCATGAACTTTTCACCTGCAAACTAAATTTTCATTACCCTGAGTTTGTCAAATATATATTTTGTTTCTTGTATACATATACGCTTTAATTTAAGTGGCTCTAAAGCACACATTCATGTCTCCATCCAATCGGCAATAGAAGAAGGTGGCCATAGAAGGGTTATGGTGAGATTTTAGTTGCCTTGGAAGACATATACTTGCAAAAGGGACCAGAAACTCCATACATGCTCTAGGCACTAGAAGCACACATGTTCACCTGGTTTAACAATCGCCATATATTAGACTTATGGTTTTCAATCTTTCAGATAAGACGACTCCAGAAGTTACTTAATATAGTCCATCTAAAAACTTTTAGCAGGAGTGGAAAATGAGTTAAATTTGTTGGCCTATAGGGCAAATCCAGTCGCCCAATAGTGGATCCGCAATTTTTGAAATGTTGCCAGAATATTGGATGGAGGAAGTAAATGTTTACCTCAATCAATGAGCCGCATGTGGAGGAAGAAGGACCTTAATGATGCGAAACAGAAATGATGGAAATTGACCTACATGATTGTTAGTTGTTACATAATTATTCTAAGGGGCCGTTTGGGGCGTGGTTTTTTTTATATCTAGCTGAAAACACCTCGTCGTGTTTCACGCTGGATATGGAAAAAACATGGATGCTACAGTGGAACCGGAAAATCGTCTATGGATATTTGTTTATAATCACGCCCCAAACGGCTAAGTCGCATGTAAGCCTAAGGTCAGCATGATATCATTAAAATAGAGAAGAAGAAATTGGCATGGAAGCATACGTATAAAGATGGAGAAGATGTCCGGGCCCACAAGGCCTGACCAATCTGATTGGTCCCAACCAGTGGGCCCCATCTTTAAATATCTGTCCGGCCATCTTTACAGAACTGATGAAAGATGTTACTGACAACTTCTAGGAACGCTTGCGCACGACAATGAAGGCTTAAACCATGCATTTACACGTGGCAAAATATGCACCACGATATAAATATAGGGCCCACAATTGGGCCCTATATTATGTAGATGCACAAGATACATCCAACAAATCTGTCCAACAATACTCTCCAACTGTGATATGACAAGCTTTGGTCCTTTGGATGGACACAGAAATGGGCTTTACATGGCCAAATTTCTCTTTTTATAAACAAGGCTCACTTTTTTTGTTCCAATTTGAGGAATTTGTTGGACCATCCGTGGGACCATTTCATTTCCTTAGGGTACGCCTTTCCATAGGAGATGTACATGGTGGCGAGCATGCAACAAGCAATTCTCTAACATTTTGTTCATTTTGAAAAAATAAATTATAGGACACTTATTTTGGAACATAGGGCATTATTATATATTTTGTAAAACAATTAATTTTAGAATGTAGTTTACCAAAATAAAGTATAGGGTTTAGGTTCATGATTAACTATCGTGGTTGGTGATAGTAACAACAAAATCAAACCGAAGTACACTGACCACTTATTTTTCTAAACATAAAAATATAAAAACGAAACAACCGAGAGTGAAAGGAAAACCATGCATTAAAATCGTCTTCAATTCTGACTCTCAAGCGGGTTGATTTCATAGATAATGCAGCTCTATGACTCAACTCAAATTGCTTACAGATCCCCGGGGTTGACAAAATAATAATCTCAATATTTCAATTTCAATTTCAATTTGTATAAGAAACAGTGCGAGTATATATCTGCTCTCCCACGTTATGTACACTTTACAAGCATATCCTATACATTTGTATTACTACTGTCTAACTCTTTTGCTGTGCCTCTAAGTAGAGTCTACGAGTGCGAAGGTATAGTACAAAACTGAGGAGAGTCCCCATTGAGCAGACTGTGCCCCATATTAGAAAGGTTGCATTGTAACATTTAGAGCCCATGCATGTTCCACCACCTCCGTCGGCGGCTCTTTGGTAGAGAAGCCCTGCCAAATAACCGAAGACAAAGGAGCCGATTGGGATATTAATGACAACAATATTGTGGTTGATTCCGAAGTTCTTGTCACCAAACAAGTCTGATGTAGTCGCAACCGCAAGCGATGTGATTGCACCGGTGCAGATGCCAACTGCGGCAGTTGAGATGTAGAGGAAGAGCCTGGAGGTGTTGAGGAGCAAGAAGAAGGATGCTGCCATTGGAACCATTAGTGTTCCTATGAATGCTGGTCTTGTGAGCATGTATTTATTCCTGGCACATTAGAGTAAACATATATTTAAAATAAATAAATAGACATACAAACTTGGATTTACCGTACTTCATTCGAAAGTTTCGATTTCATATAGTTTACCAGTATGTGCATCAGTTCACATTAAATATACCAAAGTTGAAAGAATAAATACAAGGAACAGAGGTAGATGGAGTTAGGTCCACTTAAAGGTAGAGTACTTAAAGTTGGCAACGAAAGAAGTGGAGGAATGTTAATACGAGGAATTGGTCAAGAAGGCAGAAGAGAAGAGTCAAGCCATGAAAAGCAGTTGACATAAACAAGACAGTTGAAACAATAACTAGCTGAAACAGCATTTTACTCAAAAACACAAAATCTAGCTGAAACAGCATCAAAGAAAACAACAATAAGAACCATTTAAGTACGTATTTTCCTTTCTTTTCTGTTTAATTCTTGATAAGTAGAGACTTTGATGATTGGATAACTTAGTATATCATGGCCTGAGAAATACTAAGTAGTGAGAGGAAGCATTAGATAAAAAAGGAACCAAAAACATGAGTCAACATTTATACATATATGGCAGAGAGAGCTTACTTGGTAAAAAAATAGTCCAAGAGGGATGGTATGAGACGACCAAAGAACCCAAATGAAGATGACAAAGAGACCAATGAAGAACTCTTGGAAAGCCCCCTGGATTCAGCAATCTGCCCCAAGTTGTTCAAGAACACAAGCCCAAGGGTGGCACCAGACATATATACAAAGAAGTACAGCCAAAAATCCAACTTCTTCAGCAAAAACCCCTTCCCAATCTCTTGGTCATCACTTTCCACAACCTTCCCACCCTCTAAGCATTCTAATTCAACCTTCATACTCTTCACTCCCTCTTCACCACCAACTTCACCAGTACTAGTGATCAAATCACATACTCTACTCTTCTTCTTCATTGGCCACCTCTTCTCGAACCTCTCCTGAACAGCAATGGCCAAGGGAACAGCCAATGGAGCTGCCAAAAACAAGCTGAGACCAACTGCTTGGAAAACGTACGTATAACGGCTAGATGCAGGATTGACACTTCCGAAGACCGAATAAACTCCGGTAGCCACTGTTATCACTAGCATTACTGCCAGCCCACTTTCCAGCTGAATGAACTCTCCACAGTTGATTCCTTTCACTAGTGGGGAGATCAAAACAGAAACTAGCATGGGCACCATCGAGTTGAGCAGAAGATAAGATTTCGCCTTCGCAATTGTGTCACTTCTCCAAATCACATCCACCAAGGCAGTGTAGATATTTGCACTTAATCCAGCATAGCTAGTGGAGATTCCGACGGCAATCTGACGAGAAGAGGCGAAGTTTTGGATCGTCACTGCGTAGCAAACTGTGTTGATCCAACAAATACTGTTTCCAGCCAAGGCACTTAGCAGGAAAATGGCCCAGTAAGGTAGAGAGCTGATCATGTTAGTTAGGAAGAGGAATTGGACGCCATACCCAACTAGGCCGAGACTTGCACCAATCATTAGCACGAGCCACTGGGGAAGATAGAGTAAGCCAACGCCCGAGAACCATCCGAGAAGCTTTCCGGCATCGGATGCGAATGCGAGGTTGTTGAGCTGGATTTGGGAGATGGAGAGGAGGTTCTTGAGTTGGGAGGAGTAGGCAGAGAAGTCCAGGTTTGTTCCACTTATTGATTGGAGCCAGATAACGCTGATGAGGCTGAGCCATCTGAGTGTAGTAGGAGAGAGCATGGTGTAGTTTTGAAGGTAGGATATTTGTATCAGATTCGTTGGGTTTTGAAGGACACAACAAGATTCTCCTACCCAACTATATAGCAGATGACCTCAAACTCTTGCTTCCAAGGTGATCCCTTCAACGTGACTCCCCAGCTGGGACGCTGGATGTTGTGGCTGTAAGCAGGAAATGTGGAGTATTTTGTAGCAAACACTTGTAAGAGGACAAAGGGAAGTAATTGCTTCTGCTTCCTAAATAAAAATTCCTGAAAATGAAAGTGGAGATTTCACACTAGCTAGCTTGTATACCTGCATAAATTGATTTACTACCTAGCTCAAGTTATGGGTTTATTCCAAGAGGAATGAGACAGGAAGAGTCTGTATTCAGTGAAGGACAGAAACGATGATGTGTTTGCCAAGCACTAAAATACCTGTGAATCTGCCAAACCAAAATCTGTTTGTTGGATGAAAGGGCTTGGAGGTTGTAGGTCATATTTATACAAACTACTACAAGGTAGAAAAATTGACAGGAAAAGCAAGCTTGGGGCTATAAATGTGCATGAGGACGATTGCTGTTCTATGAGAGGGACAGCACTTGGCCAAACCAAACTAGAGAAGGAGAAAATTGATATATACTCCCTCCATTCCATATTAGCAATCCTATTTGGTTTTTCAAAATGAACTGATTTTAGTTCATGTATATGACAATCAAAGCTAACCTTATAGGTGTCCCACAAGTAATGAACAACTAGCTTTGTAGAGATTGCTCTTATTCTAATGAGATATTCATATTTAGAAAGAAGAGAGTTTAGTTGTTCCTAGCAAGTGAGATACTTTGTTATGGCAAGTTATATACTCTCAATCGACTGATAAGAACGCATGCATGGAAATGGTAATATCTAATTACCTAACTTTCATGAATCACTTTTTTAGATATTTCATTCATTTACAAATGTAGCAACTTACTAATTTCATACGAATCATGTTCTAATACTCAACCAAATTAGAGAAAAGTTTAGTTGCAGGCTTGCCGCGCCTTACTATATATGCTTAATGAAACAGAAAAAGTATCGCTAATTTATTAACTAAAAAAAAGTAAACACGTTGCAGGGAAAAAAACTCTAATTTGGCTTCCCCACTTTGTTTTACCAATTTGATGAAATTTGTGTGTGTAGGTTTTGATGTCCATCCATTATACATATCTTGTGATAAAAAAGTGGTGCAAACAAGATAGCATAAAAATCCAATTTTGCATCACCACAGATACCTTTAGGAGATATTTAATGTAAACCTTTCAGCCTAACTGAACAGCATTTGTATATGAATTGGTTTCTCGTCTACTAGGTTTGGATGCGTACACACAAGAGTTCAGTTAGCCGTGTCGATCGTCATATTGATGCCCAACCCTACAATATTGTTCGGTGGAGGAGGACACTCCTGGTCGTTATATGTGCATGTCGTACCCGGCTTCACTTCGATCATTGGCAACGTAACATTCACATTGATTCTTTTTCTTTTTCATAAACAGCGGTTACATTGGAAATCTATAGGGGAAGATACATCTCTTTTAACCGGAAAATTTCCTATAAAACAACGATCTCGTTTTAATACTGAACGCAAATTGTTTTCTTTTTATTTTATTTTATTGGAAACTTTCATGGTAACTTACTTTTATAGAGAGGTACTTTCACAAATTATACTCCAATCAAGTGCAATACCTTTTTTTCTTTCTAGCATCTGAAAAGAGACTCGTTTTGAGAGTGAATTTTTGAAATGAAAATTTCATTGCCTCTTTTTTATGCTCCCTTTCCAACGCTCTTGGTGTCGTCCTTATGATGTCATCATAGGATTTGGGTCCTATCGTAGTGCATATCAGCAGTTCAGCGCTAGCCGAGTGTGCCATGAAAATTTTCATGGCATGCTGGGCTTCATGGGAGGCAATTCATGTGCCATATTGCAATAGGGAAGGTGGTGCATTTAATACTATGGCAGTAGAGAAATGACAGAGCTTTCCTTACTATAGAATGTGAGGCTGTGAACAGAAGTTTCTGGAACTATTTGTTACACAATACATTACACATTGAGTCCGTCTAGCTCTAGCCTGCGCTGTAGCTGCAGCCTGGGATGTTATGGAGGCCCTGGCCGTCAGATCATGGCCAAGGTTTGTCCTGTTAGAAAGGGGACCATGACCTGACAGCGCCAGGGTCATCAGCGTACTAGCCTGCGCAGCAGCTGCAATCAAAACTGCTGCAATCAAAACTGATGAATTCCGTATGATATCTATGGGTGGGTGGTTGAAAATTAATTTTTATTATATATTTTATAATTTAATTTTTAAAATGAGTTATATTAATTTAGATAAAGCATAAATTTCAAAATATGTATAAAAATGCATATTAAGATGGAAAACAAATAGAAAAGTTGTTTTTTTAATTTATTAATTTTTTTAAAATATTTTTTAACCGATATATCGGTAATATTTTAAAAAAATTGAAAAAATAATATTAACTCGTATCGTTGTATCGGGTGAGCCCCCATATAAACATATCGGCGATATAATCACAATATTGCATTCCATGGCTACAACGCTGGGTAGATTTCTGCTTGCACATTGTTAGACTCGGCCGTTCTAGGATATCCTCCAGCAACGGGAGTCATCGATCGTCACGATGGACGGCGCACAGACATGTACGATGCGCAATCTATCATGAACCACACTTCGCTCGTTCGCTTAACGGTCCGGTTTTGGAAAGACATGTTCTATTTTTTACAAAGAACAAGTGAACAAGAAAATGGCCGGATTGGATTCTCTTGGACAACGTTCCCGTGTCCCTATGGTCCTTTTCATTCGTCGCTTTTCCCGTCGCAAAAGCCAATCTTGAATTACCATTGAACTTGAGTTTTCAATTGTGTAGAAGAAGCAGCCACTGGCGATGGTGAATAGGGAGAAGATGGCGGAAGATTTTGTGATGGGAGGGGCGGCGGGTAGCGATGGCGTATGTACACACAATAAAAATACCAATGTTTTATGTTTCAAGAGTCATGTACTAAAACACACGCCTTAAATAAATCAATACACGATGCATGTCGTGCCTTCGAGAACACGACTTGTGCAGTTAACTTGTGTGAATTTTTGCGAATTTCAATTCTTACCTCACATCTTGAAATGACGAATCATCATCTCTTTCTCCTTCAACTGCTGATGCATTAATGTCATTGAATGGTGAATCAGGCTTTGATCTTGTCCTTATTAACACTAATATCCTCTTGTCCTCCTTATTGACACTGAAAGTCATCTCCTTATTGTTAGTGGAAGTCATCTCCATATTCACAATAGATGTCCTCTCAACGTACAGGTTCAATACTCCATTTGCGGCTCACTTGTGAATGAGAAAAGCTGTCTCCAAGTCTTTATCGTCCTCAAGGACATATGTAGATGTAGATGAAAAAAAATATGATAAAGAAAAAGTAGTAGATGCAGACTTGAAAGATAATCTTTCTTCCACTTGCTTTAATAGTTCTAGGTACTTTACTTGTGTATCAATAGTCATTAGTTTTATTTTCCTGACCATGTACCCATCAGAATTTCTAAACACTCTATCGTAGTGTAAGTACACATGAACCTTTTCCATAACTACCTGCCAATACAATCCCTTAAGAATTAAAAAACCAAAATTTTTTAACCCGTGTATGAGTCGTGTGTATGGGCACATGACTTTCTTTACAGTCGTATGCACGCATACACAATAATTCAAATTTTTAAAAACTTGCGAAGTTTTCAACTTTATTCTTTGGAACCAAATTTCAATGTAAAAATCGGTGTATTTAAACTTGATGTACCATTTTTATTATACAATTTCTCCATTATAGTTGTTTTTTCGTAAATAACTCTTACTCGGTCTTTCTCACTGGTTTTGTATTTTTTGACGTGAAATCTTATTTTTTTCGGATTGGACGGTGCCGACGATGATATAGACCGCGATGATCTATGGAGCTTCACTGGAATGCCTTCTTCCACAACTGGATGCTCCCACAAAGCGCTAAAATGAAGAATTTGGGTGCAACCATGGCTACCTACTCCAGCAAGGGGTATTTTGGATACATCATGTCCGATTTCTAGGCAATATGGAAGGAACAAGGAGATTCCAGATAATGTGAATATGGGTAGTGGCGCTAGGTAATACAGAAAAAACCCAGTAGAACACTAGGGACTTGGGTAAATACACGTTGTTTTTGTCTTTGACAATCATGGCACGTTGATCCCTAATGAACGGTCGGATATGTTTTTGGGTATAGGAAGCTTACCTGAACTTAAAGTTCAAAATTTCCACCCTCCTAAGGGTGCGTTTGGCAACCTTGATTTGGATTTAGAGATGTGATTTTTAAAATTACGTCATTATAAGATCTTGTATGATTTTGCAAATGAGAGGGTCTGGCCTGTCATTTTGGGCGACCCTCTTTCACGTAGTCATTCTAGGGTGAGATTTTGGGAAAGAATCAAATCACACCCAAAAAAGGAGTTGCCAAACGCAAAATTTAAATAAATCACGTAATTCTTAAAATCACAGGGTCTAAATCCACGTTGCCAAACATACCCCAAGATAAAATGCTAATTTGAACAGGCTTCAACTATTGCTCTTCTTAATGGGCTCATTGTCCACCTGGGCTTGTCCACACCAAGATTTTCAGCCCTAAAGGCTGTCCATATCCTAAAGGCCCAACAGCCCAAAAAACCTTTTCTTCCACCAAAACAAAACAGAGCCCACCGAGCCCGACGCTTCCAGTTCCTCTCTCGGATATGCTTTTATTTAGGGAAATGATATTTGTACGGCATATTCCTACACATTTTCCGTATAGATGTGTATGGAAATGTATAGGAATATGCCGTAGGGTTATCAGTCACTGCCTTTTCTTTATACACGCCTCGGAGCCTCACTTTACTCATCAGCCCTCCGCTTGCCTTCCACATTCGCAAACATGGCCTACGGAAGCTCCTCCCGGCGAGCCTCACGCCGCCGGTCTCCCGCTCCTGTAAGCTACACCACTCCCTCTTCTTTTCCTTTTCTTTCTTCCTTTCTTTCTTGTTCGTCCTGACAATCTCTTGCATGGATTCTTTCTCCTTTTTTTTTTTTTCAGTTTTTTTGGGTGAGAAAAGGGTATTGTGTCTTATTGTGTTTGTTTTCTGAGATGGGTGGTCAGTTTTCTAGTGCTTTTTTTTAAGTACTCCTGCCTCCTCTGATGCAGAGAGGGTGATAGGAAAGGACCTGTGAAGCTCAAGTCTCCTTTGTTTGCTACGAACAGAAATGATGACTTTGTTGTGGAACCAAGGCCAGGGATGGTTTTGCTAAAAAATTATTAGTCACAAAGGTCAGGTTTTTACCTTTTCTGTTCTATAGTTAGTTGAACTTTTTGCCATTTGTTTCCTGTCTTCTCTGCTTGTTTATAATCTGCATTGGGGGCTTTCCAACTTTGTTATAATCCTAGCATCATTGTAGCTTTAATGTTTGCTCGAAACTGTGATCAAGAGAGGAGGCATGGATACTCAATATCCTCCAGCAGACGGGAGTCATCGATCTTCACGATCGACGGCGCACAGACATGTACGACACGCAGTCTATCATGAACCACACTTTGCCGGTTCGTTTCCCGGTCTCATTTTGGAAAGACCGGTTCTATTTTTGACAAAGAACAAGCGAACAAGAAAATGGCCGGATTGGATTCTCTTGGACAACGTTCCCGCTTCCCTCTGGTCCTTCATTCGTCCTTTTCCCGTTGCAAAAGCCAATCTTGGATTACCATTGAATTTGAGTTTTCAATTGTGTAGAAGAAGCAGCCGCCGGCGATGGTGAATAAGGAGAAGATGGCGGCGGATTTTGTGATGGGAGGGGCGGCGGCGGCGATGGCCAAGACAGGGGCGGCGCCCATGGAGCGGGTGAAGCTGCTGCTGCAGAACCAGGGGGAGATGGTCAAGCAAGCTTTTCTCAAGAGGCCCTATTCTGGGATTGGGAATTGCTTCTCCAGGGTGGTCAGGGAGGAGGGCGTTCTTGCCCTCTGGAGGGGGAACCAGGCCAATGTCATCCGCTACTTCCCCACCCAGGTCCAGCTTTTCCTTAAAAAATTCAATATATTTCCACTTTTTGCCATTGCTAGACGCTGTTAAATTGTTGTGAAAGGGTTATTGATGTGTATCTGAAAAACAAAGAAAGTATTCATAAGCTGATAGACGAGGTTTTGCATTTTGTTATATGTTTTATGTATATTCAACATTGGTTAGGCTTAGGGAATGTGGAGTTGGGGTGTTCCTTTATTGCCTTGTTGCATTTTATGAGCTACTTTAGATTGCCATATTTGCTTATGCTAGCTGAGGATGAAATTACTATCTACCACAAACGAATGTCTGATTGAATATAGTAGTATCCTATGTTTCATTGTGCTTTTGTACTGTTTGAACTACAACTTTATAGTTGTTAATTACTGTTGGAAATGGATAAGCATAGATTGGAAGGAATGCTTGCAAATGATGCCAAAAGAATGAGAGGAAGACCTAAGAGAACTTGGATGGAGTTAATAAAAAGGATATGACTTTGCTATAGCTTTCAAAAGTGTTCGCACAAAACAGGCTAGAATGAAAGATCCATTTGTCTACCTCAAATTGTTGGCAAAATGCAGTATTTGATTATGATTTTGAAATTCAGATGGATGTTGGAAAGATTGTTAATAAAGCATTTATGATTGGCGTGGAAATTTGGCAAAACAATGAAATTATACAATGCAGTAAGTATTCATAAGATTTTTTTTGCAGAATTAAAATTTCTGTGTGATCAGTGGTAAGAACATTTCTCTTTTTACAGTAATTTGCTTTCTCATGGGCCATTAATATGCGAACTATGTTGGAGTCCAGCATTTGCAACTACCTTTTAGACAATTTTTTCAGCTGTCAATCTAAACACAAGATAAGTGTTGTTATGAAGATACATGAAAGATTACTAGTGAGCAGAACTTTCATCAGGTTTAGAATACAAACATTATACATAATTTGCTTATAGAGGCTCCCTCCCTTCCTCATCTAGTTGCTTCTTTTAAGGAAACTAGCTATTTTCACTCTTATACTTATTCTTTCAAGCTTTTCTGAGCCAATTGCGTTTTTTATGCCTAAACGAATACATTTTATGTGTACCTAAGACTTAACACAATTGCACTTGGTCATTTTTGCAGGCGTTTAACTTTGCTTTAAAAGATTATTTCCGGAGCGCTTTTGGACGCCCAAAGGAGGAGGGTTATGTTAAATGGTTTATGGGCAATGTGGCTTCTGGAAGTGCTGCTGGGGCAACTACTTCTTTATTTTTATACCACTTGGATTTTGCACGTACTCGCTTAGCTACAGATGCTGTTGAATGCCGAGCTACTGGCCAACGCCAGTTTAAGGGGCTGCTTGATGTTTATTCCAAAACCCTAACAAGTGATGGAATTATGGGACTTTATCGAGGTTTTGGTGTATCAATAACAGGAATTACAATTTACAGAGGGCTTTACTTTGGTATCTATGATTCATTGAGACCGATTGTCATTGTAGGACAGCTCGAGGTAAACCATAAATTTTATTTCACAAAAATTGCTTGCTTTCATCAGTTTCTAAGACTTATTTCTACTTGTTTATACTACCTTTTTTCTTCTGGAATGCGTTTTAGTCTTTGGCGCTCTGGATATGTATTTTGCTTTGTTAATTTTGACAACCAATAGAGTTATTGACGCATCATATCTGCTTAATCAGTTGTGGTAACCGTTATTTTCATAATCTAGTTCAATAGCTGATCGCTTATGTTATATTTCTGTGTGCCATTTTTTTCGTTATGGCATCTAGATTTGAAACTGGTATGCCAGATTGCAATAAGATTGAAATCAAGCATGTAGTGGCTTTTTGTCAACATCACTACCTCTCTTTCGTATTTTGATTCTTTCATGCAGGGTAGCTTCTTAGCAAGCTTTGCATTGGGATGGAGTGTCACGGCATCTTCCAGCATCTGTGCATATCCATTTGATACGCTGCGACGAAGAATGATGCTCACTTCTGGGCAACCCTCTAAATATCGCAACTCAATTCATGCTTTGCAGGAAATTATCCGCCACGAGGGCCCCATTGCTTTGTTTAGAGGAGTTACAGCTAATTTGCTTTCAGGAATGGCCGGGGCTGGAGTTCTGGCAGGGTATGATCGATTACACCAGATTGCATGTAGATATGGCTATCAGATCGACCAACAGCTAAGGAGCTAATCTGATTGACTCTCCAATAAAAGATTGTGTACAATTGTAAATCCGTTTTCTTTAATTTGTTGGTTATTCTTATTGCCTTACAGTGGGCAAAAAAGGAAAGAAAAAACAACCAAACAAAGTGTTTGGAGTAGTTCATTAGATGCTTAAGCATTCTCTTGATTCTGTTGTACAGTAACAATGAATGGAAAAAAAAGGTCAGAAGAAAATTCATCTCAGCTGATGCTGAATTTATACATTAAGCTTCTTGAATAGGTAATTTATACTTTAAGCTTATTGTTTAATGATTCTACGGGCTGTAATTAAAGGCGCATATCCACTGTCCATGTCTATCCAGATGGTAAACAAGACAACCCAAAAAACAAAAAGAGAAATCAAACTTTTTGTTATGGAATATCAGAAGCCTTCTGTAGGATCAGTTTCATTAAAAAAAAGTCTTATTAGATCAGAGATAATGGAAGTGCCACCAATGCCAATGCAAGTTCAAAAACTAGTTTGCTATAAGGAAATTGGAAAAAAAATTCATGAACTCATGCCAACCTCTGTCATGGTTGTTGCCCCCTTCCCCCCTAAAGAAACCCTTGTCATGGGGGTTACCAAACATACTATAACCAGGAAAAAGTGAGTATGCGTCATGCACATCTAGTTTGTGTGCTTTGGGCACATTGCAGGCCGCCGGATTGATATCCCAACAGCATCCGCGATCTAAAGGCAGTGGCAGGTGGTTCAAAACAACCCGCCCCTTGTATGTGTGCGTGCCACCAGATCGAGATCAGACGGCTCGGCCTACCCATCCGTCCCTGGCCTCACTTGAGATTGCGCACCGCCCCTAAGATACGCTAATCGCATATAAGTAGTGCAAACCACATTCCTCATGAGGTACAAAGAAGAGATGAGCTATACCTTACATGGGTAGTTGGGCCGACATTTATCTTTGTGGGCTGCATAGGCCGGTGCCAAAAGACACGAGAGCCCAGCAAGTGCAAATCCATTACCATTAGGTCAAATACCTCTTTCCTCTCCGGGCGTCTCCTTGGTCGCCCTTTCCAGCTCGAGGTGGAACCGTACGAGAGTCTGCGAGAATGGGGAAGATGGCGAAGACGTCGAGGAAGGGGAAGAAGGCGTGGCGGGCCAACATCCAAACCGACGACATCGAGGAGTTCTTCGAGAAGTCCACTAAGGATGCCCTCAGCGGTGGCAGCCTCCACTCCGCCCCTTCCGATTCCCTCTTCTTCCTCGACACTTCCAGAGGTTGCTTTCCCCCCTTTTACATTCCTCTACTTTCTTCATAAATTACTTACTCGCTTTTAGCTTTTATCGCGCTACCTATGGTTTGCTATGCTTTCAATGGGGTTTTAAATCCAGACAATTAATGTGGGACAGATGGAGTATGTTAGTATGCATTTATGTCTTTTTTTATATAGATACATTTGTGTCTTTTGGAAATAAGAAGCTTTGAAATGAAAAGTTTTTGTTTTTGTAGCTAAATTCACCTAATGTGATGGGAAATTGTTTTACGTTTATGCATGGTTTGGACAGTTGCTGTTTTCAATTCGGACAGTTAATGTGGGACAGAGATATGATGTTAGTATGCATTTGTGTCTTTTGAAAATGAGAAGCTTTGAAATGAAAAGTTTTTGTTATTGTCTCTAGATTGATGTAATGTGGTGGGAAATTGTTTACGTATATGCAAATAGTTGGGAAAAGGCGCTATTTGATTATGATTATGATTATGGTTTGGACAGTGCTAGTTTTCAATCCGGACAACTAATGTGGGACAGAGTGAGCATGCTAGTGTGCATTTGTGTCTTTTGAAAATAAGTAGCTTTGAAATGAAAATTGTCTCTAAATTGATGCAATATGGTGGGAAATTATTTACGTATATGCATGGCTTGGACAATGCTGGCTTTCAATCAGGACAATTAATGTGGGATCAAGAAGCTTTGAAATGAAAAGTTTTTGCTTGTCTCTAAATTGATTTAATATGGTGGGAAATTGTTGTACGTTTATGCATGGTTTTGGCAGTTGCTCCTATTTGTTCCATTTCGGTATTTGTTTATCTGGCATGTAAAGCAATAGTGCTACCGAGAGACACTTCTTCAGCAATGGATAAAACGAAAGTTGCAGTATGTGGAAGGGAAAAAAAAACATAATGGATTTGACTGTATGTCTAAGACATTCGTGTTTCTTGGTCTGTTATTTTTCCCTTCAGATTGCTGGTAAATTGTTGTCTTTGGAAAGGTAGGCGGATATATGCAGTATGGATATAACATAATAAATTAACAGTTGCTAAAGCGGTCAATTAAGCAGCTTTCTGATTTTTCGGGTCTAAATCCTTATTGGATTCTGAAAATCCTATGTGGCACGTTGTTTGTTTTTAACTGAATTGAATTGCAAATTGGTATCTTGTTATTGTAAGAATGTTTTAGTTCTTATGTTGTGTTTCTTATGTATGTTACTCAGTACCTGTTCTTGTTAATGTCTTATATGTTCAGAACTATCAATCAAACGAAAGATAGAAAAGCATAGGGACAAAGTCCTTCGCTGCGATAGTATCTTGCAAAGTAACCCGTATGTTAAACCAGTCCCATCTTCAACATTGAAGAAATCAAAGAAAAAGAAAAATATAGTACCAAAAGCAAAAGCAGAAAATCTCACTATGCTTACAGCCCACGATGTTTCTCAGGTACAAGAAGCATTGATATTGCTGTGGGAGGATATTCTTGTGATTTCTTATCTTTTGTTTACAATTTACCCTTTCTTAAATCTCTCAGGGAGAACAAAGTTCAACTGCCGGTATGACTGATATATGGGCTACTGAAGGTACTGATTTAACTAATTCGCATGTCAATATTTTTTATTTAGTGTTGGCCTTTGACGTAGTAAGGTTGTTTTCCTTTTTCTTTCTTCTCCCTCCAGATGGAGCTGATGTTAGGCCTAAAAAGGTGTTACTTGCCTGTCTTACTACTGATTTGGTTTACTTTTTCCGGCGATGCCAAATATTAGAAGCATCCTAGACGTGTTAAATTGTTACTTGTTTGATAGTTTTAAGGTTCGTTTTGTCAGAAGACTGCTGCATCTCTTATTCCTGCTGTTGAAGTGGAACCACCTGGATGCTCATTTAATCCTCCATTTGAAGCTCATCAGGTTTAATGTTCATACAATTCATATTGGTTCTTATGCTACATACATAATTCATAACATGAGCTCGATTTCTGATTCAGGAATCTCTGGCCCGTGCAGTGGCAGAGGAAATGCATAAAACCTATCGGAATGAACTGGGACCCGAGCCTGTCCCACTAACTGTTCCAGGACAATCAGTGGATGAACACGAGGTGGGTGAGATTTGTTACTGGTTGTCTATTGGCTGCGCGTTATTCAGTTGTAGAGGGGTGGCCAATGCACATGAAATGGAAACTGATGATTGTATGTGTGTATATATTGATTGTGTATGTTTTAAATTGCGTTATTTAACCCCAAAGGATGGCCCCTGTATATGAATTTAGAAATCACTTATGCTGTTTGTGTTTAAGTCCTTGTCTATGCATGTAAATTACACTAATGATGTGGGATGCCTTGTCGCTTTATAATAAAGCATCCTTTTCTAGCATGTATGAAACATTCCATCTCTGATATTTGGGCACTTGATCCAAACAGCTATCCTGTTGAAATATCTTATTTAAATTTGAGTGATTGTATTTGTTTGCATACAAAACTATTTAAAACAATGCTATTAGTGTTCATGTTATTATTGTTTGCTAGGAATCAGATGATGTAGATTCCTTTTTGTTCATTAGGTTCAGAATCTTTCAGCATTCATTGCTTGTAAAGCCTTAGTAACTTGTTTGATAGTAGATATATCCTGATTCAAAAGTATATCCTTTAGATAACAAGATGACGTTTGTCACAATTTCATGGGAACTTGTGTGTCCTTTTTAACCAAATATCCCATAGTATCTTCACGGAAGCATTTCACTTGATTTTTCATCCTTCAGAGTGTATCATTTTTTTGTTTGAACAGTAGTTGAAGATCATCTTGTCCCGGCTAGTATTGGAATCAGTCACCACCTCCAGTGGTTGTTTGAGCTAACCATGTATTTCAAATCACTATAATTGTGTGACAATGCCCTCCTATGCAAGCTACTGGACAAGTGATCCAGTTAAAAAAATTCTCTGCTGAACACGTGTTTTAGGGCTAAGCATTCGTTCTGAGGCTAAATATAACCTAACTGTGACATTTAAACCTTCAGAAAATGTGTAGTTGAGTGCTGCAGTCTAACTGTGATCAGTGATGTCTGAGATAATTGGATTTAGGTTGTGGGAACATGTTTGATTTGACAAGTAACTAAGAAGAATGGAACTTTTATATAGCTTGGAGGGATTAATCTGTCAAAATGATAAAGTGAGAAGAAATATTCTGTTTGAGATAGGGTTGTTGAACTTCTATGTCGGTGAAAAGCTTTTGTTATTGTGAAGTTGCGTTCCTTCCCTAATAGCTTAAGCTTTTAGATAAAATAGTTAACTAACTAACAACTTGTTTGTAACAACGTCGTGAAGCCCACATTTCCTGGTTTTAGTCCTTGGGAAAGTAGTTTTCCTTGGTGTGTGTGTGGCCTTATGCGTGGGTTCACATGCAATGCTTAGTGATGTTAGCATGTGCTAAAGATTGTTAGTGTGGTTGACATATTTATTTAGTATTTCGCTAGCAGCTCATGCTTTTAGATGGAGTGGTTAATTAGCGGCTAGAATGTTTGATTGTTGTATAATTGAGAGTTGTTTCTCAGGCAGAAACAAGGCACTCAACATCTTTGAAATGCAAAATGACAAAAGCTGAGTAAGCTTGATTTTGGACATGGTTTTCATTTATATATACGTAGTGGTGCCAGTCATGCTTGAGGAACCTGATGACATTTTTTGGGCAATATGTCTGTTTAAAAACCATGAATGAGTTTCCTTTTTAACATGTCACAAAGCAGATTACCAGGGGTTACTGCTGCAGAACTTCTGCAATGGTGGCTAATTTTGTAATGATCTCTCATTAAGTGATTTGCAGGATACTAAACAAACTCATATATGTGGAATTATAGCTGAAGTTTTACAATTTCAGTGAGCACGCAACAATATCGGATGTAGAATGCTTGACTTTTGAAATCTGTTTTGATTACTTTTTGTGCTTCTTTCCATTGTATGTTTTATGAGAACTATTTTGAGGATATGTTGCTAATCTGTCGGTGTAACTTCCTTCCTTTTCTGCTCTAGATGTATTTTCTTGATGTTGATAATGACGATGGCGATAATACAGATGATGGAGGGTCGGCGAACACTGAGGACACTGTGCATAGGTCCAAACTCTTTTATAATTGAAAATCAACTTAAATATCTATCTGATACTTCGTTTATTTATTAGTTTCCAGTTAGAGCTTTCTATTTAGGCTGTGGATTTGGTAAAGGCTAGTTATGTTTGACCACTTGAGGTTTGGTTCGTTGTCAACTTAGGCCACGGAAGCCAGAGAGAGTGACACGGGTGGAGTTGAACAAAAGAGTTAGGCGCCAAGGACAGGTGAAGGCTGAGGAGGAAGCTAGGAAAATGGAAAATATGTCTAAACAAATTGACTCGTATTTTTTCCCAATCCCTCTTTCATCTTTAACATTTTAATGTTGTTATATTTCATTACGTGTGCAACATAATTGCTTTTGGAATGCAGTTTGCCTGATATACTTAATGAGATAGCGAAAGAGGATGAAGAAAAGGAGAAAAGGCACATCAGGCGTGCTGTTGCTAAACAAGAAAGATTGAAATCAGGCCCACCACGCTTCGGGAAGCACAAGTACATTCATAATCTCACTATAATTTGTGCATTTTGTTTGAAATTAAGGGCTTCCACTTGATCTATTACATTACATACTTGCAGCCCAGTCATGAAACCTGTTGTTTTGATTTGCCTTTTGCAGATTTGAACCTGCTCGTCTTCAAGTTTTGCTATCAGATGAGATATCTGGTTCTCTTAGGAAGCTGAAGGTTTCTCTCTTTCTCTCTCTCCCCCCCCCCCCTCTCTCTCTCTCTCTCTCTCTTGTTTATGAAGGTCATACCAAATGTGTTCTGTTTCAAATTCTAAGGGCTGTTCCACTCTAGCAAGAGATCGGTACAAGAGTCTGCAGAAGCGGGGTTTGATTGTGCCTGGAGTTAAGCGACACAGGTTTGTTATTTTGTATTTTCCTTTATGGTTCTACTTATGGGTCTTCAAATTAATATGGATTTCTGTTAATACTTCCGCGATTTTTTCTTCTTCCTTGGTCATAATCATATGAACTTGAACTTGTCAAATTTATGGAGATGGAGTGCCTCTTGAATTACTGTTTAAAAGTCGAGTTAGCAAATCTTTATTTTGGTCCTCATTTGACCAGAAGATTTGGAAAATTATCTTCTGAGATTAGTTTTGTCAACCTCTTGCTACATCAAATTCATTGTTTTTACTAGTGGGTTTGCCCGATATCATTATGTAGTAATTGAAAATTGCAAGGATAATTATGATTGAATGTGACTACAAGGTGCGGAACTTTTGACTCTTATATGCTATGTTCTCCCAGTGGTTTCTATCAACATATGCATCAAGATTCAAAGCAGAAAATGAAAAACTCGCTGAAACTGTGTTGTGGGTGGAACTTTTAGGCTGAACTGATTCCTCTTTTCTTATGCAGAAAGTAGATGACCAATGTCTGGCGAGTAGCATGAAGGGTTAGTGCTTTAAAAATCATACCATTGATCTTTTAGTAACTGGTGATTTTCCTCAATTTAGTTCCATAAAGCAGTTTTGAAACCGTAGGGAAATGTATGAAGGTTGGTATATGGTGGTGGTTACTATTTTTATTTTCCTTCTCTATCGTGTTGTTCCGTTGGAAGTTCTGATTCATTGTAATGGAGAACCATCTCTTTCTAGTCTGTTCACTCTTGTACGTGATACAAGATACTTGTCCTGTTTTAAGTGGCAGCCAGTCTGTAAGGCGAACATGAAATCTAAGCTGTATTTAATGCAGGTTAATATTATATTTTTTTATTGGTGTGAGCTGATGCTGGAAAATTGACGATGATCGAACATGCATCTTGAACTTCGTTCAGATTATAATTGTAGAAATAAATCTTCTGGATGTTTTTTTCTTCAAAGAAGTCCAATTAAGATCTGGACTTCTTAAAAATAGCGTGTTATTTTGGAGAAGGAATTCTTTTTGCAAGTGTCATAAAATTTACGCTAGTACTGTTGTTGAAGTGTGTTAATGAATGCATTTGGTCGCTGGCAAATTTGACAGTACCAATTAATAAAGAGCCCTTCTTATTGCCTTTTTTCTAATTGAAGTTGGAAGCTGTGATCTTTAGGCATCACATCAGGTCTATGCACGTAAAGCTTCCGGAGGTCGGTCCATAAAAACTGAGGCAGTTTTGGGCAAGGAGTGTGACACACCTGTGCCCGCATGCATGCATATTTGTGTGCGCCGCCCACGCCACATGCACTGTGTGCTTGGAAATTTACAGCTCGGTAACCTGCAGTCTTGGAGCATTGAATAATATCTCCTCGAGATCACACCTCCCTTGGATTCGGCCACCTTTTTAGCTTAGGATATCATATAGCCCACAGATGAAAGATTAGCAATAAGATTCTCACTGCCTTTTTATCACTTAACCAAGGGTGCGTTTGTTTGCTGAAAAATGAAAAATTGTCAAGGTGAAAGAAGTACAAAAATTTTTAATATGAAATTTTTCAGGCCTAAAACATATTTTTAGGGTGCGTTTATTTTAAATTATTCAAATATATTTCATTTTTTACAAAGTTTTTGTACTTCTTTCACCTTAATGATTTTTCATCTTTCAGCAAACAAACGCACCTGCTCTCTTTACAACTATCCCCTCCTCTTCTGCAAGCGGATCCTTGCCCCTGCAACTGCCAAATTCTCTTGTTGGAGTGTCTTATGCAAAATAACACTCTTAAACATAGCTGATCCAACCATGGGCGAGGGGACTGTGAAGTCCTGGTTTCCAGTCGAGCCTGTGTCATCTTTAAGGGGAAGGAGGGTGGGACAACTTCCCCCAGGTCATACAATTCTCGTTATCCCAGTCAAACTAATTAATACAGTTTCTCACCTCTCAAGGTGAGGAAATCAAATTCACTCGCTGTTTGAGCTTTATAAAAAAACAAACCCGATGTTTGAGTTTTGGCAACAAAAAATCTTCTATTCATAAGCTGACTGATCTCGTTTTGGCAACCAGAAGCAAAATCAACCCACAAATTTATTTCTATAGCGAATTCCCACTTAACAACAACCTAATCTGATCTTAAAACTGGTCCAAAACCAGTACTCTTCGACATTACACACTATGAATCTCTTTTCACATCTCATCACCACAACATCCATGTCATCCTCTCGCTTGAAACCACCATAAAGACTCGTGTGCCGGTGTCTTGTTGATGTTCTCCAAATTTTTTGCCTTGGAATGTAACCATGAAAATAACGCTAGTTAGCACGTTTGGGTATATAAACGGCTTCTTCTAATGCCTCTTTCCATTTCATTAATGAGTACTTCATCACCCCATGGTCTATCCCTGCCACAGCCCCCAGGGTGGCCAGGCTAAAACGCGGGGCATCATTTCATTGAACCATTAAGCGTGCCACCGGGCACCAGGCTGCAAGAAAATCGTTTTCTATATATTCCTGCTCAAGAAGAGATTTTCGGAGAAAGCGGCTTCAAACAAAGCGCCTTCCATTCCCAAACACGCCTGTCCCGCCCGAGAAATTATTAGGCGTCCCTGGCACAATCCTACATGGTGACAGAGAGCTGTCGATCTCCTACCAAACAGCTATAGTGCACGCATGCGCCGTTGCTTCTCAAGATCGATGCCTTGTGACCCTAGTATAAAGCTGACGTGGTCGGGCGATTGTACCTAATAATTTCCCCTTACCCCTTATGGTCCCAAGCTCCTTCTCTTTCTTGTTTGCTGCAGCTGCGTCCCGGTCGCGCCTTTGCCGTCTGGTGCCACCAAGAAAGCATCTTTCATACAAGGCCACAACCAAGTCCGAGTATGAAGCACGGACACGGCAAAATGGCAGCTGTATTTGTATCGGATATATATTTGATATGGATACGTTAGCGATACGGCTGCCCGCGTGTCCGTGCCCTTTTTTTTAAAAAAACAAAGAGGATACGTTCCCGATACGGCTGGCGGGACACGGGCAAATGAAAATGCCCTCTCTTCCCCAGGCCCGTCCCCCTTCTCCCGTGAACCGTGCCCTAGCTCTCCCCCCCCCCACCGGTAGTCTCCCGACGATTGCTTCTGACGATTGCTTACCGGCGATTGCTGCCGGCGAAAGTGCGAAGCTTACCGGCGATTGCTTCCGGCCGAAAGTGATCGGAGAAGTGCCTGTGGAGTACCTTCTATCATACACTTTGCACGAGCCGCCGTGAGCCCCATTTCCTTCTCCTCCCAAAGAGTCGAGACTCGTCTGGCAGGGGAATCCCGGGTTCTCTCCGGCTCTCCCTCACAGAGGAGAACTTTGAAGAAGATAGTAATTTCAAGGTATCCATTTGGGTGTTTTTTGAAACTTCCATTGCAGTTAGTTTAGATAGATTTTGATTGTAATACTGGTTATTTTGTATTTTATAGAGTCTCACATAATTATGCTACAAACTGAGCAACATTTCAAAAAGTAAACTTCGGTTGAAAATGAAATAAAAGCTTGGCTTGTACATAAGGCCTGTTATTAGACTACCTTTTACCTTCCTAGTTCATAGATCCATCTGTCGTTTATAAATTTCTGATGTTAACCTGCAACTAGAATTTTGTCTTATTTTGTTTAATTCGGATTGTTGAGTTCCTATAAATATTAGTCATGTTTTTGGTTTTGCCAGGGGAAAGATGTGCGCGATATTTTCAATTCTTACTTGAACACATGCCGGTCATGCCCTCATCAAGGGGGTAGAACAATCCGAACTGAGGTATTCAGTTTGTTTTTTGGATGCTTGAGTATGCATCAACTGTTCATATTTTTAGTCCTGTTGGTTGTCATTAGGGATTTTTCTGAATAAGACCACTCACAAGCATATCATATGCAGTACACGTTAATTCGATGTTCTTCTACCGCTTCAAAGCTTCCCGATTGGTAGGATAAACAGCCAGTGCCAATCATGTCACAATTATTGTTTTCAGTGTTAATTGGTAGGATGAAAATCCCGAACATCAAGCTAATCATTTGTTTTTTTTAGATTAATTAATTAATGCATAGATGTAAGGAAATTGAATATGGCAATAATGGAGTCGGGTCTGTAGTTCAAAGTGCTACCGAGGTACTCATGTCGAGTAAAGGTGCAAGCTTTTTGGGTAGCTATTGTGTATATACTCTATTAGATAAAATGCCAAAGAAGGTATTAAGGGGAGCTGATGTTATTAAGGTTGATGTTATTTAAATGTTGTGTGGTATATTTGAATGTTGTGTAGTATTTGAATGTTATGGATGTTATTAAGGTTGATGTTTTAGATTATTACAGGACTTTTACATATGAAAAATATCGGGGAAACTCTGTCAAATTTTGCGTAAAAATTATGAATAAAAAATAAATTTTCAATCACAAGTTTGCAGCTGAAACATTTACAAGGTTTGAAGGAAAAATTGTGTTACTACTATATCAAAAAATATATTTTAAAATTATATAAATAGTTTTTTATTAGCCGTGTCATATCCTACTTTTTGCAAAAATGCCGTGTCCCCGTGTCCGTATCGTGTCACCGTATCCGTATCCGTGCTTCTTAGCCTCCCGGCTCCGGCCAAGGCCATAGCCACTCTACTCTCTTCCCTTCCCTCTCTCATTCTCTCCACTCAGCACCGTATTCAGGTAGTTTACTTTCTATCTCCATTAATGGCCTATGATTACATTGTCTACTTTCCTAAAAGATCCTTCCTTTTTCGAAGTAATTCTTACATATGAAAAATTGAGACCTTTAATTTGTAGTAGCATGCATCTGGGATCAGCTTTATGTTTTTGTGGGATTAGTTTTGGTGATATAAGTATTCCGGGTTATTGTTTGGAGGGCGGTAGGTATGTGCTAATGTACCATTTTTTTGCTGGGGTTTGGCTATTTTTTTTATCTTGTGTTTGAATGACTCCACTTGTTTGAAGTGTTCCTGTGTTTTAGATTATTTGGATGTAGTATGAGTGTGCTGATTGTAGTTTTCTTGACTAAATTTACTTTTTCTACGTAAGAGAAAAACAACAATGAGCTACAAGTTGAACTTTGCTGTCTGATTGTTTTCGGTTTTCTCAAATGCATTAACCATTTCTTTTGAACAGTGAGGACAATATGTGCTATTCTTAAGAATCTAATGGCATTCGTCTCATCCTCAAACATTAATTGTAGTTCTTTGTATCTCTCTATATCTGTATATACATATTTATATCTTGATTTCCAATTCCATATTCTGAGGACCTTAAAAATTTTAACAACCTTATGTTTGCAGCACATCAAGTCTCAATACCTACCATTTTGAATATGGCAGAGAGCTCTTCCCACTCAAAGCCAGTAGTGGTTAGGGTTAAGAGAAAACTTTCCCATGCACCGCTGGATGCTTTCTGTGGGTTCCAAAATTTCATTCAGTTTGATTTTAACACCCCCCTCCTCTCCCCCTTGTGACTTTTTCATTTTAGTTTGTGCATAACATTGAAAATTTTAATGATATAACTATTTTCCTAGGGTTGGAAATCAATGAAAGGCCTTTGAAGCAGGCACATTTGGACTTTGGGAAGCTTGCGATCTCTGAATCGTCTCAAAGTGGTGATTTCTGTTATCTTTTCTTGGGATATGACTTTTATGATTGCTTGAACTATAAAGATTTGTCTACTTTTCTTAAGGATACACATCGAAGGAGTATTTTTTACCTTTTTTCATACAAGGTTTCTTTCTTTTAATATGTGAAAATATTGAGGTGGCATTTTGGTGCATGTTATCAATGGTTTAGAGAATAGTGCGGCCAAGAAGATTCTAGTGCAGCATGTTGAGACCGTTAGCAGTTCTGAGGCTGCAAAAGCAGTTCTGCAATCTTTTATGGTAAGGAAGTTAATTATATTTTATTCTTTCATATGGAAGATGTTAATTTGTATATGTACTTGCTTCTTATGACTAGATCTAATTTCATTGTTTATAAGGTAATTAGATTTTAATTGTTTTTTTAGGTGCCAAGTTCTACTGATGGAAAGGGCACAAGGAGAAACTTTGTGAAGCGTAGGCATATTTTTAAACAAAGCAATGTAAGCTGCTACCCACTTCCTTTCACTTATAAAAAAGGAGCATTTCTAATCGTATTGCTAAAGGATGCTTCCATTTGCATTTAGGTGTGACTCTGATGAAAGCAGGTTAACCGAAGTTGTTTCATATGAATTACATGTTAACAGATATGGATGATAATAAGTTTCTTTTAATTCTTTTGATTGAAATAATTTGGCTTCTGAAAATTATTTGCTCGAGGATACCAGTGTTAGTCAAATTTTGGAATATAAATCATCATCATTATCAAATGCCTTTTTCCAGCTATCTGGGATAAGAGACATGCGATCTGTGAGAGTATGTTTGCTCTTATATAATTTTGTCCGAGTATTCAGTACTGGGCTTTATATTATTGGGGGTATTATTAAGTGTTCGAGTACATTAGAACAAATATAACACATTCAATGCAATATTTGACTTTTATGAGAATCTAAATGATGCTACAAAATTCCTGCAAAGAAAACATAGTGGCATGTTTTTTATGCCGGATGCCCTTTCTGATGCAACCTTCTTAAGAGGGGTCAATAAGATGAAGGTTCAACATCATCATCTTCCATCTTATATTCATATGCCTTTGGAATTTTGTGCATTGGCTTCATAAGATGATTACCTTTGGAAGTTGGGCTTGAAATTGCATGAGATATAGGAGTATTTGTGACTGGTGATTACCTATATCTTAGTGGTTAGAAATTCGGCTTTTGTTTTAAAATTACTTCTTTTGCTGAATTGTGTAAATGCATTTATTTGCACGTACAAATTCTTACTCCCTCTGGCTAAAATGAACAATTTTTTGTTCATTTTGATTTTCAAATGCAAACTCTGATTGTTAGGAGGGAGTATAAGTAGTATCTCTTGAACTCTACCGATTTTTGTGAAAAACCTAGAAGCACATGTATTTTGGAGCAGCACCAAGAATATAAGTCTGTGAATCATTTTTGTTTGACTGTGGTAATGCGCTTGCTCTGTTATTTCTTCCCTAGAATGCTGTACGAAGAATTTTGCAATTTTTCGTTGCCTTGCTGTTTGCTTATGATTATCCAATTAAAAGTTGAAAACATATGATTATGCAAGTAGCATGCATTAGCCTCCTGCTTTTAATAATATTCCTTCTTTAGCACTCTATTAGAGTCCAATTTTTTTCCATTTTCTTGAGTAAAAGATTGCTGCATAAAGAACTAAAGCTGTGTTGGGAATTGCTGTTTTGCTTCCAGCAAAGGCAAGATCACATGCACTCAACTGCACGCCAACAACATGATGTGAGTTCTTATTGTCATCTAATTAGAGCTTGAACTTGGTACTTAAAGCTAAATGCAGGAAAAAATATTTGGGAAATTTTATTTAATGTATATGTAAGAGAATAATATTCTCTGGTTCAGAGGAACTGTTAGAAACCTTGAAGTGAAAATTTGCTGGGGATGACTACCCATGGATTTTTCTATCCATAAAGTTTATCTACATTTTTACTGTTAGATGCAAGATTGTAATTTTTGCTCACCCTTGTCTTTTTAGGTTTGCTAATGAACTTTCTTTGACTATTATACTCTCCCACATGCTCTCTGTCTTTTTGTTACCTCCATTTTACCCTTATTAGCCTATCTGATGTTAGATAGGTATTTAAATTGCTTTCTTTTTCTGATGAGATCTTGCCTATAGATATTCATTTCTTTTGGAGTTCTAATCCTTGTTACATTTGATCTATCATACTTCCTATATGTGTTTTTAATGTCTTATTTCATTAAAATTTATTAGGAGCTTGTGAGGAATGCCCGGTTTGAACAGTTGTGGAGGAGTCGAAACAAAACCAAAGAGACAACCGATGATAGTTTTATTCAGGAGTTTTGTCATTTGTACGATGTTGTTCGTGTTGATGATAACATGGAAGAAGCATCTTCTGATTCACAGGATTATGAGTAAGCTTTTCCACATCTCAATGGTTTCCGGAGTTGCTAATTTAATGATGTTGTTTGTCCTCTTTGCTTAGTTATTTTATTCTTCTAGTCATAGAAATGCCTCTTTGGATGGTTGCGAAGAAATTCTCTGCAACTTTCTGCCTTTAATAAGGGAACATGTTCCAGAAGCTGCTGCAGAGATCGAATCTTACGTTAAGGCAGACACCTCAAATCAAGGTTCACCTTTTACTTTATTTTTATCCAATTTTACATACAACTTGAATTACACAGTTCATTCTGGCTGCATGAGCATTTGAGCATTCTTTGTATGAGAATTTGAGCATCCTCTGCTTTAAGAATATGTACAAGAATGTTAGAAATATCATAGAAAAAAAAAGAATGTTAGAGATCTCTTTTACCGATTATTGCTGTTGCATATGTTGTATCTTGAACATTTAGTTTCGCAGACAGTGTTTGCTTGCCATTGTATTTGTTTTTTGCAAAAAAGTAAAAAAAAAATGATGGTGTTTGTCAGATGGCTATGTATACGATTTGTATACTGTGAGAAATGAGATGGATAGGGCAGTCAAAGATGAGCTGGACATGTATCCCTTGTAAGGACTCTTGTTCTTTTTCATTGGATTTTCTTTTTTAATGTTTGTTGGCGAGGACTTTTATGAAAGAAATTGTGAACATGTCAAAGGGTGCAAGTGGAAGACGAAGATGAATTTTACAATGATCAAACTGATTCAGAATTTGATGATTCCGATTCAAACGGTATTTTCACTAGCTTTCCTTGCTCTCTCTTTCTTGCGAAATAAAGGCTCTCTTTTGCAATCAAGTGTGGCAGGAGGCATTGCTATCATAAATTATTTTTTTTTAGGGAAAATAACATAATAAATCATAAAATTTTTTTTTATAAAAATGACACACTGTAGCAAATATTTACAAAATAGGGTATCCGACAAGTCACGCACGGGCGCTTGCGTGGCTTTTTTTTTAAAACCAAACCAAAAGAACCGACGCCTCCCGGTTAAAAGAGAAAGGCGTCGGTGCAACCAACGCCTTTTACTGCCTTAGATTTTCCGTCCCATTTTAAATAAGCAGTCACTTCAACGATACATATCTCTCTCATTTCTAACCCATTTTCACTCATTTTTTTTTCATTCTTCCTTATTTTTAGTGCTCTTTCTAGTCATTATGATATCACAAAGATGTTGAGCCATCACATACCATTTATCGTAGTTTTTGTAGTATTTTTTTCGATAAATAGCATGCGATGGATCAACATCTTTGCGATATCATTATGACCAGAAAGATCACTAAAAATAAGGAAGAATGAAAAAAAATGGGCGAAAATGGATGAAGAACAAATCTGTCCCATTTTAAAGGGGTGATAACTTCAATGATGCATATCTCTCTCATTCTTTATCCATTTTTGCCTATTTTTTTTATTCTTCTTTATTTTTAGTGGTCTTTCTGGTCATAATGATATCGAAAAGATGTTGATCCATCGCATGCTATTTATCGAAAAAAATACTACAAAAACTACGATAAATGGTATGTGATGGCTCAACATCTTTGTGATATCATAATGACTAGAAAGAGCACTAAAAATAAGGAAGAATGAAAAAAAAAAGAGTGAAAATGGGTTAGAAATGAGAGAGATATGTATCGTTGAAGTGACTGTCTATTTAAAATGGGACAGAAAATCATAAGGGAGTAAAAGGCGTCAGTTAACGCCTTTCTCTTTTAACCGAGAGGTGTCGGTTGAACCGACGCCTTTTGGTTTGGTTTTAAAAAAAAAGCCACGCAGGCTCAGGCTTGTCAGATACCCTATTTTGCAAATATTTGTTACAATGTGTCATTTTTATATTTTTTTTACGATTTATTATATAAATTCCCTTTTTTTTACAATTAATGTAAGATGACAGGATTATGTGGAAATTGTGATATCTTTTTCTTTTTGCTTGTCTTTTTTCTTGGACGGCAATTATTGCAGATAGATGACAAATAAAGTTTGTCCTTTTTCAGTAATGGAGGAGCCCTAATTTGATCTTGTCATTGTTTTTTATAGATGAAGGCAATCCAAGGAATGATTATCCTGACGAGGATGAGATCTCTTCATCGGAAAATGAAGTTCAGCATACATCTTCCGAGAAAGAGTCTGATGGTGAAGACTCTAATTCTTATGAAGAGGAAACGGACGATGGGGATGATTCATGTAAGAAGAACTATAGATGGGCTTTTCGCTGAAATCTTGTGAATCAACTTATTGACTTAAATAACTATTTTATCTGATTACATACTAGGAAAATTTTGACATGTCTATGGTTTTATTTTTTTGCTATGGATGTAGTTAGATGTTCTTTGTGGATAGGTAATGCCTCTATGGATATTATTATTCGTCGTAAACCTTTTTAGTATGGGAAACATGGACCTGTTCTACCATGAACATAAGAGTTTTCAGGTGAGATGAGTATTTAGGGGCCGTTTGGGGCGTGAAAAATCAGCACCATCCAGCTGAAAAAAATCCAGCTGGTTAGGATTTTTGGGATAATCTACTAACCAGGTGGATTAAACTGATTTTTCACGCCCCAAACGGTCCCTTAAAATGGTTTGGGGTGATTTTTTTCTTTGGGAAAGCTAACTAGATAAAAAGACAGATTCTTTGGAAAATCTATTCACCTCTCGAATATTCACCTTCTAGAAGTTTTGTGAATGATATCGGTATCTAACAGTTTAACTTCGGAAAAAAAAGTAACAGTGAATTTCTCATCCTCTGGAATGTTGAGGATTGTTCGCAAGCTCCCTTTGCGAAGACTATCACCACTCGCCTTTGGGTCAGAAGACCAGTTCCCATTTTCTGCTCTACATTATTTTTTTTCCCGTTCCCCTTGATTGGCCCTGACATGGGTTTATGCAGCTTTTATTCCATTACTACTTAAGATTATGATCTTAATGTATGTGGTTTCTGTATTCTTGACGATTGAAACCTTGCTTTTCCATTTAGCACTCCAGTGAGAGAATTTGCAGCCGGACATTTAAAGAGAAGCCATAATATAGGGGCTGTTTGGTATGGGAGAGAATTACCTGAATGTTCATAAATTTAGCTGAATTTAAAATTCAGCCTGAAAGAGGATACTTGAATCATGTTTGGTTCATGAATTTAAGCTGAATTTATTTTTCACTCTGAAGGAGGGTTCTTCCCCAGTTTTAGGCTGAATTAGCATATCTCTTCATGAGGACATTCACCAAATTCAGCATGCGGGCTCCGCTTACCTGAATAACTTCATAACTTCCCTCTGAATTGTGAATCTTCAATTCAGCAACCAAACAAAATTTACATTCTATCCAAATTCAGCTTGAATACATTGCCACTAAAAAGTTTTATATTGATTCAAATTCACGAACCAAACAGCCACATAGTAGCACTTCGTCTATGCTAAATTGAGCTGGTTTCCCTCATTTTTGGTACGGAATCCCCAAAAGGAAACACAGGAAACACCTTTTATTTTTTGCTTCAGTGGCCTTATTTCTTACTGGACATTGTTTACCTTTGCACTAAATTTGTACTCCCAAACCCTATACTGGGTTTTGATTGGACAGAGAAAAAATTGGTTCAAGTGAGAATGGGGAATCCATTTTCATCCATCCAATCAAAACCCGGTGTGGGGTTTTGGAGTACACAATTTAGTGCATGAATATCATTTTCTACACCTTTGTACAGTTATCAGCTTCATGTCCTTTTCTACAGGTATGCCCGTGCTCTGGAGTAATGTATTTTATATTTTGTGCTAAAACTGTCTTGAAAGGAATGAAGACAATAGAATCAGCAGTTCAGTTCTTCACTCAATTCTATAGAATATCCATCTCTTAATTTAAACTTTCTGGTAGGGCATGTTGGTCTGGACCAATCTGATTGGTCCAGACTAGTAGGCCCTACCCTCCCGACTGTGGAGCTGTCTATTTAGCAGCCACTTTTATAACTCAACTTTATAAATACTCTTGAAAATATAGGATGACAGAGATCAAACATATAATTTTAAGTGTTTTCACTGTCTAGACCTTTTTTTCTACTTTTGATCACAAAAATAACATATCAATCCACCAAAGATCAAAAGAATAGCTAGTCCATCAACAGTTCCACCAACAATCACGTGCAGTTTCTTAACACTAATTTTTTCACCCTTCTCCTCTCTTGAGTTCCTATCAACCTTGACCATATAATTCAGACCTGTTTCTATCTCAACCTGCTTGAAACCCCTCACAAGCTCATATTGGAAGCAGCCTTTCATGGACAAGTTGGAGCTCCCATCAGAGAACAAAACTGCTGCACAAGAACAGTCCTCCATGCACAATTTCACACATTCATCTTTCCTCATCATGGTGGAGGCTAGTGGAACTCCCTTTAAAACACTAGTAACTCCATCTAATTCCATCATTTTCACATCTTCGATGCGGCAAAATCCTTCAGACAATCCTTCCCCACAAGTAGAGACTATTGGATGGGAATCCCTGGAAAATTTCATGCAGCTGCAACTATTAGAGTAAGTGCACACACCATAAGTTACACAAGGTAAGGGAAGATCAGATGTACCATTGGTTGCCTTTTTGAGGTGAATAATGCTAGAAACCAAGTGACCCTTCTGTTCCTAGTGCAAGAAATCTGATGGGCTCTGATCTATTTGACAAAATTTGTGCAATTTTCTTAGAATGTTGATCAAGTAGCTTCAATCCAGATGAACCCAATTAGGCAGTTGAGATTTTCCGCCCTCTGTCAGGCCTGAATTCCCAGTAAGAATAGTTCTGCTTATCATAGTTGAAGTATAATGCTAGTTTTTCCGACTGAGTTTCAAAGGTGAAGAACCAAGCTGAATTGTTAGACAATGCAGACAAGCTGGCTGGGGGTACTGAGCCTTTGTCCCCACAACATTGTGTGAGCTGGATAGCTGAAGCTCTCCCACTTTGTTTGGTTTTGGGAATCAATTAAAACGAGATTACCAGTTCTTAAAAGCTCCAGCCTCTGCCAAATCCAGCAAGAAATTTTATAATTTGACACTAACTTTGAGAAACAATGCATTAGGTGCAAAGCGTTTTACAAAATGGCTTCTTCTAAAGCTCTCCCACTTTGTCTCAGGGCACATTTGGAAAAAGAAGTGGCTTCTTCTAAAGCTGTTTTCTCTTTCATCAAACGTCTCATCACACTGAAAGAAAAACGCTTTCCCTAACCCTCCTTAAGAGATTCTCTGGAAAAACAACTTATAAAGAAGCGCTTTATATTCCCAAACGCATCGTTAATTTGATATGAGACATAAGTTGGTTGGTTTGGTGGGAACGTGATGGTAGATCGCGCTAAATTTAGGATGTTCACTTCCCAGCCATGGAAGAAATTCAGGGGATAAAAAAGAAAAGAAAAATTCCCAAGACAGATCAATTCTTTGGTTAACAAATTAACGAATGTCTTTTTTATCTATTTTAGACAGCAAAATTACCCTTCTGTTTTGCTTGTTTATTTTTGCAAGAAGCAGTCTAGAGTGTTGATTGTGAAAATATAAAGATATGAATACAAATCTTAGACAATTATCTTAGTTCAATTAATTATGAGACAGACGGGATGTGCACACTAACATTTAAGGTCAGAAGGTGCAGTTCTGAAGGCTAGAGCTTAGGTACAGCAATGTACCACATAAGAAAACCACTACAAAAATGACAACCTATGTGATCGTCATCATCATAATTATCACCCCCACCACTATTCTTCAATTGCCTTGGTGGGTGACACAGTCTTCTTTACTTCAACACCTTCCACTTGTAATTTACATACTCTTCTCTTCTGCCACTAGGTCCTGACTTCCTATCCACTTCCCACCACTATCTCATTCTCCTGATGGAAACTTCCACTAAAGATTGAAAAGCTGCAAGAGAACCCACTAACTTGAAAAGGCCATATTTGATCAGTGTCATGATTTTAAGGTAGGCAAAACGAATGAGAGCAGAGCAACCTTTCCAATACATTCTCCAGCAGCACTGCATTATTGGTCCATTCTCACAATTCACGAAAAGACCGAGTCATTTATAAACTCACTCAGTTGAGTTGTCACATTGAAAACAAAAAACGATTCGCACATTGAAAGGTTGCAATTTGCATGGGAGAGGTTGTAGCTAGAATAGTACCTCTACACCTTGTCCCGATGTCTCTGTCCTCCATCCGGGTCCTGACCGAGTCCCGAAGCCGCAGCTCACCGTCTCTCGTCAACTCTACCACATAGCTTCCAGATGGCGAGAACTCGGATAAGCGCTTCGAGCTCCAGACTTCCACTTCGCCCAACAACACAGAAATAGAACACACATACCTCTCCCTATGTGAATACTGAAAAGCACTCTGTGTTTTGGTGTGGTTATCAATTTGAGAATAAAAAAGGTGATAATGGGGGAGCGGAGCAAAGATAGTTGGCCAGATTTGCTGCATATGAATTCTTATTGTCTTTCTCTGATTTTTCCCAGATGCGGCAGTTTACTGTGTGGTTGCAGCAGAGTCAATTGGAAGGCAGATTCCTCTTGCTTTCCTAGAAAGGATAAAGGATGACTTTATCCAGCAATATGGTGATGGAAAAGCTGCAACTACTATTGCTAACAGCCTTAACAGAGAGTTTAGGCAACTTTCTTCAGAAAGTTGGGGTAGTGAATGCAAGAATTTTATTTTTTGGGAGAAAAAAGAAATTTGCTTCAATTGTGATTGACATGTTTTTCCTTAACTTTCCAAGCCAAAGTTGAAAGGGACATGCAATATTGCATTGATCATCCGGAGGAGATTAGCAAGCTTGTGAAAGTTCAGGCTCAGGTTGTTGAAGTTCAAGGATTATTTTTCCCCATATGTCCACTTACATTATGTGGCATTCTTAAGACATCAGCTTCTGCATGTTGAACTTGCATGCCTCGTATGTTATTATTAATATGTTAATACGTTGTGTAGGTTGCTACAGCATGTGCTCTTGCATCATACAAGCTATGTGTTGCCTGTTCATATTTATCTAGATCGCAAAACTGATATGATAATGGCAGGAGGGTGGCATCCGATGAAAATCATGTACAACGTAGGTTTTAGATCTGATGGAAATATCAGTGCTTTTCATGTCAATATCTTGATTGGTTTTTTTTAGTTCGACCAATTCCAGTTTTCAGCCACTCATTCCAGCTGTTCTTGTTTTGCTGCACACAATCCGTGCACGACTCTTTTCTTGTTGCTCATTCTCTTGGCAGAAGAGGTAAATTAAATTGGTATATTTCTTGAAGGAAGTCACTAATGTGTATCATCTCTTCTTCTGGTTTTTGTTGGATCCATTGTTCTTCTGTTAGTTTTCTCTTTTTTCTTTTAAGGGTCATAATTGGTACTGGAGTAGGCAATTTTTATTGTAGTGCTTTATCTATTACCTTTTCTATCTAGACGTTGCATTTATCTTAAATTGAATTCATGTCTAGAAGTTGTTCATTCTTCTTGTTTATTGACCCTTCTTAATTTTTGAAATAGATGAATATAGTTTTAATTTAGTTTGTTGTTATGGTAAACTATTATGTTATTCACTTTTATATATTTGCACTTGCATCTTCAGATCAAGCACGTCGGCTAAGCTACAGGGACGATTCTTTTTATTTTTTATTTGTTAAAGAACACAATTCATTGAATAAAAATTTTTGTATGATTTTTTATGTAATGCAAGTACTAATTTAACGATGAAGAAAGTTGATGTTCTTGGTTAATTATTATTATATTTATTACACAAAATTTATACAATACAAAGGGAAAACCATATACTGGCAGCATATTGCGGTTTTTTCTTGCATTTTAAAAATCTATTAACGACGGATAAAAATAGTCGCTATATATCGGCAGAACAGTAATATACATCGACCTTTTTGACAAAGTAAGAAATCTTTTAGCGACAGTTTGTAGCCCGTCGCTATATATTTAGCGACGGAATGTCTCCGTCGCAAATAAGACAACCTCCGCCCCTTCAGCGACGGATTTTGCCATCTAATGGTTTCCACGTTCAATGCCGCCCTGAAGCGGGGGACAGCCAGTACACCAGATTTTAATATGAATGCTCTTCCATGAGGCCCTGACTTGTAGAACGACGGGACCGATACACTGATCTGGTTGTGGACCAAGAAGGCAACATATTCAAAGAGGCTGAGAGAGAACAATGATTATGTGAGGCTAAACAATAGGGAAAGAAGCACCATCGTTGGAAGGTGCATAGTGGCGCTCTATTCTCATGTAACTGGCTAAATGACTAAGTGGAGAAGGATTTTGAAATTTGTCAATGGTGACCTTTGTTGGTGGATGGAATGGGACTTAAAATCCACTCCGAACACCCTCTCAAGATCTTCACAAGTCAATCGATCATCACCCATATATGTAATAACAAATTGAAAAATAAAATAGGTTGAAGATGAAAGGACAAAGTACAAAGTGCACATAAATAACATCAAAGTACAAAGAGAAACACAACCAATACGTATTCTTTCTTCTATGTAGAGGAGAAATAAAAACAAACCTAAAAGGGGAGAAGAAAGGAGAGGAAGCCAAATGAGGAAATGTGAGAGCTTTTTTGGATGAAGGTGAAACAAGGTTGAAGAGGTTTGAGTGTTAAACTTTTGTAAGTGTTTTGAAGACTTCAAAGTGAAAGTTTACTCTTCCTTATGGTGTAGCCAAATCGGTGAACCCAAAATAAGAAGAAAAAAAGAGAAAAAAATAAACAAAAGGTCATACGGCAAAACAAATTAATCAAACTACCAAACTAAAAGGTGAAATAACTTGTTAATGACTCAATTTGTTGCTTTGCTTTTTAAAATAATCATTTATAACAACCAATAACGCACTCCATATCATGGCTCTTCAAATATTCTCGTTTGACATGAACAAAGCAAGAATTAAAACTCAAGCCTCCTACATGTGTTCATATTTTTCTCCTCTCTTGGCTTTGCACATTCCTTCATGGGACCCCGTGGGTAATAGTCCGTTGAGGTTTGAGCTAGTCCACAAAGGAAAAGTACAAGGTGTCTTATATTCTAATGAACAACTTGTGGAGAAACCTCTCCTGATATGGCTTGAAGCTACAAGTTCCGTAAAAAGATCATCTATGAAAGTTCCCTCACGACCCTTAGGCTCATCCTCTTCCATTGAATTGTCTTCTAAAATGCTGTTGGCCTATTCTCTTGCATTTTAGATCCTGAACCAATCAAATTATCAACTGTAATAAGAACATAAAGTGCGTAAGTATACCAAGACAAATAGGTAGAGAAACACTTTAACATTTTTAAGTGTTTGGACTATAGATCTATGGGGAAAAATGATATTGAGTAGAAAAAAATGCAAAGTTTGCCATTGTATGAATCAAAGAAATTTGATAAAAACATACTCCCTCCCGTCAATTTTAATAGATATAGTTTTTTTCAAATACCCTAAAAATTTAGTTCATTTGAAAAAACTGTATCTATTAAAAGTGACCAGAGGGAGTACATATTAACTAAATATATGTGGAGAAATTGTATACATATAGTAATGCATTGTATAGTACATGGTGATTAAGAGATGAGAGAAATCGAAACAGGCCCTTGGATAAATTCTGATGAATAAAGAAAGCAAGAGAAATGTGATGTGTGTCGCAAGGAGACGGTCCCCACAAACATGCAAAGGGTACTCGCCTTCTTCCAATTTGAGACAGGCCAATCAGCTTTTGACACCTGACAGAATTGACTTTCTGCATTCAATGAAATCTGCATTTCCTTATAATGTCCGATTTGGTTTGGATATTCGGATTCGAGCGTGCATTTTTTTATAATGTCCGATTCGGGTTATACAAACTATATAGTCAATTCGTACTGTTAAATGGCTTAACTGTGCCCAAGTTATGCATTAAGAAGGCAGGCACAGGTGGATTAAGGAGCTTGCTACAGTGCTTTCCATTGAAGATCCTGGTGCGCGCATGGCTGTAAATTAAGCGGATCTTGGCCCGTGATAAATTCAATTCTTGTTAGATCCTACAGAATAGGAATTTCTTAAGTATAGTAGGATATATTATATACTAGAATTTGACAGTTGACTTCAAATGTTATCAGATATATCAAAATGGAGTAATACAGTGTTACTAAACAAAGAATTGAGTGATACAAAAAATAGGGCCATCATTGATTTTCAAGTTCCAATGTGAAATGTACACTGCTCAATCAGACTCTACTAGATACTGTTGTATTCAACATCTCAACGAGGGGCTATCGTGGTTAATGTCACCTGATTTATAGAATAACTGGCTGCTACAGGAGCAGATGAACCAACAGTGTTTGAACTTCTATCAGAAAAGGCAGGCATCTTGGGGTCAGGGAGATTTGTGCTGTCGCTGCCTAACATGGAGATGACAGAATTCATGGTTGGTCTGTCATTGACATCCTCTTGGACACACAGTAAACCCACATTGATACATTTCAGCACTTGTTGGGCCACGGATGAGTCCTTGCACACCGGATCTAGACGCTCCATTCCTGTGCCTTCTCTCCACAAGTGCCATGCCTGCAAAAATAGTTCATTCCATTTCCTTTATCCTTAATGAATGTACATAGCGGGTGTTCCTTCAAAAAAAAATGTAACAGCTAGATGTCAAGAAAAGAGAGTATACTGTGATAAAGGGTAATTAGAAGTATACATTTCCTAAGAGGTAGATCGAATGTTTGGAAGGGTAAAGCCCTGTGTCCTTCCTTCCACTGACAACTTCAATAAGCAGAACGCCGAAACTGAAAACATCTGATTTCTCTGAGAACTTCCCATTTAATGCATATTCAGGTGCCATATATCCACTGCAATATCATAATTCATGAGCCAGAATAAACTTGGTATAATAAGAAGTAATATACTCATAATCGTTGGTTGCAGGCTTGGTGATTGTCCTTACAATGTACCAACAACTCTGTTTGTATTTGCCTCCGTTTGGTTGCCTCCAAAGATCCTGGCCAATCCAAAGTCTGAGATTTTGGGGTTCATTTCACCATCTAATAATATGTTGCTCGCTTTCAAGTCTCGGTGGATTATTTTTAGTCTTATCTATGTAGATAGAGAAGACCTTGAGCAATTCCTTCAATAATGCTGAAACGCATCTTCCAGTCTAGCGGTATCTTCTGATTCGGGGCTGTTTATCAGTAGAATGAGTTTTGAATTAAGAAAACAGAGTTGCCAATTCGACCTGATAAATACCTGAATTATAATTCTCCAATTAAACAAACAAAGCATCTGAATCATGATCTGATATTGCTAATGAGATACATAATCTGGATAGAAGACAGATTAGTGCTAATAAGACACATAATCTGAATAGAAGACAGATTAGTTGATCTAGTTGACGTAGGCTTCTAATTTTTTAGCTTAATCAAGTGCACTGACCAACTTAGATTATATACTTGAGACTTTCTAATTAGGCGGTATCCTGAATGATAATGTTTGAAGAAAGTGACGCTAAACTACGTAGGATTCTAATTTTTGAGCTTAATCAAGTGCACTGACCAACTTAGATTATATACTTGAGACTTTCTAATTAAGCGGTATCCTGAATGATAATGTTTGAAGAAAGTGACGCTAAACTACGTAGGCTTCTAATTTTTGAGCTTAATCAAGTGCACTGACCAACTTAGATTATATACTTGAGACTTTCTAATTAGGCGGTATCCTGAATGACAATGTTTGAAGAAAGTGACGCTAAACTAGTTAGCTACTGAGTTTAAGCAGAACACACCGAATAGGAATTTATCCAAGCTTTTGTTAGGGAGATATTCATAGATGAGCAGTTTCTCTTCTCCATGGATGCACCATCCCAGGAGCCTCACAAGATTTTTGTGCCGGAGTTTCCCAATGAGCTACACTTCATTTCTCAGCTCAACTAGGCCTTGTCCGGAGCTTTTAGATAGTCGCTTCACAGCAACTTCTTGAACCAGTAACTTTCCCTGCAAATTGATTTTCAACAAGTTTCCAATGGTATGAGCAATATAGTTTAATGCTTGAATTTTTTTTCTGCAAAATGTGGAATAATTATTTATATAAAAAAAACAGCTGCTACCTTGTACACTTTTCTGAATCCTCCTCCTCCAAGTTTATTAGCTTCTGTGAAGTTGTCTGTTGCTGTTACTATGTTGTGAAAATGATATAATGGCACCTCGGCTGCAATTGCATCATTGGAGTTTAAAGTGCTATTAGTAATTAGGCCGCTACTGGTATTGGCTTGTAGTATTGCTTTATCTTGTTCCTTTGGTCCTGGTTGGTAGAAATAAACAAGGTATGAAATTCAGTTGAGAAAAGATACAAAATTGTTTCAACATTTTCTCACAAGCCGAATTTGGATTGGCTGGATTGATCAGTATTATGAGAACACTACTTACAAAAACCAAATGCTCCCTCCGTCCAAAAATATATGTCCTCATTTGAAAACCAAAATGAACTAAAATCACTTGGGTATTCTAATGAGGAAATATAATTTTGGACGGAGGGAGTATCAGTTTGCCTTGCCATATATTGTAATTCAGTACGCACATTGTTCTGCTTAGGTTAAAGTATACCTGATTTATATACGAGGACGGTTTACATGAGATCGGCCAATTTTTTGAGCCGTTAGATTCTAATCTGAGGGTGGGTATCAAATCAGTTGGGAAGTGAGTGCATCAAATCAACAAGTAGGTGAGGAGTTCCTATAGCTATTTGTAGCCGTCAGATCATGATCTAACGGCTATAAATTGAATTAGCTGTGATCTCATTTAAATTTTTTCCTTTATATATTCTCCTCCCGAAGCTATAAGCAAAAATTCCTAGAAGACACACACCAAAGCTAGCTGTTATGAGTACAATTAAAAGCAAATTTCTCCTTTTGGAAGACCCATTCCCTGCAAGTAAGATCAAAGTTAATCTTCTCTTATACCTCAGGACTCGTAAGTCTCAGAAAATACTGGCAAAAGTGAATATGAGCCACACCGCACCATCGTGCACCGTCATATCGACATCTCGACTGCGTGCAGGCAGGTTAAGATATAAACCATTATATATGTTTAACTAAAAATCTGGCTACAAATTAGAAAGGTAATAAATCATCATAGGGAAATTTACTAAATAATGTATAATAAAATAAAAAATTACACATCTCGAGATGTGCTGGCATGTTAAGATGTAAACCATTATATATCTTTAACTTAAAAGCTGTCTAGAAATTAGACAGCTAATAAATCGTCATATGAACATGTACGAATTCAAATTAAAATATGTACCCGGTTCAGAGCTGTCTAAACGCACATAGAGAGCACGGCCACCGGTGAAAGTCACTTGCATACCAATCAGATCTGCAACCCAAACCAAGCAAGTTGAGCCAGTGCCAGTCACATTGGCGAAAAACATAAGCTGTACATGAACAGTTTCTTTGGCATTGAACTCCACATTCTTCCAAACTTGAATTCCCTGCTGATATTGCAAACAGGCAATATCACCTCCTCCAACTTCAAGAATCCATCTCCACCTTTGCCACACTCCAACTCCCTTCTCCTCACACATCCAGCACTCCGGTTCCCTCTGTGCCAGTCCACCTGATTCTTGGGCACAAACCCTCTCAAACACTCACAACTAGACTCCAACCCCCCTGCAGTGCATCTCCCAAATGGCCCACAAAAATTATATAGATCAGAATCGTTCCTAGGCGACCACCATACAAGCTCCCATCTCTGAGACCCTTCATGCCATGAAAGCTGCTGAATTACTCCAGAAACAGAACAAGAACCGTGTCTTGATCGAATCGTCAGACAGAGCAATTGTCAGATAAATCTCTTCCTCCTTAGCTATCATGGTCAGGTAGGTTACAAAATTAGGATTCTGCGTCTAAAAGCCACTAAACATGTCCCCATTCCATAGTCCACTTCTCCAGTACCGAATAGAGCCATTCCGCATGAGCAGCTCGATCTGCAAGAGGACCCTGAGGCTCTATTCCAAGAGAGTGACCCCCCTGGAGCAGGGTGGCTTCTTTTCATGATCTAACGCGCCATGATTCTCCAGTTGTCAAGTTCAACCTCCGCTTCATGCCTGGAAGGAACGTGTCTGAAGGAAAATTGAAACTCTCCCAGTCTCCCAAAATATTTATATTATCTCTGTCTCTAAGAACAAGATTTCCATATTGTAAAAGCACTGCACTTACGTTTTCAGGACTGGAAAGTGACACAGATATGTTTGTGCTCCAGAGAGTGTTGTTTCTTCCATCCAAGACGACCAGATTTCCATCTTCTGCAATGGCAAGAGCTCCTGAGGAATCTGTGACTGGGTTTTCCCGGTTGGCTACCCAGACGACGGTTGAACCCGGGATGTTGTTGACCATATTCCGACGTAATGATTGCTGGAGTTGGCTGGGCTGAAAAAGCCTAAGACGAAGCTCTCACCTACAGAGATGATGGTCTGGTTGTCTGTGACAGGACGGAGAGGTGCCATCCTCTCTTGCGCCATGCAGATAGAGAGATGGCAGCAGCATGTGACGAGCAAGATGGTGCAGAGAGACAATGAAACCATTTAGAGAACCCTGTATATTGCTATGGGATGTTAAATAGACACCAATGGAGGGTTACAACTGATTGCATAATTCAGAATAGATTGCATAAGGTTTGAAGATTGAACTGTGTTCCGGATTGAACATTCTGTTAGCCAAACCCGATGGTCAATCAAGTCGGCTGCATGCATGTTGGTTACATGCCAAGTGGGTTTAAAATACGTAAAGAATACAAAGGAACAAACCTAATCTGCATATGTTGGGTCTTTTAGCAGAGTTCAACGAATCACTATTCTAGAGTGAAAGCAACTTCTTCATACATTCAGCATGGAAAATTCAAAATAGGATAAAGCTCACATGACTGGCCAACCTCATGAAGTTCAACGCCTTAAAGCTCACATGGTAAGAAAGGACCTGAGAAATGTACAGTGTTATGAGCCTAAATACCAAAGGATGAGAAAGGAAGGTTGATGTTTGTAGTCTGTACGTAGGAGGTTAGATTTGCTTCTAAGAAACCAGCTGAGAACTTGAGGTCAGATTTGCCAAAGGCGGTCATCCATAAAGGTGGTATTGAAAAAGTTTGAATTTGGGTATATATGGTTTAGAAAACACGATTTGAACAGAGGATTAATGATAAAGTACTCTCTTCGTGCCATATTAATCTTCACGATTAAAATTTCAAAATGAACTTAAATGAGTTTTGTGGCAAAAAACTTATATTAGTTGGGACAGAGGGAGTATAGCTCATTTTTTATTTTCAATGCAGATAATTAATATGGGACAAGGGAGTATCTTCTATGCTTCCTTCTTTGCAAAATTAGTGAATTTCCATAACACTCAAGGGCCCAAATAAAAACATGTTTTTGGTTCCTTGCTCGTTTTTTGCCTTGGAGAAGCAAACATAGCCCTGTAATGTTGGACCCATTTTTATCTTTTTCTACATCCAGACGAGCTTCATTGGACGGACTGAGTACAATTTTTTCCTCATTGAAAGATCAGTGTAGTATTTGTCTTTTGGGTAATTTTGGAAGGTTTTTTATTTCCACAATTTGAACATTGTCTCTTTTTTATACAAAAAAGGTAGGGCATTGGGTTGGGTGCGGGTTCCAATGTTCAGAGCCAATCAGGTGACGCCAATCAGGTGACCCTATGTAGTAGGGCCCCTACATAACATACGAATCGCCTGGTCCACTGTTTAACAAAAGACGAAACAATGAACTACCCAAAAAAAAAAAGATTAAATCATAGCCATCCACTCCATCTCTCAAGTTGCAACTCCTACGATCAAATACTCCCTCTGTTTGGAGGATTTTAAAAAAGAAAATAATATTTGTACATCAGATTTCCTACACATTTCCATACACAGCAGCTAATGTATATGCAATGAGTGGGTGAACTATGTGCTCTGTTTGGAGGATTTTAAAAAAGAAAATTATATTTATACATCTTTTAAAAAATCCTTTGCATGTGACCTCTTCAAAATGAATGACTCAAGAATCAGCCTTCTTGTAATATATCCACGTCTTCTTTAGTTCTCCCCTCCGTAAAACAGTTGATAACTAAGTTGTACTTCTATAGTCACGTGAGATCCTCAAATCAGAAGAGTGAAGTAGAAGAATTTTTTTTTCTCAAACCCTCCTAGTATTTCCGAACGGAGGGAGTATATAATTTCTAGTTTTTCTTAGGTACTACTACCCCAGTATTTTGTGGAAGGAACTAGGTAATACTCCCTCTATCCCTTATTAATATCTCCATTTGGAAAAGTAGTAGTTTTTATTGAATATTGCCTAGCCACTACTCATCAATCCTAAAGTATTTAACCACTTAAATTGAGCCCAATGGAGCTACTAATATGGACAACCTTTTTTTGCTAAATGGATATATTCACGTGCGATTGACGAAGTATGTCTCATAAGAACTAGGACTACTTTTGGGCTTCTTTAAATTTGAACTAGTTTCAGCATATATCATCCTCAATTCAACCCGTAATGGTAGTTCGGATCAGAAAATGAAATTCAACTAAAACTTGTTCATTTGATTTTCTCATTCTAACACATTGGCCTGCTTTTTTTTCTGACCATGTTATGTTCATGATTTTCTCTCTAAATACGATTAGAAGTAGGCATAGAGCCCACATTGTATTGAATGAGAATCACACATGTGAATTGGTTGAAGGAGCGAATAGTCCCACATCACCTAGAAAAAGGTGATATTGTTGGTATATAAGGCACAAGTTTGGTCTTTCAAGTTAGGCCTTTAGGCCATCCCACTTTTGTGGGGGAGAGACATGTTGGACCCATGCACCTAGGTGGGCTAACCCACACGTGCGCGCGCCACTGGCTATCCGGCTGGCTCGGTTCGCACGTGCGGTCGGGTCGGGTTGGGTTGGGTCAACAAGATAATTATTTTTGGGGCAAATTTATTTGGGTTGATTTTCTCTTACATCCGGTTTGTTTTCATTAAAGAATGAGTCCGTTAACGAATGGACGCATCCGTTTAAACGGGAAAGGGTGTCTTCGATGGGATTTTTTATATAATCATGGAAAACGGTTTTTGTATAGTAGTTTTTTAGATTTCCATCTTCTTCTTTCTTTCCTTTTTCTGTGAGAGCATACATACTGTGGTTCGGTGTATGTACTGTGTTGGAGGTGCTCCTATAGTACGTGGTTGATCGTCTTATCCCGGAAGGCAGACGCCCAAGAGTCCTAAGCATCGTTAAGGAGGGCGAATTCTGTCTTAAGGACAAAACGATTTGCTTGATTCGATCATCAAAACTTCGACTAATAATTTTCATTATTATATTTGCAAATGTACGCAGATATTATCCTTAAGACAGTAACAATAAGTTTTTTAACAATCTTAAGACAAAATTCTTCATTACTGTACTGTAATTTTTTTAACTGAGTTTACCTTCTGTTATTTGCAAAGAAATGGCTGCTAAGGGTACCAATTTGATTTCGGTACTTATTCCCACTCCGGTGAATGCTCCTGTTCAAATTAAAGGGGAAAAATCCGAAAAGTTTAGTGGTGCGGATTTCAAAAGATGGCAACAAAAAATGTTGTTCTATCTTACCAAACTGAATTTGGCCTGATTCCTTCAAGAGGAAGTACCCGTTCTCACTAAGGAGAAACGGGAAGACAAAATGGATGTTGTGGCAGTAGTTGCATGAAAACATGCGGATTTCTTATGCTGTAATTACATCCTTAATGGGTTGGACAATGCATTATATAATGTGTACAGTTCGATGACAAGTGCTAAGGCACTGTGGGAGTCATTAGACAAGAAGTACAAGACTGAAGATGCTAGAACGAAGAAATTCTTAGTCGGTAAATTTTTGGACTTCAAAATGATAGACTCTAAGACAGTGATCAATCAAGTTTAAGAACTCCAAGTTATCCTGCATGATATTCATGCAGAAGACATGACTTTAAGTGAGTCTTTTCGGGTGGCAGCAATAATAGAAAAACTACCACCGTCCTGGAAGGATTTTAAGAACTATTTAAAGCATAAGAGAAAGGAGATGAACATGGACGATTTGATTGTGAGGTGAAGGATTGAAGAGGGCAATCGTGCTTCTGAAAAAAAAAACCGGGGGTCATGGCATGGAAGCCAAAGTCAAAATTGTGGAACAAGGGCATAAAAGTAGGAGCTTCAACAACAAGAAGAGAAAGCATCCTGCTGGACAGTCAAACAATGACTCCAACAAAGCCAAGTTCAAGGGCAAGTGCCATGTGTGTGACAAGGTAGGCCACAAGGCTAAGTATTGTCGCAAACGGAAGAAACAAGATTATTCCAAGAAGAAGAATGCACAAGCCCACATGACTGAAGTGGAGAATCTCTCCACCAATGTGAATGACATCAGCCTTTCCGCTGTTATTTCGGAAGTGAACATGGTCACAAACACTATAGAATGGTTGGTGGACACCGAGGCTACTTGTCATGTGTGCTCAAACAGGAAGATGTTCTCCACTTATCACTCTGTGGAAAATGGCAAACAACTATTTATGGGCAACTCTTCTATCGCAAAGGTTGAAGGAATTGGAAAGGTGGTGCTCAAGATGACTTCGGGCAAGGAACTCACACTCAACAATGTTCTATATGTGCCAGGAATTCGAAAGAATTTAGTGTGTGGATCATTGCTGAACAAGAATGGGTTCAAGTTGGTGTTTGAGTCAGATAAATTTGTTTTGACTAAGGGTGGGATGTATGTGGGAAACGGGTACTGATTGATTGATTTTTTACTATTTACTCGCAATCGCACGAGACTACGTATAGACTAGTGGTAACGAGGTCGAACCCAAAGGACTTGAAAGATTAATCTAATTCTAATGAAAAGATTGAATTTTAATGATTTAATTAACTAAAGAAAATAAAATTTAATAAGAAATCAGATGAATAAGAATATCAAAGCGTCGAATCCACCACTAAACATGCAATTACTACTCTCAATTATTATCTCCACAAATTGATAAGATACAGTAATTTATGTTCTTGGCCGGACACACAAATTACCAGTGAATGAACTACACGTTCTTGTCCAGACACGAAAAATTCATCCACTATAAATTAATATAACTAACTCTATCCTTGGCCGGGCATAGAATCAATTATAATCCCGTTATTATCTAGACACAGGATATATCAAAATCAAATTCCATTAATCTTTCATTAAGTCTCGGTCAAAGCACTTAAGAGGAACAATAACGAAATCGCATTAAGCATAAAGAATCATTATCAACTTTCACTAAATTAAACAAATAAGAGTAGTAAATACAAATTTAGGGCTTCATCTAGCCTTGATAAGAAAATTAGCCAGACATAGAATAAGAGAAAGAAATAGCCTGATTTGTCGGATTCATCGCAACACTGCTCACAAAATCACTATTCACAGTACTGTAGCAATTTCACTGTTCATGTGCACTATTCATCGTCTCTCCCGATTCCGCAGGCACTGTAGCAGTTCGAAATAGTACTGTAGCAATTGAAAATTAGTGCGAAATCCGGCCCTTTTCTTCTCCTATCTTCTTCTCCTCGTCCTCCGGCGAAAATCACACCGGAAAGTCTGACTTTTCCGGCGGAAATAGCACCCAAAGTGTCTGGTTTTTCCTCCCGGCGCTCTGTTTTTTTCTGCAAAACCAGACCCTGTTCTCCTCTGTTTTTTTTTCGTCTCAGAAACTCTTCTGGCTTCCTCATCTTCTCTTGGTTTTTATAGACTTCGAAGGAGAGTCCATTCCCCGTCAATTGCTCCTTTGGATAAGCCCAAATCCGTCGCCACGGCCAAACACAGCTCTGTTTTTAACAGAGTCCCAAATCGAGCCACTTCTCTGTTTTTCCGTTTCAGTTTCCGGCCACAGCACGATTGCCACTGTTTCTCTTCATTTCACGACTGCCATCATCCGCTGATCATCTCCACCTTTCCGTGAAACCAGAGCCCCACCGGAGTCGCCATGGCCGTCAGCACCGCCGTCTGCTTCTTCTGTTCTGAAATTCCGCCGCCGTCCCGAGTCCATGGTCGCCGTGAAAGTCATCGCCAGCCGTCGTAACCGCCGCCCAGCCGTCATCTCGTCCTTCGTCACACCTTCTCCGGCGCCGTCGTCTCAGCCCAGCCCCGCCGGCGCTCAGCTTCTCATCAAAACAGAGCTTCGCTCTGTTTTCTGGAACGGAAGGCCCGAGCTGAGCTCGGGTCGGGTTTTTTTATTTTTTATTTTTTTTCTTTTAAAACCGAACTGGTACTGAACCGGTCGGTTCAGATTTAGTTTTTTTTTCTTTTTCTTCTTTAAAACCCGTCGTATTGCACTCGTTCATCGGATCTCATCTTGACGGTTCCTTTCTTTAATCGTGTCTCTTTCGCGCGCGATATTTCAAATGATCATAACTTTTTGCTCAGAACTCCGAATTGCGAACAGTCAGTGGCATTGGAAAGCTGACTTCGTGTACTTTAACATGAAGCTTAAATCAGTTCCATCAGAGATATGTAATCGAAGTTGTAAATATTCAATCATTAGAGTCGCGTTTCACCCCATTTCTGCGTTTTACTCTTATTTCCTACAAAAACCAAAAACTATATTAAAGTAGCATAAATTCTAATCTAATACTAGCAGAAACATAAGTTTAAGAGATAATAAAATGTATATTTCATGTATAGATCACACCCCCAAACCTAAATTTTGCTAGTCCCTAGCAAAACAAAACAAAATAAAATCAAATAAACTAAGGAAACTAATGCATAAAAGTAAACACCACTTTCGTAGGGAACACGATTGCATTGAGCGTATACAACAAGCCGTTAAACCTCTAGGTGGCCCTAGTAGGACGAGTGTTGTCTCGTGAGGGTTTGCAGCCATGCTACCCACAAACATGTATTTATGAAACTAATTAACCTAAGTAACCTAAATATAAAAACAAATCAAAACACTGCAAAACAAACAAACCTATTATCCCGACAAATGCCAAATACAATGCATAAGAGAATTAACCACACGTACTTGGTTCATAATCAACAGGAATATAGAAGCCCTCAAGTAAGTGGTTTTATTCCACACTTTCATCTTGGAAATTTCTGCTCAATATGATATAGCATTATACTTTAAATATTAAAAGTGTAGAGCATTGTAGCAATACATTCTAAATTTCTGTCTTACACATATCCAGTGTTACCCATTAACCAAAGAACATCAAAATCTACGTAGTCATCCCAATCTTTAGGTTCATGATAGCACAGATCTGCGCGCCTCATTCGGGTCCAACATTCTAGATTTGAGAGGATAATACACCACAGACTTTTTTTTTCTCTCTTTTTTTTTCGCTAGGACTGTGTAAGGCTTGACTTCAAGATGCTTAGGTTTAGCAATGACGCAGGCCAATGACTCCCAGCCAGTTGGCTTAGGGCATTAGGTTTTAAGAGACCGCTTCGGGCCCGAGCATCAGCCTAAGTTAATCCTATAAAGTCAAGCAGCCCATTTTCTTTCATTTTGTTTTCATTTTTCATTTTTTCATCATTTTTTTTTTTCATTTTCAGCATTCATATTTTCAAGCAATCTTTATTCCGTCCAGGTTGTATTATACTCTCAACCTATTTCCGGTTCCAGCCCTTGCCATAGCCAAGTAAATGGTCTATCATGATCTTTTAAGCTCAAAGAATAACTACATATCATCCAATGACTCTGACTAAAGACATCCCACTGAAGATTAGTATTCAACAAATCTCTAGAGGGTATTACTTTATGTACTAGTGTGTGTGAATGAGTTTTATTAGTTCAAGCACCTGATCCAAGAGGACTGTAACAGAAAGATACTGCTCAGTTAAGTTCTCTATCCTCCAGTATACTTACTCACACTTCCAATGTAAATTAATCACTTAAGAATTGTAACATGCATCATCACGGGATAAGCTATCAAAACCTAAGAAAAATACTAACAAACAACCTAAAAACTATATATATTTTTTTCCGTTTTTTTTTTTTTTTTTTTTTTGGCATAAACGAAAATAAATAATAATAATGAAACAAAATAACACTTCTTCTTTTCTACACCCCCAAACCTAAACTAAACATTGCCCTCAATGTTTACCAAAATAATACTACAATGAATAGTAAAAGAAAAGAAGTGAGGAAAGAAATCACCTGAATGGAGAGCCTCATGGTAGATGTAAAGCATGAAACACATAAGCGAAGAATGAGGAGATAATATAAATATGGAAAAATTAAATACAACCCCAAACCTCGATGGTAGCATCCTCACACAGGTAATAAAGAACCTACAATAACAAAAACAAATATAAAATAAACAAGAAAATAAAATTTGGGTTGCCTCCCAAGAGCGCTAAGTTTTACGTCTTCAGCCAGACGTAGTCCCAACAAGTCAACCTGGATCAATTAAATGATTGCTCCACACACTCCTATCCTGGTTACCTAAATACGGAGTATACCGTGGAATGAAGGGGTGGAGTGGTGGGCGGGTAAGCTTTGGGAATAGAGGCCTGTTCACTCGTTATTGTTATATATACTTGCAGAGAAGTAAAGATGAGGCTATAAACATGTTTATATTATATAAAACAGAGGTTGAGAATCAACTTGGCAAGAAAATAAAAGTTTTAAGAAGTGATAGAGGTGGGGAATATGAATCATCTTTCGGTAAATTCTGGTCACAATATGGTATTATACACCAAACTACGGCACCTTATTCACCACAACAAAATAGAGTTGCTGAACGGAAAAATAGAACTTTAAAAGAAATGATGAATGCCGTATTAATAAGTTCTGGGTTTCCACTGACTTCATCTCTCTGGATTTTATATAGTTACTACAATTTATCAATAGGTATATCACATAGGTTTTAATATAAGGTATAGTTTAAATAACCCGAAAATATACTGTTATCTGCACAATAGCTCCCTTCTCTGGATCACCACTGTCTGCACAGAACACATTCTAGTCTAAGATTTTTATGACAGACAGCTCCATGTTTTTAGGTTCTAACCCAATTTACGGCATAATTTTATGAATTTTTTACATTTAGTTATAATTTTTCTATTACAGTCTGTCGGCACAAGACTAAGTCTGGCCGAGGTCATTAATTATAAACTTACTTAATCAATACAGTCTATTACTTAATTAAACACTTATTAATGTATTCTAGACTTATTACATTATTCTCCTGGGCATTTACTAACTCCCAATTGTTCTGCAATTAATTAGATTCTTACCTACATTGTTAATCCCAAAACTGATTGTACATATTCATACGGTTTAGATATGTAGACCGTAATTAGGACTGTTAATTCAGGACATACCCCATACTGAATCATGAGATAATTAGGGTACAGTAAATCTCGAACTCCAGTAACTCTTTTTCACAAAAAATTGTTACTTTAATAATTAGTATCATAAGGTATGTATCATTATGCCAAAATAGTTTTGTACAAATACTGCCCTTTATCGGTTGATATGACCCAAAATAGACAATTAATGTGAGGTAGGAAAACTGATAACCCAAAGCTAATCTTGGAGGCTAAAACATCTGATTACTAGTACGCATTAACCACAAGTTTCAAACTTTAAGGATTAATCACAGCATATGATTGAAATCTGGAATCCGGTATGACACCACATGATCATCGATGACATATAACAACGAAACTAAGGAAAGAAGACATCCATATAAGGACATATAATTGTACAACGTCCAATAGAATGTACTCATCTCGACCAAAGCAGCAAGAATACGGTGAGAGCTAAGTGGAGCCATGCATGAGAAGTATTTAATTTACTAGGATCGGGTGCAATAGTCATCATGTTCAAAATAACAAATGGTAAACCATTGAATTGAACGACACCAATATCAAACGGATCATCATTCATATAGGTATTCACATCAGTGCTCAAGTATCATATTCATCCCGAAATATCACAATTTATAGTATGGAATTGTGGGAAAAAGAGCACCTACCTCGCAAGACAAAAAATCCGATTTTTCTTTTACGCGAGTTGTCTCCTTCGAATCACTTCTCTTGCTTTCGAGATTCAAGCACTACGGCTCGCACTACCACCCCTTAGGTCACTGTAGAAGGCTGAAAGGAGAATGGACAAGACCTCCTTTGCTGGTTTGCACGTCTCTCAAAGTCTCAAAGGGATGGCGGTCTCTCACTTAGTGAGTTTAAATAGCAAGTGTCCTATTCTCCTAGGACACATCTCCACCGTCGATTTTCTCCTAATCCAAAGGCCACGAATGATCACCAAAAACAAGCCTTCCACTTGCCCAAGACGTGCCCCCAAATTAACTCCTCATTTAGTTAGGATTTCCTTTAATTAAGGAGTTTCAAAACTCTAATTCGGTTACACATACTTAAGACAATTTTTCCCAAATTGGATTTAACTTTCCACCATTGATTGCTACATAATCTAAGGCCACGATCTGCCCCAAATCAAGGCATGATCTCCCACTTGAATGTGGTCAATCCATTATCTCAATCGGTTACAAATCCCCTTTAATTAGGGAATTAAGTGAATTTAAATTGGTTCCCAAAACTACTTCAATAACCTCTTTAAAATTTATTTCAAAGCACAATTATTGCTCTTTGCCACATGGCAACTCTAAATTAGATTGGTAACTTATTCCATCACGTCCATAAACCTCTCTTTGATTGCCTTAACTTCCTTTAATTAGGGATTCCCCAAAAATAGTCCAATTCAAATCGGATTTGCAATTAATTCAAAATTCTCTCTCCTCCTTGATTCTCTCTCCACTACGACTAACCAAACCTTATCATGCCAACCACGTGCACAGTGCCCAGGGCGCGGTGTCCACATGGCTCTGGCTCTCAGCTGCTCCTGCGTCTGGGGCATGGCACACAGATGGACGGCTCGATGTCCCACGAATGGAGTGTGTCGTATTGCACTGTACAACTCTAGTACCACATCACTAACTCAATTTAATAACTCAAAATACTCAAATGAATCTCTACACACTGGTCTCACGCCCTGGCGCCTGGCCCCCCACTCCTGGCGTCAGGTGCACCCAGCCTAATCTGATTTATCAATTCTACTCTTCTATATGCATCACAAAACTAAATCAACACACCACATTATAAGGTTTCAAAACAGGCAGCAAAATTTTCCTATTTTAGAACAGTTTCTTAAAATAACAGTTTTGGTAAACTTATAGAATTTTCGGGTGTTACAGTTACTGTGATGCAAACTGGATATATGATACAAAAGACTCCAAATCCACAAGTGGATATGTCTTTACTCTTGGAGGTGCAGCAGTGTCTTGGAAATCTTCTAAACAAATGTGCATAGCAAGATCCACCATGGAATCAGAATTCATTACATTTGACAGAGCAGGTGAAGAGGTTGAGTGGCTTCGTCATTTTTTAGAGGATATTCCAATGTGAGGGGAACCTATGCCACCTATATGTATCTATTGTGATAGTCAATCTGTTATAGGAAGAGCACAAAGTAACTTGTATAATGGTAAGTCTCGACATATACGTCGAAGGCATAATACCATAAAATAATTGCTCTCTAGTGGAATAATTTCTATTAAGTATGGTAGGTCAAAAAAAATATTGTGGATCCACTTACTAAGGGTTTGACCAAAGAATAATTGAGCAGTTCATCAAGGGGAATAGGCTTGAAGCCTATGCAATAAGAGTCACCATAATGGCAACCCAACCTAGTCGACTGGAGATCCCAAGATCTAGGTTCAAATGGACAATCGAATTATGGGGGATTCAAGGGGAATCACTATTGAGATAAAATCTCGTTCTCGTTCCCATTTTTATGATGAGATAGTGATGCAAAGTGAATTAGGATAAGCTTTGCTTTTAATAGTTCTCATAGCTTGAATTAGTTCGAGTGGGGTATTGCAAGATATTCCTAATGAGAATCACCTATATGAGTGTGAAGGGGCTACTTCTATGAGGATTTTTAGGCTAAATCTTCTAGAGCACTAATGAAAACCAGGTTTGTTCATGGCCGAAATGAACACAATCATGAGAACCACAGTATGTCTGAGAAGTGATTGTGTGAATTCTATTATCTTGGTTTACACAAATGGCTAGACAGTTCAAGATATCGTGTTCACTGATTAGCCAGTAGACCCGATAGTTTTCACAAGGGAAGGTTCAAAGCTAAAAGCTACTTTTCCCCCATGCATGATCTTTTCAATATTTGCTTTCACGATTTATATGTATTGTTTTACATAGTTATCCAGCCAATTCTCATTCATGTGGGGGATTGTTAGAAGTTGGCATAGAGCCCTCTTTGTATTAATTGATAATCACACATGTGAATTGGTTGAATGAGTGAATAGTACCACATTGCCTAGACAAAGGTGATATTGTTAGTATATAAGGCACAAGTTTGGCCTTTCAAGTTAGGCCTTTAGGCCACCCCACTTTTGTGGTGGAGAGAGATGTTGGACCCATACACCTAGGTGGGCTAACCCACACACGTGCACGCTGCCGCCGTCAGCCGGCTCGGTTTGCATGCGCGGTCGGGTGGGTTGGGTCAACAAGATAATTATTTTTGGGACAAATTTATTTGGGTTGATTTTCTCTTACATCCGGTTTGTTTTAATTAAAGAATGAGTCCGTTAACGGATGGATGCATCCGTTTAAACGGGAAATGGTGTCTTCAACGGGATTTCTTATATAATCATGGAAAACAGTTTCTATATAATAGTTTTCTGGATTTTCGTCTTCTTCATTCTTCTATTTTTCTATGAGAGCATATATATTGTGGTTCACTGCATGTACTGTGTTGGAGGTGCTCCTGGGAGGCAGACGCTCAAGAGGCCTAAGCATCGTTATGGAGGGGGAATTCTGTCTTAAGGACAGAGCGATTTGCTTGATTCGATCATCAAAACTTCGATTAATAATTTTCATTATTATATTTACAAAAGTACGTAGATATTATCCTTAAGACAGTAACAGTAAATTTTTTAACAAATACCTCAAAGGCACCATTTATGGAATCTCAAACTCGAAGTTCAAATATCAAGCTCAATTGAATTTGCCTAAAGCTCAACCCAGCTCAGCTTGTTAATCGTGTGTGCAATGTATGACACTGGTAATTTGGCACCACACAATTTCGTGGCAAAAAAGTGCATGGAAGCACAAGGATTTCGGGTATCAAAGGCCCAGGCCCCAATTAAAGTTGTGAACTCATAGGCACTCCCAACGCGTATTATATACAGTACTTGGCATTTTGCACATCGGCTTGTCACCTTGTGCAAAACTAATCTTGGAACCCTAATTTGAACACCAGTATAATATAAAGGGAAAAGAAAATCTGAACTTAAACTTTGGACTCATTCCTGTACTCAAATTTAGATCTGGCCATTCATCTTGAATCAACGGTCTGCCAAACTACCTAACTACTCACCCCCTTCTTTATGATTCTCTCATCAAGCTAAAAACAACATTAGAGTGAGGGATCAATATAATCATACTATATAAGTTTCTTATGCAAAGTCCACACATCATCAATATAATGAGCTACGATAACCATATAACCCTTATTTTGGTTTAGGGTCCACAAATCCATTGTAATCATTATACGACTTTGTGTCCACTCTAATGCATTTGCTACTTCACCTTTAAATATTGGTAAAGCTTAATAACATCGTTCTTCATTGTGGTACGATCAATATTTTTAAACATGGGTTGGACACTAACCATGAATTCTCTAAACCCTGGTTGTTCCACTATCTTGAGAGGGTAATCATGTAATGCAATCATTCTGACCAATTTCTCCTTAGAAACTTCATTACTAGAAGTAAAGTTCCCAAACTTAACTGTTCCATCCTCATTAACCTCTTTAGTCCCCAAAATGTGTTGACCTTTCTTCTTCATACAACTTTTTTTAAGAAGTTTTGAGTTGAAGTACCATTACCATTGGGTGCATGAAGCTCTGTGCTACAATGATTACATTTACAAAATACTTTCCCATCCTTCCGAACTTTCTTAAAGTCATTCCAAACTTTTGATATTGGTCCACATTCTTTTTTTTTTTCTCTTACTCAACTTTAGCAGTGAAGGTAGAAACAGGTGCTGGGGCTTAAGTTTGAGTTGGAATAGAAGCTGAAGTTTCACTTAGAAGTGGAGCTGAAATAGTTGAATTGTCAGCCATTGTTGCTTGATGCTCCATGCTCAAAACCTACATGAAAACATTAATATTTTAGATTTCTATTAACCTGTCATCTTGTAAATCAATCAATAAATAAAAGGGGAATTTACCAAATAATAGTTAAAAAAAAAAATTATTGATCGGGAAAGTCAGAAAAATATTTTTCGATCCGATTATCTAACAAGCCACGCATGCGCCAACGTGGAGTTGGCCCTGCACAGGTTTTATTTTAAAACTGACTCAAAAGGCAACACTTGAACCCATGCCTCTCTTTTGTAAAGAGAAAGGCGTTGTTTCAATGACGCCTTTCCTTTTGTTTTAGAAATTCCGGAAAGGTAGCGTATTTCCTCCAACAGAGCCCTAAACCCTCTCCTAAAAAGAAAAGCGGCGGTTCAACCGACACCTTTTCTAAAGAGAAAGACGTCATCCGGAAGGACGTTTTCCTTTTCTTTTATAACCCTCCTCCTTCGGGCCTCCCCCCTTGCCCCGGCCAACCCCTCATCCCACCAGTACTATATATTTTGTTTAAACTTGTAATAATCACTTTAATTTATTTATATTCCAAGTTTACCGCGGGGCCCTCTTAATAATCGAGTGTATAGACAGACCATTAATGAGTTCAACTTAAACTTGTGTGCCAAAGGTTAAAAAATAATGCAAAGATTGCAATAATACTGCCACGAATTTACATGCTCCAAACCTTCATAGAAGTAAACTACCTCAAACGTCGTACACTATAAGAGGAAGGGGTGACAGTCGATAAAGATACACCTCTTCTGATGAGCAGAACAAGTCCCCGATATGACCTGCAGATTTGTAACCCAATTCCGTGTTAGAAAGGCATTCTCCATTTCTTTCAATTTCATCCGTAAGTCAAAGTTTCCACCTTAACCTGTAATGAACGAGTAATTTTTACCTTGAACAGGTGAGCCTTTAAATCAAGATCCGGCAGAGGGGCAGGTGACTTGGGTGCTAAGTGACAAAGTACAGGTACGACAATAAAACAACGAGGTAAGCGTATGGAACAAAATGACGGAATATACGAAAAAATAACATGAAAAAATGGGAAAATTATATAAAAAAAATATAGCAAGTATAAATATTAAAGAATAACATATTGCAAAGTTGCGTATTTAAAAAAGGAGCTGCGCTTTAAATAAAAAACGTGTTTTACGTGTTTAAATGCGTTTATCGGGATAAAACGTGTTTATTTAAAAAAAAAAACGCATTTTTTCTACTGTTCCCGTTTTAAATGTGGAGTTTCTCGGCTGAGTGGTTGAAACGCTTAAAACGTGTTTCTGGTCACAGAGCTTGGGATAAAACGTGTTTGTTTAAAAAAAATGCATTTTTTCTACTGTTCCCGTTTTAAACGTGGAGTTTCTCGGCTGAGTGGTTAAAACGCTTAAAACGCGTTTTTGGTCACAGAGCTTGGGTGGGCTTTAAAAAATACACATTGTTTTTGTCTTTGACAATCATGGCATGTTGATCCTTAATGAACGGTCGGATCTGTTTTTTGGGTATAGGAAGCTTACCTGAACTTAAAGTTCAGATTTTCCAAAGATAAAACCTAATTTGAACAGGCTTCAAGTCTATTGCTCTTCTTAATGGGCTCATTGTCCACTGGCTACCTGGGCTTATCCACACCCAAGATTTCCAGCCCTAAAGGCTGTTCATATCTTAAGAACCCAAAAGACCTTTTCTTCCTCCAAAACAAAACAGAGCCCACCGAGCCCGACGCTTCCAGTTCCTCGCTCGCGCGCGCCTCGGATCTTCACTTTACTCTTCAGCCCTCTCGCTTGCCTTCCACATTCGCAAACATGGCCGACGGAAGCTCCTCCCGGCGATCCTCACGCAGCCAGTCTCCCGCTCCTGTAAGCTACACCACTCCCTCTTCTTTTCCTTTTCTTTCTTGTTCTTCCTGTCAATCTCTTTCATGGATTCTTTCTCCTTTTTTTTCCAGTTTTTTTGGGTGAGAAAAGGGTATTGGGTCTTCTTGTGTTTGTTTTCTGAGATGGGTGGTCAGTTTTGTAGTGCTTTTTTTTTAAAGTTTTTACGTTTGATTATGTCTGACAGGTTATGTCAAGCAAGGATGATGCAACAGATGCAGGGGGGCCTTCTCCTTCAAGTGTCCGAACTGGAGGCACGCATGTTGCACATGTTGCTATTGAGAAGCCTCAGAAGACTCCTGCCTCCTCTGATGCAGAGAGGGTGATGGGGCCTTATGATATCTGTCCTGATAGGAAAGGACCTGTGAAGCTCAAGTCTCCTTTGTTTGCTACGAACAGAGAAAAGAGGAAAAAATTTGGGCGCGATGACTCCGTTGTGGAACTAAGGCCAGGGATGGTTTTGCTAAAAAATTATATTAGTCACGAAGATCAGGTTTTTACCGTTTCTGTTCTATGACCTTTTTGCCATTTGTTTCCTGTCTTCTCTGCTTGTTTATAATCTGCATTGGGGGCTTTCCAACTTTGTTATAATCCTAGCATCATTGTAGCATTAATACTTGCTCGAAACTGTGATTAAGAGAGAATAGAGCCATGGATACTCAATATATAATCACCTGTAGAATGTTTCGGAAAGGGAAATGTGATTTTGCACTATTGAATAATTTTAGTTTAGCTAGAAAAGAATGCAGTTGAGTATTATCCAGTACTAATTATGAAAACAAACAGTGATTGACCAGGCGAGTTTAATTACCCTGTTTGTTTTTCTGGAAGAAGCTAAGTCCGGCACTGTAATTATTTATGGACAAACAGTTTTAACATGGTTGGAAGTTGTCTAAGAAAATTTAATTTTCATGTTACATTTTTTTTCGATGTTATGTTACATTTTTCACAGCTTAAGGATTAGTTGTTTTGGTTGTTCTGATAGGTCTGAACCTTTTAATCATGCTATACTCCCTCCATCCCATTCTCATTGTCCGATGTGGTTTTAAAAAAAGAACTAATGTAGGATGGAGGGAGCATGTTTCTTTCAAGTACTTGGTTTCTAAATCAATTGACATTGAAATACTCTTCATAGGTCAAAATCGTGAGGAAATGCCGGGACCTTGGAATGGGTCCTGGAGGGTTTTACCAACCTGGTTATAGAGATGGTGCAAAATTGCGTTTGCAGATGATGTGTCTCGGGAAAAATTGGGACCCAGAGATGAAATTGTATGAGGATAGACGGAGAATTGATGATGCAAAACCTCCTAGTATACCAGATGAGTTCAAGATTTTAGTAGAAAAGGCAATTCAGGATGCTCGTGACTTTTTAAAGGCTAGCATTGCAAAACCTGGGATGCTTGAAAGTGGACTTCCGAAGATGTCACCTGATATTTGTATAGTGAATTTTTATACTCAGAGTGGGAAACTTGGCCTCCACCAGGTGCGCATTTGATTTTTTTCCCTTCATTCTTCGGTCTTCTTAATTTGCGGGATTTTTGTTTTAGCATGTTTTACCTGCCCATGCATTTTTAGAAAAGAACTGCAAATGTATAATTTGTAAATAGCATTTGTGGATTGATAGTATATAGGATTATCAATTTAATTTGTGTCCAATTGTTCTCAAATTTGTTCTTTTCTTTTTAACTCGATAGTAAGACTTAGTTCTATGAGAAGTTGTTACTTTGCTCATTTTTTTAGAAACATTTGGCCAGTATGCCCTTTTATTAATTAAGGAAGGTGAATTTCTGTCATTTTTAGTAGTGACTTTTAGCTTTTGTACTTTGGGACAAGTTGGACTGAATTTTGTCAGGGGTCCTTATGGTTTCTAGTAGGCTTATGCTTGATCAGTTGTGTGCCCAGTGGGTGGGCGTCGTCTTAAATCTGATGGGTTTTTCCCCCTTAATGTAGGATAGAGATGAAACTCAAGAAAGTCTTCAGAAACGATTGCCTGTTGTATCCTTCTCCTTCGGGGACACTGCTGAGTTTGCATATAGTGAAAGTAGGGATGATTATAATGCAGAAAAGGTTGAACTAAGATCTGGTGATGTTTTAGTATTTGGAGGTGATTCCAGAATGATTTTTCATGGAGTTCCCAGCATTCTTCCAAAGACTGCGCCAGAACTTTTATTGGAGGAAACAAATCTCCGACCTGGACGTCTAAATCTTACATTTAGAAAGTATTAGTCTAGATACCTTTTTCGTCTTGCTCAATCTTGAGCTGAAGAAAGTTGTGGGCGTTGCTTTTCAAGGATTTCATGAAATATAAAATTTGCATGCTGTTATACTTTGGTTTACTATCCCTGTGTTTTGCTGCATTCAATTCAAGCATGTTGCTAGTTACCAAGAAAAAAATTCAAGAATGTTGCTGGCTTCATTTAACGAGTTTACGTTCTTGATGGTTTTTAGCTATCAAAACGAAAGATTAGCAGGGCTAGGAGTAAGCGGTCGAGGACTCGGGTGTGATGGGAAGAGGGTAAGCTACTGCGGGTAAGGCTATATGGAGAAATGAAGGATTTTTTATTGAGATAAATATGAAAGAGTTTACTATCCAGTAAATGACAGTGTTTTTATTTTTTGGGTGAGGTAATTCCCCTAAGAATAATTACAATAGCCCAATGACATGAAATAGATTCAGGATGCCACTTTCCACCTTTCCTGTACCCTGCAAAACACCCCTTCATAATATACCAAAATGTTAAACATAAAATCCTTGCGTAAGAACATCTTTTTTCTAAATTTTTGTAAATTTCATTGTCACATAAAAGAAGCAAGTTTCACGTGCTTGCTCTAAATTTTGTTTGCTACATCTTGATTTAGATAAGTCCAGCTTCCCAAAATAAAAACGATTATCAAGAAAATTAGGTTCTTAAGCTCCTCGCATATAGACATATCGGGCATGCAAGCCTGCTTAAATGTAAAAAAGCTTCTTTTTGGCTGGCATGATGCTTTCATCCATCCAACTAATTTGTTTGCATCCTCTCTCTTCTCTCATGAGATGTGAAATCATGTTCCATGCTGCAAAATTAGGACAATGGATACCTTGTTCTATACAAAGCCTAGAAAGATGCCACTTACTCCATGCTGATGTAACTCTCATGTTCTTTATAATGCTTTATTGAAAGCTACATGCCTGCCATGCAGTGAAGCTACCTACTCTCCGTCCAGTATTATTATCACCATAAGGTATTCTAAAATGAACTAGTTTTAGTTCATCCTGGAAAACTTATAGCCATCATTTGCGGTCTTATTGCAAATTTGCAACTTCACAATTTAAAGCTGTCCAAGCCTTAACGACAAATGAGGGTCTCACGTCAGACACTGACGGTAGATTCCATTTATTAAAGACCTAATGGATGCCTCCTTGTTCGTTTCTCCATGGACCAACAGCAGAATGTGCCTCGTGAAATTCGACAGTGGAAGTCTTTAATGTTACCACTTAATAATGACCCAAATGACTACATTTTGTATTTCCACTTACTTTGAGTGATGGAGTCCTATAGTATTCAAATATCAACAAGGATCGGACTATATGCTAAAACAAAAATATACCCCTCGGTCCTGTTTTAGATGCTCCATCTAGAAAAGAGGACAGTCATGTTTTAGATGCTCCATAGGGTGAATTAAAGTGCTCCCTAAAACTGTTTACCCCCCCATTAGTTCAGTTTTCCAACATCCAATAAAAAATCCACTTTTTTTCAAATGGAGCATCTAAAACAGGATGGAGGGAGTATTACATAAAGTTGTTACTGATTATTGTCATTATCAATTACATCATTCAAGCAAACACTAACATTTGTAGTGAAAATGTGAATACCAATATAGAAGTGAGAACGACAACAAAGAACTGAATAAATGAGGTAAAGTAGCTGACAAATAGTAAAAAAATAATAATTTTTTTTATTAAATGGAAAACTGCTTAATATATGAGGTGTTTGAGATGCTGAAAATTCACTCCTACCGTAATCTTGATATGCGAGCAGAACAAATTGACATTTTTTGCAAAGCCCACAGGCTCTTCTTTCCTAATGCATGACATAAGTTTGGCATGATACTATTAAGTCTACCGCCAGATTTCATATATGAACTGCTATTGTATTTTGTAGATGGTAGACAAATTAGAGATGCTCAATAAAAAATATTTTTTTGTCGAATAATCTATATAGAAAGAACGAGAAAAAGGTGCAGTTTAAGTGACATGTCAAAAAAAAGCAATAGGAAAGAGAAAGAGAAATTAAAAGAGAAAATTAGAGAAGCCAGATACCGGCGCTTCTCAGTTCTCATTGATTGACAACGGCTAGCACGCTTTCCTTCTAATAATAATGTTTATTGCATTATGAAATCAACTTCCATGGCACCAATACAACTACCCAAATGTAAATAAACGAGTTAATTGGCTGATGATCTCATATTAAATTAGAGTTTATCAAGAGATAAGGGGCTGTCTGCATGTGCTAGATACGTACACTGAATACTGTCGTTTATCAAGAGATTAGTGGTTATGAACAAAAAGCATTAACCAGAATTCTACATATGCCACAATATGTAGTAACATGTTTGAAGTCATTCTATTTGTCCATTAAAACGGCCATGTTCAGTGTCGAGTCATCACTTTAGATTTAAAGCAAAAACATCTCTTCATCAAAAGCAAACTACAGTATTAAAATGGCAAAATTAGCGCATCTAGGAGGTACACAAAGCTGCATAAGCATCCAATAACAATACATTCATCGACGCCATAGTCTGCACTAAAGAATATGATAATGAAGATAAGTGATAAGATTAAGGAAAGGACAACAGCAAGGATAAGATGTTAACGACAGAACTAAGCTTACTCCACTCAGGGATCTAGTTCCCCTAAGCATTAATATATTAGCTCAATATTGAACACGACCGTGAAGATGGCTAGATTCATCAGTCCTTGCGTACAGTTGCTCTTTGGAGGAAAAAAAACAAGCCACATATGGTGGGCATTTCTGATACAGACTGTGGTTTCACTTCTCTATCTGTCAAATTTACCTAGACTTAAGATACATGAAAATAGCTATAGTTTCTATATATGAATCAGTTTATGAATATTCGGTGATCAACATCTGAAAAGTGATTAAATTTACAGGTTATATCCAAAGATATAGATTGGGAATGAGGTACCATCTGCTCAGTATAAAGGCTGTAAAAAATTTACTTGTATAACGATTGGATTATTTGAAAAAAAAACACAAACTCTCTTTATCTTGAGAATAGTCAACATTATCCTACTCTGCTAGGTTTTGTATGTCGATGCCTTAATTTGTGTTCATGACATGGTTATATAATGTCACTAGATCAAGAAGGATAACCTAATTTATCTCAGAGCTTTGACAAAACAGTCCACAAAAATGACAACATATTATCAACATATGTTACATCCATTGTTAAGACTACATGAGCTCAAGCTCTGAATTAAGCCGGCCAGCACAAATCTTTCCCTACCCCTGATCCACGACCTAGACTCTAAAGTATTTAGGAAACATACATGATTTGTTATGGATTTGGGGCTGGTCGGGTTCATCGAAGCTAACCGATTAAGTACGCGTACCTTTCCATGTACTAATTTGGCACATGAGAGCTAATTGAAGTATTGCACAAACATCTCTAATGTACAACGCCCTATGTACTGAAGTCACGGGTGTTGGTCATGGAGCCCGGTCACCAAAGCATTTTTCAACCGGCTAATGGGTACAAACCTGTGGCTTGCATGGCCTTCTGGCCTTCTCCCCTAACGTCCCAGAATAATTAGCGCCAACCTTTCTCTTTTATTTTAGGAGTATGAATTTCTTTCTTTTTTTCATTTCTTTCTTTCTCTAGGATACAAAAGTATACAAAAAAAGCATAGGATAGAAAAAAATACGAAATTTTTAAATTGTTAAATTTATATATGAGTCTAGAGTCTAGACTCATGGCCAGCCAATCTATATATAGCTCCCTTCCTCTTATTTCATTCTCTCCCCTTTCATTTATCACCTTTTTCCAGAGAAACCAACGCCTGGTTTCTCCCCCTCTTCTCGCATTTTTGAATGGTTTCCTTCATAAAACCGATACAAAATCAAAATAAAAAAGAGTCCCCTAGTATTGCAGAGTATGTTGAACATATAGAATTAGCATGATGAGGAGGCTACTTTTATCGTCGTCAACGTATATTTTGCAGGCGAGAGGAGGGCGGCAACTAATATCGAAGGCAGCTGGGAAGGCGGAGGAAAATGGACGGCAGCTTCCCAAATTGCCGGCATTCAATTATGTGCCACCACCTTACTTGGGGCCACCGGCAGCGGAGATCTTGCGCAAGAGGAAGGAGTTTCTCAGCCCCTCCATGTTCTACTTCTATGACAATCCTGTAAGGAGCTCCTCCTCCATCCTCCTCCCTGCATAAACTTTGATTTTTATAATATTCATCTTTGAATTTGTTGAAGGTCTGTAACCATGGTTTTCATTTATCTTTTTTTTTTTCCATTATTTGCGTGGAAATCGAGTTATTAATTTGAGCAGTTTATATATGTTCATCTATTTTTAGCTTGGGGAAACTTCAACGTCAAATACCCTAAAAGAGCCCATATTAGGAAAAACAATCACTTTTAAGATCTTTTTCCAAAATTAATTTTCATCAACTATCAAGTGGTATGTTTTCGTCAAGCATTTTCTTACCTTCAAGCACTGTATTTTCCCATATTAAGTATTTAAGTCTATTTGATTTTCTCAAACTGGACTAATTTCTATGCTACGGAGGGAGTATAACTTCCCCCCCTTAACATGATTGGAATTTATAAACAAGTTTTTTTATATATGAGAAATTTATAAACAAGTTCAAAGTTGATCTTTTGCCCATTAAATATGTACTTATTTTGTAACTAGTGTGTAATGTTGCGAGCGGATTATCTGATTCAACTTCTCAATTTTCATTTTACTGAAAACATTCGCAAGAGTTTGGTACTCAATGGGCTTGCAAAGTTTACTTGCTTGCTTCATCGATTTCTTATGAGCAAGTAATTAGGGCATCATAATCTATTGTGGACAATTTTCTCAGCACACTTCTGATGCCCACAAGCCATGCCACAGGCCAACAACTTGACCTAAGTATATCATCCTTCATATGTTCTTTTTATTAGACCAATTTTGTCATCTTATTGCATTTGAAAGGCCATATATGATAGCACCACAAAGTACTATATGCTTGATGATGTAGCTACAACATATACTTTGTAATCTTGCAGTTAAACATCGTGGACGGGAAGATGCAGTACTTGTTCGATGAGAGTGGCCGGCGTTACCTTGATGGTTTTGGAGGGATTGCCACTGTTTGCTGTGGTCACTGCCATCCTCAAGTTGTGGAAGCCATTGTGGACCAAACAAGACGCCTGCAACATTCTACTGTCGTCTATCTCAACAATGCCATTGCAGATTTCGCCGAAGCTCTAGCTTCCAAGCTACCTGGAGATCTCAAGGTACGTACTCGATACACATGCACGTGTCCATCACTTCGTTTGTTATCCGATAATCTCTTTAGTACGTAAGATGGTTGTGTCTTGCTTTTTAGGTTGTTTTTTTCACAAATTCCGGAACTGAAGCAAATGAGCTAGCCTTGATGATGGCCCGGTTGTATACTGGGTGCCATGACATTATCTCTGTCAGAAATGCTTATCATGGCCATGCAGCGGGAACCATGGGAGCAACTGCACAATCTAAATGGAAGTTTAACATCATGCAGGTATTTTCACACATAAAAATTGGCTATGTCTTATTTCAAATTGAGCCACGTGAGTTGAGTAGGTGAACTTCTTATCAGTGTATATGTCTAGCTGTTAAATTTTTCTTGCTCTATGATATCAATATGTTGGCATCAGAGTGGAGTGCACCATGCCTTGAACCCAGATCCATACAGGGGTGTCTTTGGTTCTGATGGTAAAAAGTATGCGAAAGATGTACAAGATCTCATCGACTATGGTACCTCAGGGCGTGTGGGTGGATTTATTGCTGAAGCCATTCAGGTGGCTCTTCTTTATTCTTCAAATTAATTTCTTGCTCTCTTATAGGAGTACATTGTAATTTTTTCCTCTCAAATGATCATCTTTCCTTTTTTAATACAAAGTAGGGTGTGGGTGGAATCATAGAACTGGCCCCCGGCTATTTGTCTGCTGTATATGAAAGTATTAGGAAAGCAGGAGGGATTTGCATAGCTGATGAGGTCCAGTCAGGGTTTGCAAGGACAGGAAGCCATTTCTGGGGATTTGAGGCCCATGGTGTTGTCCCTGACATAGTCACAATGGCCAAGGTGAATTCCTCTAATCTAATTCAGATAAATTACAACTTGTTGCTTTGCTTATTTCACTGTAAATTGTTCTATGCTTATTTTATTTTTAATTGTAGGGAATTGGGAATGGGCTTCCTATGGGGGCAGTGGTGACCACTCCTGAGATTGCACAGGTCCTGACGCAGAGTAACTACTTCAACACCTTTGGTGGCAATCCTGTGTGCACTGCGGGAGGGTTAGCTGTTTTGAGAGTACTTGAGAAGGAGAAGCTTCAAGAGAATGCATTTGTTGTTGGATCTTACCTAAAAGAGCGCCTTGTTTCCCTCATGGACAAACACGACAGTGAGTAATCCAAACTTTTAAAGCAGTTCATATGATCTATTACAACTTATTTTACCACTCAGTTCATACATATTGAGAGATTTGGAAATGCATATTTTTAGTTATTGGGGATGTGCGGGGAAGAGGTCTGATGATGGGTGTTGAACTTGTAAATGACCGCCAATTAAAATCTCCTGCACCTTCTGAAACCTCGCATATCATGAGTCAAATGAAAGGTTGTTTCTCTCTACTCCCTCTCTTTGTTTCAATTTGTGTATAATGACATAATATAGTTATGTAACTTGGTTTGTTTTGCTACAAGTTACTCCCTCTGGTCACTTTTAATAGATAATTTTTTTTTCAAATACACTAAAAATTTAGTTCTTTTGAAACAAAGTGTATAGATTAGAAGTAACCGGGGGGAGTATGTCATTTGTTGACTAGCACTTGACTTGATTGTTTTTGGGCGGCAGAAATGGGAGTGCTGATTGGAAGAGGAGGTATCCATGGTAATGTATTCAGAATAACACCACCCCTTTGCCTGACGAAGGAAGATGCAGGTTTGTGTTCTAATCTTTGTTTTCATGACAATATCTTGATCTTGTTCCTCGCTTTCCTTTCAAGTCATTGAGATTGAACTCAACATTTTCTGTCCGGTTTGTTCTTACTTGCATTGTTTGCAGACTTCCTCGTTGACGTCATGGACTACTCTCTGTCAAAGGGATGAAAGCTTTCATTCTTTTGTCCTAAATAAAACCTGAAATCTGGCATCACCGCTAGCTTGTGCACATTTATACAATAATAGATCTGTTTATGCAATTTATTGTATATGGTTCTTGCAATATATATAAGTTAAGGCTTGTACAGAAACCTTTCCAAGGAGATATATAGACACGATTTCGTTACCTGCGTATCTAACCTCTCCAATTTTTTGAGATTTTGAGAAGTGGTCCTTCGGGCCATGCATATATAGCTCGGGAGCTTTAAATATGATGACTAACGATATTGCAGGTGTTAGAAGAGGAGATGAACTTAATTAACATTAGTAAAAAAAAGTGAGGAGGGAGTAGTGTATTTGAAAAAAACTGTTTCGATTACAAGTGACCGGAGGGAGTAGTATTATTCTTCATCATCTTCGTTCTTCATTTCCATGAAAATTTTGTATAACTAGCAATACCTCTAAGGATGGCAAGGAATAGGGAATGAAAAAGAATCATCAAGTTGGGGCTTGCCATCTAATGCATGCCATCTTACTTGTCTATATCTTAAAATAAGTCAATTAAGGATCTAATTATCAAAGGAATTGCCCTCTAGTAGGGGTGTAAACGGATGACACGGACGCGGGCAAGCTAGGTCCGTAGCCGTCCGCTCACTCTAAAAGTAGGTGTCCGTACGTCCGCTGTCTGTGCAGACACCCCTACGTGTCTGTCCGCATGTGTCCGTTGCGGACATGGACGGACACGAACACTATGAAATAAAGGGTATTCCTTCCATAGAAGCTTAAAAAAGATAATATTTATTTTTTAATTCGACCATAGATATAAATGGGATTCCCTCCTATAATAGTCTGATTTGTTTTGCAAAAATGGACTAAAATTAGTTCATATTTGAGACCAATATGAACTACTCAAGCAATTACCAAAAAAATTTAAAATAAATAGAAAGATATGCCTCCTTTCTCTGTTGTCTAGTGAACCATCCAAAAACTCAACAATATTCTGATCTAACTCCACCAACAGCCTTCTCTTGCTGTTATCTTACGAAAGACAATCATGGAAATAGGTAGTCATGTATTTCCAAAACAACACTATGTTTGACTCCTCTGAGAAGCATTGTTGACAGAGATTTTGTGGTCAAGGAGGGGCATACCAATGGACTTCGACCCGCCAATAGTTGGAGGAGCTGTGAAGGAGTCACTCTTTTTTGAAGAGGGAGTGAAGGAGGGGCTCACAATAGGTTTCTGTCATATACAAGAGAATTATATGAACTACTTGATAAAATGCACTTCATAAAGATTTTTGCAAGGTCAATTTACCATAACAGATAAACTAGACACAATAACATTTCATCACATTGCTAAGAGATCTTAAAATTAACTGCATAAAGGTAAATAAAAGAAATGATAAATTAAAACCCACTTACCGGAAGGATCACATAGACAGGGACACATGGGCTCTTTGCAAAAGCATTCTCATTCTCCCCATATGAACATCTGGCATGAACTGGACCATCCAACAAAAATATGAGCAACTACACCAGGTCAACAAAATAGAAAGTCATTGCCTATGTCGAAATAAGTCAGGAACAGAATTGCTAAAAGATAAATATGAAATTTATTAAGCTGTTACGGTTTTTAGGACATCAAGCTTCATTACAGCAGAAAGTTAGAGAATTAATGCACTTGAAGTCAGCTGGTTAAAAGGGAAGACACGAGTTTGAAATTGGGAATTAATTAACTATGTTATGAGCATATTGGAAGGAAATGTCCAACACCTAAACAGGTCAAACGTACAAAAAGCATCCACCAATAATTACTCACATTTTCAATGAAACCCAATAATTCTATTTTAAAAGCCCATAATATACCTGCAACTATTGGCTCCCTGCAACTTTTGGCACCACAGTTCGATTAACCCACCTGCTTTGTTCAAGTCCATGAACTGTCTGGCAAATTGTTTAGTCCATTCCAAGTCGTTGCTTCCATAGAGACAAGTCCTCCCTTCTTTCATCTGGTCAATTACACACTTTTCTAAAACAAGGCATAAAAAGTCCGCAGGTAAATTGAATAAGGTACATACCATACGGATGCCGCGATATGGCAATTTTCAAAAGATTAGGACACGATATGGGAGTTAGTTATATTAGAATATTACGTTTTATACATATTTCTATACATTTTAGGTTAGTTCTTGTATTAAAAAATTAAAAGCTTAATTATGATGAAAAATATTGTATTTATTTAATATATGCATTACTTAATAAATAAAGATTGATGAAGGAATCGATACTTGGTGTCTGATATAAAGGTCGGACACGCATGCAGCTGTATCCGACGGGAGAGACAGACATTACGAGTATGGCTACCGTTTGGAGTATCCGAGCTTCCTAGTTCCACACACTGTAGGAAACTCCGTGATACTTACCCCTGATAGACGGATAATAAAATGCTTCAAAACTGCATATATACCGAGGTGGTGGTGGCTAATGGGCCATGTCCACGGCAAGTGACCATACGCATTCAAGTGGACCGGTTAGCACAGGGGCAGTTTCAGTGCATGATCACAGATTTCTCACCATCAAGTGCTCTCATATGTCTGTTTGCTTGTTGCTTTTATTGAGTCCGGAACATTCGTTAAATGAAGCCAGAAATGACCGGGCGTCTACTCAATTCTTTCACTGAAGTCTAAACCAAATTCAATGCAAGTCAGGCGTTGCAATCTGCGTTTCCCTGTCTTGCCTTATATAGTCCAACTCTGCATCTTTCTCCCTTTTGCCCCATGCTACACAACTAAGATCAGACCCCGGCCGGATTCACTATTGGCGATGGCTGGTGGCTGGGAGCCTCTTTGATGACCAATCTCCGACGGTCGCCAACCGTTTCAGCCTAATCCTCCCTCTTGGTGCTCACCGGCGATCGCCGACTGGGAGCCTCTTCGAGCCCTTGGGAACTGCAGAAAGGCGCTGGTGGCTTGGAGAAGTGAAGAATAGGTTTGATGATTCTATCGCCACTGCTCAAAGCTTGCCCCTTTTACTTCTTCTCTCCTAGTACCCACCTCCAAGGTACTCTTTTTGCTTCCCTTTTTCACTCTATTCTGCTCCTCCATTTGTTTTTTGTTATAAAATTTTGATGTACAGTTCCATTTCTTATGGGTTTTTCTGAGATTTTTTTGCATATGCGTTTTTCCTGCAATTTGGTTGCCAAGGACATATGTTTGAATATGGTTCTAATTTTATAGTCTTATGGTATTCTTTGTTGTTTTGGCATATGGGTTTTGGATGTACTTGTACTGAAGGGGTTCATTTCTTGTTTTTGATATGCAACTTTGCTCATTGGGTTATTGGAAGCACTTACTGTGAACGGGCAACTCTTCATTTTGGTCTATTTTTTCTTAGTGATTGAATACAGAGAACTGTTGCATAAAGTTATGTACTTGGAACCTTAACTGCCTTTCGCAAGTCCTATTGCTGCATAAAGTTATGTACTTGGAACTTGAACTGCCTATTGCAAGTTATATTGCTCTTAGGAGGAATTACGGTTTAGGGTTACGAATTAAAGCTAAATACACTTTAGGACCTGACCTAAAGTGTAAATAAGTTTGGGTGAGGAAGGGGGGGAGGCATATGATTTCTCCATAATGCCCTCACCCATTCCCGCCCTTCTTTCCCTCCAACAAGCATCATCATGCCCTCACACATTCCCCTCACTCTCTTCCCCATCTGCCGCCTCCGCCTCCATCTCCCTCATCACCGCCGTCTCCGTCTTTCACTTCTCCTCACTCTCTTCCCCATCTTCCGCCTCCGTCATCGCCGCCCTCTCTTCCCCTTATTCCGCCTCCCCTCATTGTCACTCCCTCTTCCCCCTCTTACGCCTCCCCTCATTGCCCCTCCCTCTTCCCCTTCTTCCCCCCTCTTGGCAACCCCTTTCATCCTCAGCATTTCCCCCTCCCCTATTGGTTGCTACTGTTGCGGGCGTCCGCGGGAAGGCCCAATCAGTGCATAATCGAGGAAGAGCTGCCACTTGCAGAAAACATGGATGTAAGTACAGAAAATTTGGGTTTTTTTATGTGCAGTGGTGTTTGGTATACCTATCTTGTGAGTTAGTGTCATATGCAATATGTATTTTAGTTGCTCTCTTATATGTGTGTGTTGCCTCATATACAAGTTGTTGTGTTGCAATGCATTTTTAGGCATTACAGTCAAGTTGCGACGCATTTATAGTCAGTTATGTTACATTTGCGATGTATTAAATACTTGTTGCGATGCCTAGTAGATATGCTCATATGTGTTGTATCTTAATTAGTTGCGATGCATTTTTTGTAGTTATGATGCTTAGTGGCTATATTTATGATGGCAGATTAGTTAAGTTGGACGTTAGCAGATCTGATACATTACAGTGAAGTTGCGATGCATGCTTATACAGTTAGATGGCATTTGTGATGCAGTTGTGATACCTCTATTATTAAGTTGCGATGCATTTGCGACTCTGTTGGAATATTAATTTGCTTGAATTGTGATAGCAGTGCGATGTTCTAATAGTTTACGACATGTTGAATTGTAGGTGGAAGGGGCCAGTTTGAGGGTGTTGGCATGCTATGGTAGCCACATTGATCATACTTCTGGTAGCAATGTGGCGATAGTTGGAGGCATATGCCACGCTCACACCCTTAAACCAAGTGATACTTTCAGTTCATTTGCTAAAGCGTTGGCTGAAGATTTCAACATTCCAGAAGAGAAACTATGTTTTGCATACATATACCCCGACATCAAAGATTTGACGTTCGTGTCAAATGATCATGGATTGACTGAGTTGAGGAACTGCTTTATACAATGTGGCTTTTGTAAGGTGTTGTTGTGTGATGAAGGAGAACATCCAATTATAAGCAGTTCTCCAAACAATACAGTTGAAAGCAAGATGCATGTCAGTCCAGTTAGGAGTAGTAGCAGTCAGGGAACATCACTACGTTCGAGTGTTTGGCAGTGCAACTTGGTAGGAATTGGGCAGAAATTCACAGATCGGTTTGAAGTGAGGAAGGCATTGAGACAACTTTCAATAGCCAACAACTTCTCATACAAGTGGGTGAAGAATGGAAAGCGTCGGCTTATAGCAGTGTGTTCAAGTGAAGGTTGCAAATGGAATGTGAGTGCAAGTTTGGATGCGGGGACAGGTTTGTTTGAGGTGAAGAAGTATGATGGGAATCATACATGTGCTGGAGGAACAAGGAAGCGACATCACCCACATGCTTCGCAAAGTTTATTGTCAGGGCTGATTGTTGGTAAGGTAAGAGACAGTCCCTCATATTTGGCAAGTGACATGGTGACTGACATGCGTGTAGAGTATGGCTTAAGCATCACATATCAGAAGGCATGGCATGCAAAGGAAACAGCTATTAGAGCTCTATATGGTGATTACAAGGATTCTTATAACGATATTCCATGGTATTTGAACAAGCTCGTGGCCACAAATCTAGGGACTATAGCTGCCTATTAGGTCGATCCCGAAAGCAGAAGGTTCCTTCGTTGCTTCATTTCATTGAATGCATCCATCCGAGGGTTTGAACATTGTCGGGCACTTATTTTTGTGGATGGTACTTTTCTCTATGGCAAGGCCAAGGGGACTCTTCTAGTGGCTTCTTCAGTGGACGCTAGCAACCATATTTTCCCATTAGCCTATGGAGTTGTGGATAATGAAACCGAGGATAACTGACAGTGGTTCTTAACACATGTTCGGCATTGCATTGCTCCTGGTAGGATTATCACTGTAATATCCGATAGGGACAAAGGACTTCTTGCGGCTGTTCCAAGCATATTTCCAGATGGTTTTCATGCTTATTGTGTGCGGCACTTGGAGTACAACTTACGAGATAGAGGATTACGAGGAAAGGGGCACAAAGGAAGCAAAGCCCAAGTGGCCAGGATGATTCATAGTGTTGTTGAAGCAGCTGACATGCATGAATATGAGGCTGAATTGGTTAAGCTCCGCGAGGCTTCTCAGGTAGCATATGATTGGGTTCTAGCAAATAAGCCTGAACACTGGTGCAATGCCCTCTTCCTAGGCTGTAGGTACAATCACTTGTTGAACAACGTTGCTGAAAGCTTTAATAGCTGGGTGAAGGTGGAGCGGGACATGCCCATTCTCGCCCTTCTTGATGGCATTCGTATGAAGATAATGACCAAGATGCACGCGGCCAGATCAGCCAGTCAGCAGTGGGAGTCCTATCTCGTCCCAGAGGTAAATGAAATAGTTAATACCACTATCGATGCATCTCGATCACTATTAGTTTTGTCTGCTAATGATACTATGGTGGAGGTGGTTGAGGCTGACAAACATTATTCAGTAGACGTAAGTCTACTCACTTGCACTTGTCGGTGGTGGCAAATCAAGGGACTACCTTGTGTCCATGCATGTGCTGTCATATCTGCTACAGGAGCATCACCAGCTTATTCATATTGTGGAGACTTCTGGACAACGCAAAGCTATAGGAATGTATACAACCACACTGTCTTCCCAGTTTCACATGAAGACAAGCCAGTTCGAGCTGAGCCACCAGTAGGAGAGGATCTATTTCTTCCACCCGTAACCAAGAGGCCAAGGGGCAGGCGAAGGAAGAAGCGCATTGAATCCCAAAAGAAATCTGTCAGACCATTCCATTGCAGCCGATGTGGTGGGCTTGGGCACAACAGGAAGAAATGCACGACACCAATTGCAGGCTAACCTGTTTCTGGAATAAGTTACTCTTTAGTTGTTTTGTTTCAGTTTATACTACTAAACTACTTTGCAAGGTCTGTAATAATCTTGATACTATTACGACTTTCATCTTGTAGATATATCGTAATGTGTTACATAGGAAAAGTTGCGAAACTGTTATTGCTAAGTTGCATGACATTTACGATGCCCAAATGTTGAAGTTGCGATACTTTTATTGCTAAGTTGTGATGACATGGTTTGTATCATTCTGTGTTGCCCCATATATATATATGACAATGAAGTTGTGCTACCTTGATTCTTTAGTTAGGCCACATATGCGACGCCTAGATGAGCAAGTTGCGATACCTTTATTACTAAGGTGTGATGACATGATGTGGTGCCTCATATCCATGTTAACCATGTTGTACGACATTGTGGTCATGGTTATAGATAACTAAATAGTGATGGATGGAGAACCACGTATTAACTTGTTAACACCTTGTACATATGTTCGAATGTGTTACATATGACAATGAAGTTGTGCTGCCTTTATTCCTTAGTTAGGCCACATATGCGACGCCTAGATGAGCAAGTTGCGATACCTTTATTACTAAGGTGTGATGACATGATGTGGTGCCTCATATCCATGTTAACCATGTTGCACGACATTGTGGTCATGGTTATAGATAACTAAATAGTGATGGATGGAGAACCATGTATTAACTTGTTAACACCTTGTACATATGTTCGAATGTGTTACATATGACAATGAAGTTGCGCTGCCTTTATTCCTTAGTTAGGCCACATATGTGACGCCTAGATGAGCAAGTTGTGATACATTTATTACTAAGGTGTGATGACATGATGTGATGCCTCATATCCATGTTAACCATGTTGCACGACATTGTGGTCATGGTTATAGATAGCTAAATAGTGATGGATGGAGAACCACGTATTAACTTGTTAACACTTTGTACATATGTTCGAATGTGTTACATATGAAAATGAAGTTGCGTTGCCTTGATTCCTTAGTTAGGCCACATATGCGACGCCTAGATGAGCAAGTTGCGATACCTTTATTCCTTAGTTAGGTGACATTTGTGATGCCTAAATGTTGAAGTTGTGCTATATTTATTGGTAAGTTGCGATGCTACTTAAAATGCATCGCAAAACCAAAACAAATGCATTGCAATATAATCGCAAATGAATCGCAACAACAAAAAACGATAAACCACAACGTTGACAAATATTCATAACACCACATACCCACTTCCTAAGTATAGTTAACTTGTCAAAACTATTGCATAAATTTGTCCACAAGCAGCCATAATCACATATGCATCCATATCAAAACTATCGTATAAATTAGTCATAGCCAAAAACTATGTCTTAACCCCAAATTATAAACCACAATGTTCACTAAGCTTCATAACACCACATATTAACTTTCACAAATACAATTAACCTGTCAGTCTAGTTTTGCCCATACACTGACACAGAACTAAGGATGTACCACACAACCCACTTTCTAAATTGGTGCACATCAAAGGCTTCTGGTAACTGTCCAAAGGCAAGTCTATACATAAAGTAACAAAGGTGTGCCCCGCAGTCATCATACCCCATTTGCTTATGTGATTCTACATGCTTAGTTTTCCACTTAGTCTAATCCCCATCTTCGAATGGCAAACCCAGATAAAATCCACCGTACTTTGCCTGCCTCCTCATGGCAGTGAGGAATATTGTCTTTTCCTGCTCAAATCTCCCCCGTGTGCCAAGGCTATCATAAATGAACATCGTGCGTTCACTAAATCTAAAGTCCAACAAGGACCAGTGATTACTCTTGAGGACAGGAACCAGCCACCTACTGTACATGAATGCATGATCACCATCTGCATCCTTGCAAGATCTGCGCACATTCTTGCTCCAATCTTGATACAAAGCCTCATGATCAAAACTTTTAGGCTTTCTACCCACCATCCATGTATCGAAAGCTTTCTGCTCAGCAATGCAAAATGACTGCATGCATGTACAAAGTAAGGAATAAAGAAGCATGATCATAAGTATGCATTCGTATACAATGTTAAGGTAACTTACCAAGAAGTGGGGATCAAATATGAAGACGGTGGGGAGCTCTGTACCATGTAGCTCCCTCAAGTGCTTTTGCAAGAGTGCCACATATGCATCCATGACAAAATTGTCAAACCATCCTGCGTCTGACATCTCATCCTCCACCCCAGGGTATCCTTGCCACCTAATACTATGGAGGTTGCTAACCTTGATAGGTACCCCATTAGCAATGCCAACATCGAGGTGTAAGAATTCTCTTAGGAGCCTCCAAATTGTGTCAACAATTGCCTCATCCTGGGGGGTTAGGTAGAACTTAGTAGGATGGTTTTCCCTCTCGTTGCGTCGGAGTGCAACCTCACAGAAGAAAGGTGATCGACATTGTATAGCAGGATTTGTGGTTCTCAACATAAATACCGTCAGAGGGAGTGACCTGCTTGTAGTGGTGTGAGCATAAGCTGCCTGTATCATGCCATCATGAATGAATGAGTGGTTGCACGTATCAAGCATCATGAAAGGAAGAAAGTATGTAGAAGGTAAACTTTTTACTTACTAAAAGGCTTTGCAGATCAATGACTGTCACTGGTCTACAAGCAGTGGAATCTGATGCAATGGAAATGAATGACCTCGCCACATATGGCTTCCCCACCTGCCTCTCCACATCTTTTGGTGATGGTTTTTCACTATCCTCGTTAGCCTCCTCATTTAGATTGAGAGACCAGCCACGAGGTGAGTCCATTGGAGAGGTAGTGTCCTTCCTTCCTGTTGCATCTGGAGAGGGAATAAGTGAGGAGCCAGTGTCATCATCATATTCCAGCCTCTTCCCCTTATTCTGAGAAGTTGACTTGCTAGCCAATTTCTTGAACCTTGTTGCGAATGGGACATTGGGGGACATAGCATCCACCACAGGGGAAGGCCTTGCCAACTCTGGCTCTTGCCTCTTCGCCTCATCGTCTGCCTTCTTATACCTTTTGGGAAGCCCTTGTCCCACTTCTATTACATGACACCTTTGCTTGAGGGAGTTGATCTCCTGTTCATGCCTATACTTTTTCACGCGGACTTCTTCCCTCACCTTCCGATTAAGCTCGTACATGTGAAGGCAAACTACAAACAGGAGGTGATTGTGCTCTTGGATGGCCTCCAAACTCATAGGCCTTTTCCGGAGGAAAGACCTAAGGTCTACAACAACAAAAAATATGTGAAGAACACATGCAATAGTAAGAAACAAATGCACCAACATGAGACAAGGAAGGCAAAGCACTGCAACAGAACCATAACTGAATTAAAACAGCATTTACGAAAATCACAAACAAAAGAATATTACCTACTTCCGAAAGAGCATCATCTGCCTCCCCTACTTCTTCTCCTCTTTTTTTCTGTTGTTTGGGCCTCTTTTGTTGTCTACTGTAGTCACCTCTACTGCTCCCCTCCCCATCACTGTGTACATCACATGTTCTATCTCTGGGCCTCTTCTCTGTAGCTGGAGGATTTTTCTCTGCTTCCATCTCCTCCACGGAATCATCAGCAATCAGATCCTTTTTAATGTCGTCTGCCACATCCAAGCCCTTGCCAACCACCTCTAGTCCAGACTCAGCGTCAGTGCACTCAAGCCCATCAGCAATATGCCCTTTCTTGAGGGCTCGTATGCTGAGCTTGTAGTCAGGTGCCCTTTGCACCAACCACTTCAAAATCCTAGGTTGCAAGCCATCTGCCCGCTGCAACCAATCCAATCCAACCTCCCTTGCTTCCACCAACTCAAAAAACCAAAGCTGCATAAACACATAATTAATAATGCAATTAGTACATCAAAGATTACAAAAATAAGATTACAAAAAACTGTCACAAGTTTGGTACTTGACATTCATACCTGTAAAATAGCCGAACAACCAAACAAATTGAATCTACCTTTCCTCATGTCCTCGTATGCATTTGCAACTCCTCTCCATAGTTGTACATACACTTCTCTGCCCCAAGGATAATTTGAGAATGTACTCAAGTCCTCCTCATCCATCATAGCCCAGAACCTCATTTCCACAAGGTCTCCTGGCCTAGGTAGGAGGACTCCATATTTCTTGACTGTAGTGTGTAGAGGCAGCCTGAGAATTAGAGAAACATCCAAGGGCTTAACTTGAATCCTCTTTCCACCAATATTAAAAGTCAACCCACTGACCCTCCTATCTAGAATCTCGCATATTAGTCTATGACAGACTTGTGAGTGCGGAATCTTCAATAAATCTCCAAATACATAATTGGAGAGGTATCGATGGGCTTCGCCTTTTATTGTTTGGCTAAATTCAGCCAACTTCTTCATGCTACACTTGCAGTCAAGTTTAGGCAGCTACAATTGGATAGAAAATTGTAATTAGATAAGCATCCTTACAGCAGCATTCTTACATTACATCATCACACCCTATACAATCAGCCTTCGCAACCTATGCAATTAACCTTCGCAACCTATGTAATTTACCTTCGCAACCAAATAAATTTCACTGAACTTCATATAATTACTCAACCATCGCAACCTAACCAATTAACCTACGCAACCTATGTAATTACCTTCACAACTAACTAAATTTCACTCAACTTCATATAATTACTCAACCATCGCAACCTATGCAATTAAAATTCGCAACCTTTTATATCTGTCACGCCCCAAATTTCCAAAACCCCGATATGCGCGGAAGCGATAATCCAATGATGCTTACAAGGGTAGGAAACCTGGGACGGACCGAATACTCGATTCATCACCACAAATCCCATACACACAAACGGGAATAGCAGGATCATGTTGACGTAAACAACCGTTCAATAGAATTGAAATAACTAAACAATATTACAGACTTACTAATTGTCAAATATTTTTACGAAAGCAAATAATAAGCCAGTGACATGCAGGCCACAAATATCCAGAAAATAAATAAACATCCAACAATAGCAAAATAACCCTATGCTATTAAGTCTTCACGATCACCAAACTTCACGGCACGAACAAGCTGATCACACCTCTTCAGCCTTAATCCCTGCATCAGAAGATGCGTGAGTATTCCAGAGGAAATACTCGGTAGGATACCAGAAAAACTCACAGGATTTACTTACCTGGAAAGATACAACACAGGATTTACTTAATGATAATCAGGTCCAATAACTCAGGACAAAAATGAACACAGGATTTACTTACCTGGAAAGATACAACACCTGACAACTCTCACTGATCAGGGTGAAATGAATTAATGTAATTAATACGACTCCAGACTTTCGAAGAGTAAGGAGATAAACACAATATCTGATCGGGACAACCAATGTGTCGAAAATGTCAATTTCTGCTCTCTGTTCAGTCCACTTCCCCTATGGACTTCAATTTATATACCAGATCATCCTAGAGGTTCTACGTAGGAACTCGGCCATGCGTCTAGGGATGCTGGCCCTATTGGTGCTTACGGGCACAATGGGCGGAGATTGCAGACCTTCCGTAATGTCTAACAATCTAAAGTGCACGCGTTGCCGTCATCGGCTAAACTACAGAGGTTCATAATCATCGGAGACCACCATGGGTCTAGCCATGGCTCGTGAGCATACTATGATCCAACCTAAGAGTATCAATAAGACTCTTGGCGGAGAAGCAGTTTACATGGAACTAGATCTGTCTAACTCAACATGGTATTCTCATGAATTAATAATCTTCAACAATAGGACTCTCAGAGGAGTTCAATGAAATTCTCAGCATTTAGCAATGACAGACTCTCTAGAGGTTAACCAACAGTAGGTATGTGCCTAAGCACGAGTTGACTCGAAACTGAACTCTTCGGTATAGACTCTTCCAATGTCATCACCATACACTGATTCAATCAAGGCCATCCCTGGTCCTCAAGACTCCTTCAACAAGGTATTTCAAAAGCTTTTTGCTGGTAGAATAGAAAAGGATAACTCTAACCTGTCATTAGGGTTTCAATGATAGAAGATACGCGATGTTAGGCACCGCGAGGAGAACATTGACGAACACAATGTTTGGTATAAAGACCATACTCCACTCATGATACTATCATAAGTACCCTTTGGAAGTCTTATGCTACAGTACCCTCCTTGTGTTATATCATATATATATATGGTCTTAGCGTAGCGTTTTATTTATAACCGAGAAAGGACACTGTTATAGACACAATAGCCCCATTCCCGGATTTATCCCGACTTACACAGAACTTAAAAGTCTCTGAAATTTTTATGGCAGATAGCACTATGTCTGCTGATCATTAGCCAATTTACGGAGTAATTTTCCAAATTTTCTACAATTAGTTGTGAATTTTAGAATGTAGTCTGTTGGTGCAGGATACATCCTGGCCGAGAGTACTATATTAAGTAATATCTCAATTTTCACTTGTTTCTACTAATTCTAACCTCAACCCAAGTCTTTTAGACTCCAGACCACTTCACATTAGGCCTTTATTAGCTTCTGGTCCGACTATTAATTGTGTATTAATCAGCCTACAAGTCTCTTTTAAAAACTGTTTTACCAATTAGTTTTAATGGCTCATTAACTCGCAAACTAGACAACTATTCCAGGACACCTTGGTTCCTGGTCAGACCTATTAACAGAGGTCTTAAGGTCCATGAGCAATGATCCATAAGGATTTCCACTTTCTCTTATTAATACATCTTTTAGTCTCTTCTAGATGGTCTTATTACTCATATCATATCAATTAAGGCATATACTACCTAAAGTGGACAACTTTATCCGGACACAGAACCACAACTCAAGATACAACTTCTGACACAAAAGGATGCACCCAACCAGTGGGTCCAACTCTGAAAGATTTCTGCTTTTGGATGAGAAACACATGGGTTACACCCACATTAAAACAATTAGGTCAAAGCATGCAATAACATAACATCGGTTGATGTATATCAATAAAGATGACAACTTTTCATAACCAGAACCTAAACCACTCAACTCAAAACACTATCAGTAGATATAGACAGCAAACGCATGATCAAATGTGTAGCAAAAGAATGGTATACATCAGGGATGTCTTGATCGATTAGTGCATGAGAGAATCACAACAATAACTTGATCGGTATGCTAACACTTGAATATATCTCAGCAATTAGGATAATTAATCCAGAATGAAAATGAGTCAATCATGTCATACATCATCAGCACGTGGTACTCAACATAAAGATCAAAACTTTCATGCAAATACGCTGTGAGAAAAAGAGCATCTTACCTTTGAACCGGTACTAAATTGCACGTCAACCGGTTTAAAACAAAACCCACTTCTTTGCGATCTCCACACGAACCGAACCACCACCAAAGCACACTCTACTTGAAGAGGCTTACTGAGGGTTAGGAGAGAAGGGGGAGAACGAAATAGAAGAGAAGAAATCACCAAAGAAAAGAGAGGAAGGGGGCTGCCGGTTCCCAAAGGGATGGGCGCCCCTTTTTCTAAGGGTTTTTATAGATCAATCTTCTAGATCTCCACCGTTCTTCTCCATTTCATCCAAGGGCCAAGGTCAATCCCAGTCCAACCAAATCTTCAGATTGAGATCTCCACTAACCACAAAATATTCTGATTTGATTGCATTAAGATATAATCTTATCTCTTCTCAAATAATTACTAAGTTACTCAAGTGACTTACCAAGAAAAAGTAAGTAACCTAGACTAAGTCCTACCCCTCTTGGCGCCACCCATGCACAAGAGAGGGCCACTTCACACCTCCAAAAGGGTTTCCTACGTTCAGCCCATAATTACTATATTTTAGGCAATTTAAATCTTCCATTAAAATGATTTCCAAATAGATATCAATTAGGGTTTTGAAACCAATTCCAATTACCACGTTTAGAACCCCTTCAACAGGTAAATCAGGCAAGATATGACCCAAAGAAATCCCCCAAAATCTGCCCAAGACATTTTCCAACGGAATTGCCTCGGGATACGCAAAGCCACCGGCGATCGATCGGTCCGTATTACGTGACCGATCGTCTTGCGATCGATGCCTTACAAAAACGATCGATCGTCTGCCGATCGATGCCGTTTGAAGGCGATCGATCGGTCTGACGGAAAAACTTCAATTTCCAATTATTTAATGAAATTTCTAGAATTCAAATTTACTCCCATTTAGCAAAGAAATTTTACCTTAATAAAATAATACGGTCGCTACAATATCAACCTTCACAACTAAATCAGTTAAAGCTATTATTCCTACAGAATCACAACTCAACACATTTTACGTGATTATAACAACTATTCTATACACGATTCTCGTCCACAATTCAAATAAAAACAACATCAAACAACATACATTCATGGTAATCACCAAAATGAAGCGGTGATGAGAAGAAAAAAATACACTTTCTGTAACCACTTACTTCCTTTCCGGCATCAGTCTTCTTCTTCCCTGCATTTTTCTCTTTGCCCTTTGTAGTCCGTGGAGCCATTTGCATTGACGGAGAGGGAGTCGACGGAGAGGGGCGTTGTACAACTGGCGAAGAGGGTGCACGGAGAGGGGAAGGGCGAGAGGGGAGTCGGGGGAGCAGAGCGTGAGCAGAATAGGGCGTCGGCGGAGTAGGAGTCACCGGTGAAGGGGCGTCGTCGATCTGGCGATTAGGTAGCGTCAGCGAAGATGATTCTCAGCGGAGAGGGAAGCCGGCAGGGAGGACAGTCCGTGGAGAGAGGCATCTGCGAACCGACGAAGGGGCGTCGACGGAGAGAGGTGTCGGCTAAGGGGCGTCGCCGGAGTAGCGTCGGTGGAGGTAGATGAGGGTTTCGAAGCAGCTACGAAGGGAGATGGGAGATGATCTTGGAAAATGGAGTGAGTGATGAGAGGAGACGCTGGGAAGGGGGGAAATGACATGCGGCAGGGCAAAGGCGGCGTCCTTTTGAGCAGGAAAGATCACATCGAGGGGCACTTTAGGTATTACAAAAAAATAAACCACCTGCCTCTCACGTGCATCCCTTTTTTGTTAGATATTTTTCAGACCTTTGGGTCTTTTTTGAACCCTCAATTTTTTCACCAGGCCCAAACTGGTTGAAAAGACAAATCGAATTTCTGAATGAAATTGGCCCAATATTTCTGCTTAAGTAGTCACAGCCCAGTGAAAAGCCGTAGAGAGATCCATTCTTAAAAAAGAAAACCGTAGAGCTGATTTTGTAATCACTCAAGAAAATCCACGTGTTTGCGAGCGTCGGCTGCGGGCGGCACAATGCGAGCGACCGGTTCGCTTGGTCCGGGCCGTTTACTTTCCTAGCTCCGTCGACAAACCGGGTCGGTCCACTAAGTATTTTCTTGGGAAATTCCTCGGTCCACTGGGTTACTGAACCATAACCCCGATCCTCCTGAACCTCTGCTCCGGCACGTTGTTGGAGTTTCCGGCCGTCTCCCCGTCGGATTCGCCACCGGAGAAGAAAAGGGTTTGTTCTGAAACTTTTAGATTGTTTCTATTTTGTAGAAGAATGCGTTTCAGCTAACTGAAATTTCTTATCTTTGTGGAAGGCTTTGCCAGCAAACCCATTATTCAGTTTCAGCCGCTTACAGCATGATTAGGTTTGCATCATTCAGCTCCGTAAGTTTACTTTGAACCACTCAGATTTTCTTGTGTTTTCCACTAATTGTTAATAGCTATATGCCAGTTCATTGTTTCTTGTATTCGATGAAAATTAAAACTTTTGCCCCAAATAATTGTATTTGTTTCTTTTCTCATTAACTTTTCATTTTCTAAAGTTGTGATAAATTCTCATATAAATTCGAGCAGGGGAATACAACCAATAGCTATTTGTATTATTGCGTATAAAGGATATCTAGTGACTGTGGGGTGCACTTGTTGAGATTTGATGTTTTGGATATATCTTTGTGCAGAATGAAAAAGCAACTAATTAGAATATTTGTATTTGTGCAGTACCTGTTTAGAAGAAACATCGCAAACTCCCATGTTCGTCGATATTCATCATTTGGTAGGAAAGGTGAAGTTTTGTAATTTTACTGATTGCTTTTTTGAAATGTACTTGGTTCATTGGCTTCTTTTTATATTTTATGCTCGAAAGTTTCACATTGTGCTCGAATTCCTTTTTCTTTTTCAGTTATTTTTCCTTCTCATTATCATTGGAAACTCCAACACAACGCTTTGCACCTTATGATCTGAATAAAAGAACAGTGATAAATGCTCATTAAATTCCAGTTTCTAAGTTGCTGGAAAAATCTTTTGACTATTTTTACAAAAAAATTGTATTGATTTTAAAGAGAGAACATAAACTTTATTATGAAATCACTTTCACTAATTACTATGTGTCATATATGCTAAGAAGCACCGATACGCCAAATTTGCCCCCGTACCCGTATCCGATACGTATCGTATCCGGATACGCCACCGATACGGCTGCATGCGTATCGATGGCGTATTGTCTTAAAAAAAAAAAAAAAAAAAAAAAAAAAAACGGTTTCCTATACGTAAAAGGGGAACTATTATAAGTTATAATGTTTAATTTCATAACTTATAATTATTATTGTTTGTGTTGTCATTATAGTGTAATTCTATCAAAATTATGGAAGTTACTATAGGTGGCTATTAGGGTGCTAGGTTTAAATTTTTTTTCTTTATTATGTTTATTGTTTGTTTTGACACTAGGACTAATCTAAAATGTGTTTTAAAAATATATAAAATATTTTTTCAAAAACGTATCCCCAACGTATCGTATCGGGACTTTTTGAAAATTGCCGTATCGCCGTACCCGTATCGTATCGTATCGTATCGCCGTATCCGTATCGGTGCTTCCTAGCATATATGTGTCTTTATTGGTCGCAACACCCATTAGAAGCTGTAGTTCAACTGGTATTAGCTCGGGCTAATGTGTTTTAAAAGCCATTTTCGTTTTATACAATAGAATTAACTTACAGTTGCACTTATTTCCAGTGTGTTGCTGAACATTACAAAACCTGTAATTAGACATTTGAAATTCGAATGGAACTGATTAATGCATAAGATGCCGTGAGGAGACAAAACGAACTTAGATTAGTATTTTATAGGGAAATTTATATAAAAAATCATGAAAAAAATTTTTTTTATCAAAATGTGGCACTGTAGCAAATATTTACCGAAATGGTGTTCTGACAAGCGCTGGCGCCTGCGTGGCCTTTTTTTTTAAACCGACGCCTTTTCGACACTTAAATCAAAATTAAGTTTTTTTGAAAGGCGTCGGTTGAACCGACGCCTTTTCGACACTTAAATCAAAATTAAGTTTTTTTGAAAGGCGTCGGTTGAACCGACGCCTTTGTGTTGTAAAGAATGGCGTCGGTTCAACCGACGCCTTTTCGACCTTAATTCAAATCACTTTATCCTTTGGACGAAATCTACAATTTTTCACAACCTGATAATACACACACATCACAACCTGACAATACAACATCACAACATGATAACAAGATAAATTTTTTCTGATAATACAACAGACATGACACAAAATATATACAAAATATATTACACCACATCAAACTATTACAAATGTATTTATAAAATTACAAGAAGTGTTTATTCAATTCTCCTCAACCTATTCCTACCCCGTCCTCGTTCTCGAACTGGAAAATCCTCAGGCTCAACGTCAGGTAAAGCATCTGAAGACGAAGTTGCCTGACGTTGAGCACGAAGTGCACGCTGTCGCCGAGTATATACTTTCGAAGAAAGAGGCCTCTCAACTTGCTCCAGCGGGGCATCTGGAACAACAGGTGATGGGGTAAAACTTCTCGTGTCAGCTGATGATGTCAGAATGTCGGGTTCTGGAACAACCTCCAATCCTTGAATCTCAGTAACAACTGGTCGAAGCAATGGCAAACTCGCAAGAACATGTCCAGAGCGATCGTGTAGCGTCTGACAGGCCGCTAGCAAGCTCTCATATGATCGGTCCACCAAAGCTCCCTCCGTCTGATCAAATGTCTGTCGTGCAAGAGTAAGCTAGAAAGAAAAACACAGGTATGTTATCTACTCATTACAAAACACTAGTGAATAAAATCAAATATGAAGTTAATGATACTCACCAACGCCCGCTCAGTGTCGCCTCTTGGTTGATATAACATCTCCGGCTCATGCATGGGTGGCATTATAAGTCTCCTAGTGATGCTCAAATACCATCTCATGTATGCATCTCGCTCCGTCATAGCAGGCTCCCCTTGAACGAGAGTGATCGTCCGGTCGTCCCATCTAGTAATGTAGGCCGCATGATGCGACCTCCAATCAAAACTACCTCGGCCTCGGCGCGATACTCGTTCAATGAACTCAACCAGAAGAGGGGGGAAAACTTGTTCTAATCCAAATTGTAACATGACCCGATCCGGAACATGCATCTCGACGATGTCCACACATATAAGCGGCGTCCTAGATAGCCACACATGCGCTCCATCCGTACAAATTCCAGGTAATTGTGCTAACACATCATCATGATATGGTTGCCATATTACCTACACAACATATGAATATGATACTTTACTTTTTGGTGAAATGTACATTTGTCATATTCATAACGCATGCAATATAAAAGAGTAATACCTGGCCGGATCGTTGATAGTCCAATTCCGATCTATACAACGCCAAGACACTGTGAGGATTCACAGTTTTTGTCTTCTTCGCATTCCACCTAACATAACGAGGATGATGAATAAATTATCTAAAATATAACATCATCAAATACCTTTAATAAATAACACATACCGAACTCCTAACGGTGATAAACCATCTAGTGGAGTGCTCCTAATGTTTGGACGACCGACATGCAATCTCTCCCACGACCATAACTGTTTGCCACATACACACCCAACATGAATCAAATGTTATACTTATGAAAAATATACTAGTCAAAGATAACATGCTCGTTTACCTGGACAAGGGTGACGCACCCGGCAATCCCTGATGTGCTTGATTGACAAGCTTTTCCCAACTCTCTGTACAGGTAAGCGAGGGTGGCACTGCCCCATGCATACTGTCCCACACTGTACAAATCCTCTAACAAGAGGAGATACATGGGATGTACATGACTGCTGCTGCTATCGGCAAATATAGTGCTACCAAGTAAATAGAGTAAATACGCCCTTGCATGTTGCTCGACCTCAATTTCGGTGGCATCCTCCGGTAGCGGACTGAACTGCTCTCTCAACCACAATAAACTGACCCTAGTTCGTCCTTTCAATGATTCGCGTGGAGGTACCCGTCCAAGAAGGTGCAAGTACACTTCATTCCAATCAATTCCCACAGTCGAGCAACACACAGCAATGCCATCAACTCGGAGTCCGAGAAGTACTGCAACATCCTGTAATGTGATCGTCATCTCCCCCAAATGCAAGTGAAATGTCTGTGTCTCCCTCCGCCATCTCTCAACTAGGGCGGTGATGAGAGCCCTATCAATCCTGATGTACTGTAATCGTATGAAGTGCTCAAATCCAGCCATCTCAATGTACGGCAAAATGCGCGCATCAACTAGCCAATGACGCACATTTTGCCAGTGCTCAGTGCATTCAATGCACCCGGGATCCTATACAATTTACATGGATGGAAAATTGTTAAATATATGTAATATCTAAAACTAAGGAGATAATGATTATGCACATACCTCTCCCCTCCAGATGCCATCAGATCTGTGCGTGCTCTGCTCTGTAAGGACGGCGGGATCAATCGGTCCTGGATCCATAATATCTACAAAGAAACGAACAATTAATCATAACTTCAAAGAATGTGTAAAACAAGTTAAGTTATATATTAAGATCATTGTATGCAAGTACCAATCAGCAGATGGTGTGTTTTGGCAATGACGCCTGTTATGACCAACTTGGTTACAATTTCCACAATGGTAGTGAGCTCGACCATCTGCTCTCATGCTCGCACTATCCATCGCATTATGTATTCTCCTACTGCGTGGACGACCGGGTTTTCGTGTTACCCTTGGGGGCTTCACCACATACTCAGGTGACTTTTCCTCCCAAGATCGTCGATCTGGAGGCGGATAGAATTCGGCTGCATATACCTTTCTATATGCATCAAATGTATACCAATATCCAACTAAATCGCCGATGGGTCTTCTTCGCCTCGATTGGACAACAATTAGATGACGACATGGGTGTTTGTACACTTGAGGGTAATTGCAAGAACATGTATGATCGCTTACATTCACTGCATATTTTATACCACGCATTGTTTTCACTTCATACAAGTGAGAATTGATTTGGTCAGCCCACATGCTGCCAATCAGGCGCGTTTGTTCTTTAATCTTCAATTCAATAGTAGGGGTGTATGGGGTTGTCATAGCCAACCCGGCCGAATGTCGCTTTACAAAGAATTTGACAATCCTGTAGAATGTGGCCGACACTAAGGCTTGCACAGGTAATGATCGAGCCCCCTTCAACACGCTATTTAGACTTTCAGCCATATTTGTTGTGGTCATTCCAAATCTTCTAAAACCATCATGAGCAAGCGACCACAATTGAGGTGATAATCCACCTTCCTCACTGAGTAGCCATTTTGCCTCTTGACTTTCTGCACCGATAAGTTTCATCTTTTCATCAAACTCGTCTACAGTAAGCACATATGCAGCTTTCCCTATCAACCTCGTCAATACATCATTTTTAAACTTCTTATGAAAATTTGCCTTGATGTGTCGGATACAATATCGGTGACAAAAATGCGGCTGTGGAAACACCTCTGGCACAGCCTTTTGCAACCCTTTATGTCGATCGGATATGATAGTGATACATATCCTATCAAGGATAACATGCTCCTTCAACATACGTAAAAACCATATCCAGTTAGGATAATCTTCACCCGAAACAAGGGCAAATGCAAGAGGGAACAAACCCTTGTGCCCGTCGTTTGCAGTCGCCGCCAAAAGAGCTCCTCCATACTTACCAGATAGGAAAGTAGCATCAACACTTATGACGGGGAGACAATGTTTAAAACCCTCGATACATGGCCCAAATGCCCAAAACGCTTTCTCAAACCGTCGATATGTAGCATCTTCCATTTCGGTCGTCACCAACCTACACACGGTTCTCGGATTGGCATTAACTATTGCCTCCATGTACATTGGCAACAATCGATAGGACTCAACCCAATCACCATACATTGCTTTAATGGCCATATTCCTTGCCGCCCATGCTTTTTTGTATGAAATATCAACATGAAAAATCTCCTTAATCCTCTCTTGAATAAGCACTGGTGGGATATCTATTTCTGCTCTAATAGAGGGTAATATATGCCGACAGACAAACGCCGCAGTACATTGTCTATGACCTGTGTCTAGCTCGGCATGTCTACAAGTGTGTTCGCCAGCATATGTCTTCACTTTAAAATCATTACTCCCCTTCCTCAATGATGCATGTACTCTCCATGGGCAGTCAGGGTATTGACATCTTGTTGTGTACTGCGTCGGATTTGTACGCAACACTTTATAGCGAACATTATGCGCTATTGAAAACTCCCTCAATGCGTGTACAAATTTATCTTTATTGTGGAATATTTGCCCCACATATATTGCTTCCTCATGATATGTCTCCTCATGCAAACCCCGATTTATTGCCCCATCTATTTCTTCATCAGTTAGTCGCACCCACGTGGGCTCCTCCTCGTAAGGCAATTCCTCCTCAAAATCATCCAAGTTATCCGTAGCAATTGCGATATCCACCAAATCATCTCCCTCATTTTGAACCATCTCTTGCACACTATCCTCTCCTCGTACATCTTCAACATTAACCTCAGGTGAATTAGGCACCCACTCATCATTTTCCCCATCCTCTTCCTCATTAATATTTCCCTCTTGCCAACCACTTGAACCAGGGTAAGTATAGGGGTTACAAAATGATGTTTGTGTGTCAAACCATTCACCACCTCGTGCCATGCCAAGATTCATCGCTTCATGAGCTTGAGATGTGTGCCTAAATTATTCAAAACAAAACTTATATCATAAATAAACAATTCACTTAATCGTAAGTTGAATGGTCAAACTACATTTTGTAAATAAACTTACCTCCGACTCGGCGAAAGTTGAGGTTCGTTGCACGCTAGTGATATAGACAGATCATCTTCTTCATTATCTTCCACACGCCTTCCTCTAGAATTTTCACTCGACCTATTTCTGCGAGCACTCCTACTTCTGCCTTCGCCGTCATTTGCAAACCTAGGCATGCGCGCCTCTTTTTCTATAAATAGCTCGAAACTAAACACACGAGGCGCAAAATGGAGCATGACATGCATAGAATTATCATCATCAATTGGTATTACGGTAGTCCTTGTTCCCAAAACAGGCATCTTGTACTTCATACGAATTTTCCACAATCTTTGATCCCATCCCAATTTATTGACCACTTGTATCTCTAGTTCATCGTAAGTACTTGGCTTATTAATCAATAATCCTACGCTTTCACCGCCTTCGTATTCACCTCTATCAATTCTACCACCATACATTAACACAAACGGAACCATTTCTCCCGCCATCTTTTCTCACAAAACAATTAACAAACACTAGCTAATTATTTTCAAACCATACAAAAGCTAAATCAATACAATCATATGTATTTTAAACGGATATTAAACGTATATTACCGGTGAGACGGAGCGACGAGACAGTGGCGAGGCGGGGTGACGACTGGCCGAGGCGTCGGTGGATAGAACGGCGAGAACGGCGGCGGCGGCGAGAGAGGGGAGGAGAACGACGGAGGCCGAGGCGAGCGAGGGGAGGAGAACGACGGCGACGGCGACCAACGGCGGTGGCGGCGGCGGAGAGCAAGGGGAGGCAACAACGGCGGCGGCGTTAGGGATCGGTGGGCTATATACGAAATGAAAGGCGTCGGTGTCTGTTGTAAAGAAAGGCGTCGGTGTGTGTTGTAAAGAAAGGCGTCGGTGTCTGTTGTAAAGAAAGGCGTCGGTTCAACCGACGCCTTTCTTTACAACAGACACCGACGCCTTTCATTTCGTATATAGCAACCGACGCCTTTCTTTTATCTGTAATAAGAGAAAGGCGTCGGTTCAACCGACGCCTTTCGGGCCGGTTAAAAAAAAAAGGCCACGCAGGCACCAGCGGCCGCGCTGGCGCTTGCGTGGCTTGTCAGAACACCATTTCGGTAAATATTTGCTACAGTGCCACATTTTGGTAAAAAAAATTTTTTTCATGATTTTTTATATAAATTTCCCTATTTTATATGAGTCAAAGAAATTAATTTTTGGCTAATCCGGAAAGAAAGTGAATGTATTTTGAAATAACAATGGTGTTTAACTGGCAATGAACATAAATGTTCATCTATAATCAAAGAAGATGTGCCAATCCAACCCTTGCTGCGGTAATGGGATCTATCCTAGCTGTGGGTGAGGCCCCAGGATCAAATCCCAATTGCTATATAAAGTGTGGGTGCATGCATCTTACCCATAAAAATGAATGTATAAATAAAGAAGACAACTTCTCTTAGCCTATTATTATTATGGCTTCGTGTGTTTCTTTCATGACAGCCTTGATAAAAAAAGCAGATTATGGCATTTTGGAGGAAGAAAGGGGGTGAGAGAGTTGTGAATTAATGTGGAGAGAGCGGCAGGTCAGGAAGGGTCTAGTAGTCAAGTAATCGAGCGGGAAAGAGAAAAGTTTTGTTGATATGTGCACATGATTTTTTGTCTAAAGATATGAGAAAAAAAAAATTAAAACCACTGTGTTTATCGATATGAAGAAAGAATATTACCCATCTGAGTGACTGGATCCCTTAGAAGTCTTCTGGCATATTATATGACTCAAAAGACTTTTAAATAACTGTCACAAAAGCTATCAGGTTGTAAAATTTGATGAGAACTTTAAAAAAATATGTGGGAAGGCTATATACTTGATTCAATATGAAATATTCATGTATATGCTATCCTTGTTTTAAACTGAAGAAGAAATGGAGCTTGTAAAACTGGTGAAGTTTTCTGCTTTGATATGTTAACACAGACCTTAGTATAATAAAAAAAAGGTCAAGTACATGACATTATTGATACATTGTTGTGTATGTTCACTTTTTCCGTTCTTTTGTCAATCAAATGGCCAAGTCAAAGAACAATTGTCTTTTTTTATTTCAGATGAGCTCTCAATTGAGGAAGATGCTGAAAGAAAATTTGGATGGCTTTTGAAATTAATGTTTGTTGGCACTGCAACGTATGTGGGCTACCAGTTTTTCCCTTACATGGGTATGATGCTCGGTGACAATCATCTGAAACTGTTGCGGGTTTCTATAAGTAGAAATTAAAGGACTTACTAAATACTGTGTTTGGCCTTGTACATGATAATGTTATAGGGGATAATTTGCTTGAACAGTCTATATCACTTCTTCAAGTCAAGGATCCATTATTTAAGAGAATGGGAGCATCCAGATTGTCACGTTTTGCTGTTGATGGTAATCTTATTATCATCAAAATATTTCCATCTCACATGTTACAATTTTTTCATGATACAATTCGAAGTGACATCTAAACCATGCTGAGGTCCTCTTCTCATAGTTGTTGTCATTTCCAGATTAAGAACTGTATGCACATTTGCTAAACTTTGAATTACTGGAACTATGTCATGTAATATGTATGCAGTGAGTTCCTATCGAGATTGAATTCCTATGTAGTTGAGTAGGTTCCATTATGCTTACGATGAATAGTAGGTGCTTTAGTTATCTCTGTCCATGAGCTTGATAAGTTTGAGGACAGATATGAAAATCTGCTTTCTATAATCTGAGCCAATTCATGTGCAACAAGAATATATGCTTTTCTAGTGAGATGTACTGTAGTCCATACACAGAAAGGGAGAGGTGCGAACTATACTTCATGGGATCAGAAGGGATTGAAAGAAAAGCCTTTAGATGTGGGGTGCATAAATATTCTTTCGTATTGAGCTGTGGACTGTATCCTTTTAACCCCTAAACTAAACTTGCTGCTTTGGAATTTTAATGGGTAGTGAGAGGGATCTTGACTTATAATTGAGCTGGAAGAAGGCCCTTTGGGTGGGAGTCTACTTTTCAGCCGAATATGACATGTGGACCCACCCATCAAACACTTGTTTTTGAGATGCTCGAGTCTCCTCATCTGGTTTGTCTACCAATTAATTACAGATCAACCTTTACCATTAGAAAAGAAAATTACTATAGGCATGTATTTGGAATTCTGATACATATTGGTCATCTTCATATGCCAGAGCTGTATTTTTTTGGTATGTCCAGATGAAAGAAGGATGAAAATCGTGGAGATGGGTGGAGCAGAAGAGCTATTGAAAATGCTGGAGGGTTCCAAAGATGATCGTACTCGCAAACAAGCTCTTAGGGCTCTTCTTTCTGTTGCTCGTTCAGGTATATCCGTTATTGTCCTACCTCCAAGATAATTTTGTATTATATTATGATTCTAGCTGCGAAAAAAGACCAGGCTTTACCAACTTGTAGAGTTGGTACGATTCCTTGTCATGTATATCACTAGGTTTGAAGATTGAAATGGACTTATGGGGCACTATAACATAAATTTATTTAGGAACTTTCTAATTATCGAGTGGTTGGAAACTGGAGAGCTGTGTATGTTGTTGCTTATAAAATGCTTATAGGATCTTTTGGGGCGTTAGCTCCTGAGACAAATGACTGTTGTCAGAAAGGTTGTAACACTCCGCTACGCCTGGCTAGTCAAGCCTATTTTGCTTGGGTTTAGTCAGGTTTGTGGGAAGGGTTGACCAGCCTGATGAGAGTCCTATTAGTCTGCTGGCTGAATGATCTGACTGGATTGAGTTGGCAGCCAAATCCACATTCTCTGCTCCTCCTTCCCATCTCCTTTTCTCTTCGTCTTCCTCATCTTCATCCTTCTCCATCTCCTGCCCCTCTCCTCCTCTCTTCTCTCTCGCCCATCTTCTCTTTCTCCTTTTTTTCCCTCTCTGCAACTCCCTTCCCCTTCGTTGCCCTCAGCCCAACCTGGGGTCACCTATCACTTGTCTCATTGAAGCTTGGCTGACTGACCAAGTCGGGATGTAGGAAGGGTTCAATCATTGACTAGAAATTTATTCTAGCTTCCCTTTTTCGTAATTCTTTTTCATGCAATTTGCAATAGCACTCAGGGAGGATTCAGACTAAAGATCTATAATTCACTGATCACTATCACTTGTCTCATTGAAGCTTGGCTGACTAACTAAGTCGGGATGTAGGAAGGGTTCAATCATTGACTAGAAATTTATTCTAGCTTCCCTTTTTCGTAATTCTTTTTCATGCAATTTGCAATAGCACTCAGGGAGGATTCAGACTAAAGATCTATAATTCACTGATCTTGATTTGAGTAAATGCCATGTAATGTTTAGCGTGGTCTTTATGCTTGTAGCACTAGTCCACGATTCTTCAACGTTTTTTTGTTGTTGAATGAAAGGGCCTTGTACTAGTCCACAGCTCCTTTGTAGCACTGGTTCACAAGTTTCTTTTCGTTAGGCTTTTATTCAGCTTCTTTTTTTACGTTGCATTGCGCACGTTGTAAAAGCATTCAAGGTGGTTTGAACACAGGGATCTCGAATTAAACTCATGCTTCGATTGAATGGCATTAAAAGTTGAAGGCTGTCTTTGATGCTTGTAGCACTTGTCTACTTTTTTTCCTGGTCTTTTTATGAGGAAAAACTGATGTGGTTATACACAACTGCAGATCAAGCTGCTGGAGCTCTATATGAGGCTGGTGCAATCCAAGTTGTGAACTCTACACCTGTTTCCTTAGAAGATGCAGAAATTGGTTACTACAAATCCAACATACTTCAGAGATTTCACGATCTGAATTATGATACAAATTCATCAAAGGAAGTGGTATCAGGATGAAGCTGGTGTCTTGGAAACTGTTCTTTGTTTGGCTCTATATTCTTGGTGAAAGTTGTCGAACAGCAAAATCAAGCTTTCGAAATCTCATGCGGTACAACCTTTTTTCTTTGGCGAGTTTGATCTCCAAATTGAAATGTGGATGTGTTCATACGTTCAGCTGATACTAAAAGTGAAAGTGCCCAACCCAAACAAAACTAGTCTATATAATTTCGTTGTAGAATGCTAGTTTGTTACTGCTCCTATTGGTCAAATGACACATAATCGCTTTGCTTATGCTGACATTATTAAGAGTTTGAAACAAATTTACAATTTGACTCAATTACTAAATGAGGCTGTTAGCTTGAGCCTAACAGCTTTCGATCACCGCAAAACTAAGCAGCCCATTTCGAATCCTGTTTGCTTCCCTTACATGCACACTGTTGATCATGCGCATGTGCAGGGAAATTGGAAAGGGAATTTACAAGGAGCCGTTTCTATGCACCCTGGACCATGCAACACAGCATGCCGTGGGATTTTGGTCTAGCGGTGCGCGTTAAGTAAATAAGACCGGTGGATTTGAATCAAGCACCTGTCCCTCAATTAATGTACACCGTTGGATGGAGCCCCAACATACAGCTACACGAGTTAGGATTATATCGCCGATATATCGGTATCGGCCATAAACCGATACATTGATACCAATTAATATCGATTTTTTAAAAAAATCCAAATATCGGCGATATATCGCCGATAATATCGATATATCGATATTTTTTGAATTAAAAAAAAAAAATTTAAAAAAAAAAATTTCCAAAATTTTTTTTTTTTTTTTTAAAAAAAACCTTTCATGTTTGTTTTCTATCCTAATATGCATATTTTGAAATTTAATCTTTGTTTAAATTAGTATAACTCATTTTAGAAGTTAGATTGTGAAAAAATACGGTAAAAATTAGTTTTTGACTACCGATATTTTTTTACACAATATCTCCGATATTTCGTCTCTTTGGCCGACCGATATTTTATCGATATCCGATACGACATTCCATGGTCAGGATGCATATTAACGTCCACTAGTTGCAAATTGTAAATACGTGCCATGCTTTTCCCTTTTATGCATGGAAATATTTTTTTCCGGTAATTCATGCTTATCCCTTATAAGCAATACTCTTTATGCATGAACATATTATCGTACTAGATTTTTTTTTTAGAAAAAAGAACATATTGTCATATTACAGCCTGTCTTGGAACCCACTCATAGAAATTAGACTCAGGAGTCCAAAAGTCATACCCTACAGATTACAAATAGATGAGTTAAATTACAAAATTTTAGAGAGCAATAATACCCACCATTAACGAACTTAGTACTACTTCTGAACTTAGCACACTTATATTATGTCCTCTTCATCTATTTCCAAGTTGCATCATTGACAAGACTTAAACTATTCGTTTAGGAGAATTAGTCCATTTAAAAGCGTCAGTTTTTTATAAAATCATCAAGAAAATATCTCCACTAAATTACTAATCCACTAGTAGTACTGCCCCTTGGAAACATAAGAAGCAACTCAAATTGTGAATAGCTCTAACTCTAGACCTCCAAATTTTTTGTTCCTCATTAGGAAATGGTTCAACGCATCGAGGTAGCAGCTGCACCATTCAGTATTCCGCCGTCAGAAGAAACTTAAGAACAGACAGGTTACCTAAAGACCACCTTAGTAAAATCACTTAAAATACTAAAACGACTTCAGATCAACCCAATCCCTAAGTAAAAAACTCAATCTACTTGCGCATGCAAATCAGAAATAACGAAAATCCACAAATCTCTGTATATATATTGTCACACAACATACTTCAATGAAGAACAGTAGCAAGCAGCACCAGCGAGAACTTCCATAACTCCATCTGTTAAGGTTGATCTCATAAAAACTTCCAGTTTCAATATGCGATCAACCAACTACAAGAAGAAGAGAGCTCAACATCTCATACTCAAGGTTATAGAATAAAGTGTTATACAAGAATAGATAAGAAAACACAACATTCAGGAGACCCATGATCCAAAATCTACAAAGAATTTCTCAGGCATCTCCAAATGATCGAGTTGAGCTGATCAACCGACACAACGACATAACAAAACAGCTACACTATCTATCATGTCTGACGGCCATGGACGACATGGGGGAGTAGTATCTACCAGAAACTGCAGAAGATCTGCGCAGCATGACATCAGAGAGCCTAATCGCCGACAAGGCAACAAACAGCAAATCCGAGATCAACTCCCGAAGCTCATGAAAGCTGCACAAGCATTTTCTCATCATGACACCAACTAGTATCGAAATTCCGGCTTCACAGTAGGTTGTTGTCATCCGTAACTCTTCTCCTTGGTTTTCCCGACAGAGATAGTTTGTAGATCATCAATATGACATGGAGATTATTGGTGGTCCGTTGACCAGGATGCACCTCTTGGTGGCTTGTGGAGGGAGGAAGGAAAATGAGGACATGGTGGCCTCATGTAAGAACCCAGAGGGCGTTGAAATATGAAAACAAAGGCTTGGGGCCGGGCAACGGTAGCTATCTGTGTCTCAAAATGTCGACATGCCAAAAATTTTCAGTTCAAATCATTCTTTTGACGCGTGATGGACACACACGACCATGGTTCTTATTTTTCCGAACTGCTTGACATTTTTTGCGCAGCAACGATGGTTCAATGGCATTGCAATAATTGAGAAAAGGTAATGATATTACTACTCATTTTTTCTACTCTATTTTCCTACTATGCTGGCACAAGTTGATTGGCACGTCAACACATAACCCACTCCCCACCACATGGATCTACATTGTGGTTTGGTGCCACATAAGTGAATAAAAAAATGGAGTAGAAAAGTGTAGTAAGATCATTACCCTCGAGACTCAAACCCTACTCGGCCCAACCCTTTGGTGCATAATCAGGTACACATGTTTGATATTTAGACCCGAATATGCCTTAATCTGGTTTATTTTATTTTTTTTATTACAACAAATTGCTCAATTAGGAAAGAAGCTAAGGTGGATGAGTGAGATAACTAGGAAAGATAAGATTAGAAATTAATATATTCGTGAGAGTTTAGGGGTAGCTTATTTAAGGGAGAAGCTGATGGAATGTAAGCTGCATTGGTATGAGCATATACAAAGAAGACCAATAGATGCCTTTTTAAGAAGATTAAAAATGATGCATGTAAATAATGTCAAAAAAGTGATCAGATGGAGACCTAAGAGAACTTAGATAAAAGTTAATAAAAATATATTTAACTTTACTATCTCTTACAAAAGAGGTAGCCTAAAACAGGTCTGGATAGAAAAGTAAGATCCATGTCACTGACCCTAAATAGTTGGAAAAACACGCTACTTGATTATGATTATGACTACAACAAATTATGTATAGAACCCAGTGTTCTAAGATACCCCTTGTGCTTGGGTCTAGATTTGAACTCGGCCTTCTCTACTATACACGATACCGAAGGACCAATACACCAACATGTTATGCTATAACACAAATATTCTATACTTCTCCTTTTCTATAATAAACTCTTCTATTTTTTTAGGATGGCCGGTTTGCTACCCCAAAGACTAGAGGGCCACCCCAAAGATATTTGAAACACTAACTAACCCTAATTTAACTTTAAAGTAATTCTTACTATAACCCTAAGCTACCATTAATATGAATCTTAAATTAACCTTCAACTCTACACACTAAAGCCTAAACCCTTATGAGAGGGGAGGAAGACAAAAGTAAAGTCATTTTCATCTATAGTACAAGTATTTTATCGTTACATGATATTCCTCCCTTAGTAACAAATAAAAGATGGCTAACAGCGACAATTTTTTCTGTTTAGTTTGTTTTTATTGAAAAACTTGACTTAGCTTAATCTTACACTAAGAGAGAAGTTAGGATTGTGATTTTTATTACTCGGGCAAAGGTTTGTCTGATAGCCATGGAATGGCGTCTCGCCGATATATCGGCGGCCCACCCAATACATCGATACCACACAATATTGTTTTTCAAGTTTTTTCCAAATATCGCCGATATATCGGTTTCGGACAGATATATCGCTATTTTCAAAAAAATATATTTTAAAAAAAATCAAAAAATTTTTTTTATTTTTTTTTGAAAAAAAAGGGGAAAAAAGTTTGTTTCCCATCCTAATATGCATATTTTGAAATATATGCTTTGTCTAAATTAGTATAATTCATTTTAGAAGTTAGATTGTGAAAATATATGATAAAAACTAGTTTTCGACCACCGATATTTTTTTACACAATATCTCCGATATTTCGTCTCTTTGGCCGACCAATATTTTACCGATATCCGATACGACATTCCATGCTGATAGCTCTACGTACTCAAGAGGATTGAAGGCGGGAATCGGTGATGCAAGAGGATGGTTGCCCGGCCCCTATCCTAAGCACTCCGATCCCCCTTGTTATAAAAAAAAGTTTTGTGTGATAGTTTCATCATAGAAGCTGCTAATTGTATACAAAATCACTATACAGGAGTGTTTTAATTTGATAACAATTTTTTTTTACAGATTGAATGAAGCATTATCATCTTCCTTCTGTCGTAGCGTTTTTTTTTCTTTCACCATGATTCACCAGTGGAATTGAAAAGAGAGGAACGATCACAATTCACAAAGAGTGCAAGTCGCAAGCCATCATCATATAGTAATAGTATGTGACTTATGACCTTCTTGAAATATTGCACTTCAAAAGGATGATTCTCCATACTGATTTAGAATACGGGCATTCAAAAAATAGGTGGTCTCTTGTCTCTAGACTCTTAGAATTTAGAACAAAGAACACATCTGCTAGCCATATAAAATCCTTTTTTGCTAAGTTATCATGTGTAAACAAATCATTATTGAGGGCCAACCAGGAAAGAAATGAATACCGATTTACCTTATATTTATATGCCAAATAAGATGAGCCCAACTCACAATTGGAGAGTGATGCCTGCAACAATCCGAAGCCCTTTTGAATGAGAATATGCCTGTTTTTCTTTGCCACCATAAGAATCATCCCCTTCACAAAGAGTTGGAATATTTGCATTAAGAAGATCCAACGGCTCGAGTACGAACAATATTACCTTCATTTAAAGCCTAAGATCCGTTGTGCAATGGGGCAACAATAGTGTCATTTGGATGCCCTTCAAGTTGAAGGATAGAACGACGACCAAATCTAGTAATAAGCGGCTGATCTGAGAACCATGGATCTCTCCAAATTTGCAACATGCTCCCATCACCTATCTTAGGTTTACACCATTTAATTATCCAATATCGAGTCATAATAATAGACAACCAAGCATATGAGCAATCATAAGGAACAACATTCCATATTGAGTCATTTTTTAAGTAGACTTACATGGGACCATTTGCACCAGAGCGACTCCTAGATTTCCAGAGAGAGCTGGAATGGATTATACATTATGTTAGTTCAAACAAGTGTAGTGGTGTTCTTCTTAAATCTCTCTATGCAATACACTCAGCCTTCTTTTTTTTTGCTTTTTCTCTTGTAATCCTCCTTCATTTTGCTTTTTAATGAAATACCAATTATAAAAAAAAAATGTATAGTTGTCCTTAATTACTTCGTTCTTTGTTAGCTTAAGCTAATTGGCAAACGTCCATCTAGCACCTAATACGTTGATCCAAGAGTGATCATCTGGTAACCTTTGAAGTTTCTTAGCTGCTACGATTTTACAAATTAAGAGATATGACTTCCATTGCCAATTTTTTAAAGAAGTACATACATAACATTTACTACTTAACGTGGGTAAGCATTAAAGTCACAAAATCCAGCTCTGAATTTAGTTTCTTCTTATAATTTCAAGGAACCAACCATATTGTAAGTACCAACTTAATATATTTCTCTTAAAATGAAAAACCAAAAATACTTATCTTCTTTCTCCATTTCTCTCTCTTTCTCTCTCACTCTCTACTTTATACAAGAACACTAATTATGCATATTACGTCAGTATATAAATGAAAAAAGTTTAAATGAGATCGCTCTCATATAGGTTACATGAGGCTAATTTCATTCGTAGCCATTGGATTTTAATTTGACGGCTACAAATAAACACACTCACCTACCTACTGATTTAATATCTACCCTCTGATCGGAATCCAATTGCCCAAAAGATTAGCCTCATGCTCCTTATATGAGAGCGATCTCATATAAACTGTCCTCATATATATGAAAAGCTCTCTCTTCGCCCTCGAAAGTCATTTACACAAGTTGGGTCATTATTCCTTGCAAGCGTGCTTCTACTAGTTCAAGCAGATCTACAAAAATCGTATATTTCATGGCCCATGGTCTAAGCTGTGCTGCACCAATATGTATTATCGAGAAATCTTCTGTATGCGATATGATATGGCCCATATCCCATAGATTTGGTATTGAAAAGAAGCACTGTGGTCTCCCCAGAGCCCACTTTGATGTGCTCGACGCCACTGGCAAGCTCGTCCTTCGCATCGATGGAGGCCTCAACCACCGCCTTCACAAGAAACTGGTCATGCGCGATGCTGCTGGCTCTCCCAACCTTTGTATGAGTGAGAAGGTCCTCCCTCTCTCTCTCAAACTGATCTGATCCCCTGATCTGACGGCTAGCCTGACTCTTCACCAAGTATTGGTGTTGCTTTCATCAACATGAACCTTGTCAAATGAATAGTCAAATGCGTACTAATAGGCATCATGTCCAGTAAGGGGATCAAGACTTTAAAAAATTTGATAGCCCAAAAATGAAAAGAAAAGCTTCAAACCTTTGTGATTTAAAAAATTTGTGGAAGAAGTTTGCCTGCCAAAAACCTTCAAAAGTTTGCCCAACTGATTGGGCTAAACTTTGGTGTCCCATTCGGAATTATGCATGGCCTTGAAAATTGGGCATATTCATAATCTAGGCCGCTTCCCAGTCTTACATCTATGGAATTCGAACAGATGAAGTCTTCTTACTGGCTTTATGAAAGGCTGGCAGGTTCGCCACCCCAAAGAATAGAATAGCCACACCGTTAGAAAGGTCACCCCAAAGAGAAAAAATGGGAAGCCGCCCCGAATAGTGGTCGTGGCTTGTCATTGCTATATTAACCTAACGTTGGCGGTGGCCATGTCCCAACATTTCCAAGTGTAGGCTGAAACTGTAGTTGTGGCTGGCCTTGACCACCTCAGCCTAACTTCGGCGGTAGCCAATCACTGCCACAACCACAACATCTCTGGATTATATATGGGAAAAGTTTAAATGAGATCGCTCTCATGTAGCTTATATGAGGCGAGTTCATGTTGTAGGTGTTGGACCTTGATTTGACGGCTACAAGAGTGAGTGATGGTTCACACTTATCTGCCCACTGATTTGATACCTACCGTCGGATCAAAATCTAACCACCAAAAAAATTAGTCTCATACTCCTTATTTGACAACGATCTCATATAAACTGATCTCATTATATATTATCTCAGGCATAATTGTGGCTGTGGCTGGCCATCTCAAATTTGATGGTGTCCAACCAGTGCACTACCACAACCATTGTGATAGGTATAGTCTCCATCGTGGTCTCCGGCATTGTCCTTTGTGGTGAAGTCCGGTGTAAGGGGCTTAAGGAGAAAATGACCGTATACTTCAAGGAATGTCGTCTCGTTGATATATCGATATTGGACCCCACCCGATACATCGAAACATAGCAATATCGTTTTTAAAAATTTTTCCAAATATATCGGCGATATCGAACCGATATATAAAAAAACGTTTCTAAAAAAAGGAATTTTTTTTTAAAAAAAAAAGGAAAAAAAAACTTTCCTATTTGTTTTCCATCCTAGTTTTTGAATTATATATGCATATTTTGAAATCTATACTTTGTCTAAATTAGTATCACTCATTTTAAAAGTTATATTGTGAAAATACATGATAAAAACTAGTTTTCGACTATTGATATTTTTTACACAATATCTCCAATATATCTTTGATATTTGCCTCTTTGGTCGACCGATATGCCATACGGCATTCCATGGTATACATGCCATAGAACATGGAGAAGTTTTTGGGTGTAGATACGACACCAAGTCATTCATCCTTACATTGGTGTTTTAAGGTCTGGTCAATAAGTCAATAGATGCTGCCGAACTCGGTTGCGTGTTGGAAACGCTGCAAATCATCATCATACATCATGCTCCTTATCCCAGCCATCTGGGGTCAGTCGGTAGCATGGATTATATACCGTTTAAGTCTTATCAGAATCAAAATGGTACAAATCTGCAATCAAAATATAAAGACTCCTATCGGTTGACTAGGAAATCACTGTTGTTCCATGTATTTTGCTTCTTGCAACGGAGAAAATTGTAAAAATGACAACCCCAAGTTCTGTGATCGACGCGAAGTTCAGCATGCGGCATCCCATGCATCTGATACTGAAGCCCAAAAAAAGGCTCTTCAGGAGCACCATCTTCAGAGTTCTTGAAGCCAATGGAAACCAACTGCTTCGAATTGTGAAAGCAGACTCCTTAACCAGCCACGGCTGGCTGATTCTTGATGCCACTAACTCTCCGGTCGCAACACTTCGTCAAAAAGTGTGATAATAAGATTCTTCACATGTTCTTTCTTCCTCGCTTCTCATTCTTCTCTAACCTTTTTAATATAGCTAGTGTAGGCATTTTCATGGCATGAACAATGGAGAGTATATAGAGGAAAGAAAACCCAAAAGAAAGATCTCCTGTTCAAAGTCAAGAGGCAGGATAAGTTCACTCTCAACGTGTTCATGGGTTCAACTCGTGTAAAGAAGAAGGCGAGGGGCGACTTCAGTGTTGTAGGGTTCCCTCCCACAATCTATCAGGGTGACTCCATGATTGCAGCTGTATGAAAGTTGATCTATTTCAAGAGTTTTTATTAGTTTGGCTTTTCTCATACATCTAGATACTAATTTTTGTTAGGTCAGGCATTGACACATGCTTATGATATTTTAGGTAAACAACAACTTCTCCTGGGGTGGAAATTCTGTAAAAAAAGGTGGTTTCAAGGTTCAAGTTAGCGCAGGAACAGATTATGTGTTCATTATGTCCTTGATCATGATCCAGTGGGAGATGGCAAAAAGTTCTAGCTCAAAATCTGAGACATTTGTTGCAGGTGTTGAGATTGCTGCTGCCGTTATGAATTTCGGCGCTAGCACTGGCGGTGGTGCTTGACCACGAGTGTTTAACTAATAGAATCATATTGTTTTGACTCTAGTTATGTGCATTCTTATAGAAAAATTTTATGTTCTACACCATGTGGACGCATTAATTATGTGAATTACTTATGGTGGTAGGGGTAGTTTGTTAGCAGTAGGAAGAGCATTTTGAATGACCTTTCAAGAGTAGTTAGTAGACCCATTCAACGAATTCCGTATCGGCGATATATCGATATCGGATCCCACCCGATAAAACGATATGGACCAATATCGTTTTTTCAAATTTGTTAAAATATCGTCGATATATCACTATTTTTTAAAAAAAGGGAAAAAAATAATTTTCCTGTTTGTTTCCCATCCTAATATGTATTTTTATGCATATTTTGAAATCTATGCTTTGTTTAAATTAGTATAACTCATTTTAAAAGGAGATGAGTTTACATGAGATCGTTCTCATATAAGGAGCATGAGGCCAATCTTTATTGCCGTTAGATTCTGATCGGAGGGTGGATATCAAATCAGTGGGTAGGTGAGTATGTCACATCGAGGAGTGGGTGAGATCATTATGGATATTTGTAGCCGTCAGATCAAAATTCAACGGCTATGGTTCAAAGTGGCCTCATGTAAGCAATATGAGAGCGATCTAATTTAAACTTTTCTCTTTTAAAAGTTAGATTGTAAAAATATATGGTAAAAACTAGTTTTCGACCACCGATATTTTTTTACATAATATCTCCAATATATCTCTGATATTTTGTCTCTTTGGTGAACCGATATTGTACCGATATCCGATACGGAATTCATTAGACCCATTACATATCTATTTAATTGTAAAGGCTATGCCCCAAAGGATTGATGATTTGCCATAATCCATCTCTTTTCCTTCTTCCTCTTATGCTCAAATGTCACTTTCATTTTAGGCTCCGTTTGGTTGGAGCTTCTTGGAGTAGAAGAAGCAGAATCTAGGGTATTCTGCTTCTTGGATTTTAATTATGAAGTGAAGTGTGTTTGGTTGGATATAGGAAAAATCAACTTTCTAAGGAATAGTCTGTTTGGCAACATAAGGAGAAAGCAGATTTTAGATTCTAAAGTTACAAAATTACCCCTCACACTAATAATCTCAACTAAATGGGGCCGTAGAGGCTTCCCTTCCCCACTAAAAAAATTCTTTTGCTTGAGCAATAGTGATTAATAAAATTTGCCTACAACCATTACATGGAACTTACATCTGCAATTGTATAATCAAAAGGAAAAAAAATAGAACAGAGAATTCGAGCAGTAGCTTCATTAAAAAACTTGGTTGAGAGTTGTGAAATTAATGGCTAATGGAGGCATGAGCTCTGATAATTGTGTTGTACAGTAATAAACTTGGTTGAGGAGCATATTCAAACACTTGGTGGGCATACTCGAGTGGCGAGGCAACACGCACAGAACTGATCTTAATTACACATAAAAAAAAAAGATTAAAAAGATGGATGAGCTTGTGAATCAAAGTACTAGGATCTCCAATCCCCCAAAGCATATAGAAGGAGAGATCTACAAGTTATTGCAAAAGTGGAACTTGAAATGTCTACAAGGCCATGATGCTCTTAACTTCAACAATAGAAGCCGTCGTCATCACTGTAATCAAATCTTCCATTCTACATAAAATACGTATGTCAAACACAATGTTACTTGTGTGCATTACAACATACAACTATGATACATCAGCATGTCAAAGCAAAAGGTAAATAAAAACAATACAAACTATTAATATTTCCAAATAAAGCACTTGCCTTTACCCCTTAAATTCACAAAAAGCTATAAGATTTCCCTTATTTGCGATGACTGGATGAAATTTATAACCAGAGCAGAGAATAGAATGCAACCTTCTATCAGTTGCAGTGTACGGCCAGCGTTGAGCCTCTTTTGAGGCTGTGGTGCCCTAAATTGTAAACAGCAAAAAAAAACTAAAAATTGCCAAACCTGCTGTTAGCAACGGCGACATCGCAAAAGGTGGGAGGTTTCCGACTTGGTTCCGCCAGCGCCGGAAAATGCGGGGGGAGGTGAGACGCATTAGAGTCCGTGTCGGAATCCATGGCCAGCAGGAGCGCCCCGCCAAAATGGCAAAAAAGGCAAGTGATTGAGAACCGGTCCGGTGCAAAGCGAAGCGGCGGAGTTGAGGGGCGAGGGCAACATAGGGGAAGAGCAAGGTTTTTCTTCCCGTGCGAGCTTCTTCTCAAGAATCTCGTTCTGAGGAGATTCTCGATGAAGTCGACTTTTCGCCCGGAAAGTCGACTTCACTACATCCTCTGCGGCAACCAAACGGGGCCTTAGTCAAGAATATGATAAAATATGTGTCGTTCCCACTACAAGTAGCAATAATTGGTTATTACTTTTGGATATTCTATCACATACTAATTGACCTACTTGAGAAAAGAGTGATATTTAGGGAAGTCAACTTATTATCTTTTACTTCGGGAAAAGTTTAAATGAGACGGGTCTCTCACTGCTTGTATGAGCTTCAATAATCTCGAGTTGCTAGGTGATCTTGATGTGACGGTGCTAGGGGCAGGTGGTGATTCACACTCACCTGCCTAGAGGTGGCAATAGGCCGGCCCATGAAGGGCACCAGCCAGTCCAACCCTGGCCCAAATTTTTTTTTAAATGTAATTATAATGGCCCATTGGCTATGGGCTAGGCCAGCCTCGGTCGGCCCATTAGTGGCCCATGCAGGGCACCAGGCCAAGCCGGCCCGTGGCCCAAATTATTACTCCCTCCATTCCAAAACACTGTGTATATCCGAGAAAATCCCCATTTTATTAGACCATGAAGCCCATAAGGAATTCACATGACTTTTTTTCCCTTATATCCTTTCCGACTAGTATGATTGTTCATGAACAAAGTTCTAGTCAATCATTCTAAGTCTTCTCTAATTTTGGAAAGAGGAAGTCATTTGATTTGGCAAAATGTACACAGTATTTTGGAATAATAATATTTCCAAATGTACATAGTATTTTTGAACAAAGGGAGTATTTTTTTAAAAACATAATTAAAATAAAGTTTTATCCGTTGGATGACCATCCAACGACTCTCTGTGTTGGATGGTAGCAAAGGCCTTCTAATGGCTCTCTGTTTTTTAGCCGTTGGATAGTCATCCAATGGTCACCAATGACTTCAACAACTCTTTTTTTAGATCCATTGGATGTTCATCCAACAACCACCAACGACTCTTTTTATGAACAGTTGGATGATCATCCAACGATGGTTTTTTTTACATTGATTAATTTCTCTTAAAAAAGGGGTTGGGCCACATCTGGGCTATGGACCGAGCCGTGGTCGAGGCCTGGGCCTGTGCCAGGCCGGGCCATCTCCGAGCCTTGAGCCGGGCTGGGCCATCCGCCCTAAAATTGAGGCTTGGCCCTGACCCACCTTCCCTATGGGCCGGGCCATGGCCCAACTCTTACGCGAGCGGGCCAAGCCGAAGCTCGGCCCATTGCCACTTCTACACCTTCCCACTGATTTGACACCAGCCATCGGGTCAAAATCTGACAGCTTGAGATGACTCGCCTCATGCAAGCTGCGTGAGACCTGTCTCATGTAAACCAGACAGTTTTACGTCATCCAAAGTTCATAGCCCTTCCACTAATTATAATGAAGAGGATAATACTCCCTCGATCCGTCTAAAATTATTTGTCAACATTATAAATCCAAAAATTAATGAACTAATTTTTTTTAATCGGCCAGTAATTTTGGATGGAAGGAATATAGAATAACATAGTTAATTAATGACAAATGTTTCGCAAATCCATACAATGACCATAGGATAGCCAGAATATATACTGAATAATCATTTTTTACCGCCCCCTTTTAACCAGTGCACACCCCCTTACAAGGATGGTGGATTGTCTTCATATATAAACGAAATGGTTAACATCCATTTACCAGTGTTATAAAAATCGGTCGGTTCGACTCGAGCTGGTCTGTTTTTTGAGCCGGGTCCATTGACCCAGTCGTCCCGGTTTAACCCCCCGGTCGAATCGGTCGGGCCGGGCTGGTTTTTAAAACTATGATCCATGGATTTGGGTCGGGTTTAAACTCTTTCCAACGCAATTTTTCCTTTTTTTTCTTTGCAACATTCTTTCATTTTCTTCCGCACATGGATCTTGGTAGGATCTCATATCGCATATTTTTTCTTTTTATGCCTCAAAAAATCATTAATTCTTTTTATTTAAGAGTTTTAGTTTTTGTAATATGGTTGTTTTATTCATTAAATTGCTACAAAGGAAATATTAAACTATACAAAATTTTTATATCATATAAAATTTTGGGAAGGGCGGTTTCCGTTTTTTATATTGATGACATCAGCAATTGGGTCAACCTTGAACATGGTTAGACCTACTCCGCAAGAATTCCGAGTCGATGATCGGTCTGGTTTTTAAAAATAGCCACATATTTTTGGTAGTAATATCCCTTCCGTACTGTTTTAGAAGCTACATATATAATAAAAGGGACAATCCTATTTTAGATGCTCCATCTGGTTAATTCAAGTGGATTTTGGACCTCTTCTACCCCCCATTAATTGGAGTTTCGATTATCCAATAAATATAAACTTGTTTTCATATGCAGAAGCCTTCTTTACTTTACTTCCTTCTCTACTTTGTTTAATAAGGCATAAAAAGGAAAAGAGAAAGAAGTGAGATAGCTGCAGCCAAGGGAGATCCAAAACTATCTCATCTATTAACTAACGATAGTTTCAGTTTATGCCTTTCTCCCTCAAATGTGGTCCGAAATTATCTCACTTGGTAAACACAATACAAAATACATTTGCATCTCACAGGCCCTATCACAAGTAAGAACACATAGGGCAAACTCATGTATAGGTCATAGACTTCACATTCCATAGACTTCAAGTGTCACAGTCTGCCTCAGCCCAGTAGCACAAGAACCTCCATCACTAAGATACCTGTATAGAGGCTGGTTCTCCAGAGGTTACCGGTAGTCGTGCTCAATCTCAACTGGCCTCTACTCCTAGTGTCACGCCGACTAGTCAACCTGATGGTGTGTTCATGTTGGCTGGATACGTCTCCCCTTGGGCCATCCTCTCTCCTCGGGTTGTGCAGTCCTCCACTCAGGCCACTAGGCCCGTCAGCGATATATCGATATCGGCTTTCAACAAATAAAGCGATGTTGTGTAATCTCAATTTTGAATTTTTTTTAAAATATCGTTGTCTTGCCGATATATCGGACCGAAACTAAATAATTTTTTTAATAATTTTTTTTAAAAATCAACTTCTCTGTTTTTTTCCATCCTATGCCAAGTGAAAGGATACAAGTTCAAAAAGCAAACATATATTTTAAATTATGTATGTATTTTTATATATATTTTAAAATTTATACTTATCTAAATTAGTATCACTAATTTCAAAAGTTATATTGTGAAAATACATGATAAAAACTAGTTTTAAACTACCTATATTTTTTTACATGATATCTCCTATACATCTATGATATTTTTTTTTCCTTGCCGAGCAATCACTGGCACAAGACTCTCCTACCTCTCGTGTCTCAAATTCAGCCTTTAGAACAGTAAGGGGCTGTTTGGATAGTGAAAGAGGGCTGAATTCACTGTCAATTCAGCCCTCTTTCACGTGAAAGAGACTGAAACAGGTTTGTTTAGTAAAATCGAGGTGAATTAGAAATTCTTCTGAAAGAGGGAATTCACGGTGAAAGAGCAATTTCACGTGAAAGTCCTCGGGAGGACTTTCACCTGGAAGTGTACGGCAGGTGAATTTAATTCATCTTCAAAAACTACAATTCTGCCCTTAAACCGTTCTGTCTCCCTTTTTCTCCTCTGGGGCAGAGGGAGCAGCGGAGCTTGACAGCCTCAGGGAGGCCGAAGTTAGGCGTGGTGCACCGACGTCTGCTGAGAAGGTGGACGCCTCGCTGCTCACAAGAAGATCTGAGTGCCGATCCCCTTCCTTTTTAGCTCCGAATCTCTCCAGGTCTCCCTTTTTTTTCCCTTCTTTGCTCACTCGCTAGCCAACAGACAACTCTCCATGGCTCCGAATATGCTTTTCTGATGGATGAATTGTTTTGTTTCCATGATTCTATTTTGTTGACTGTTGTAAATGTGACTTCTTTATTGAGATTCGGTGATATGTCTGTCTTGTTGAGTTGTCTGTTGGGGTTTCCTGGTGTCAAGTGCTTGGCTTTGAAGCTACTATGAGGTAATCTTTTGATTTTTTTTCTTTGCTACCACATCTCTTCTTCTATCTGTTCACTATAAATCAAGTGCCTATGCTAGATGAAGTTCTGCCATGGTGAATTGATTTTGGCTTGCTTAGTTGTGATTGGAACAAATTTGTTTACCAGGAGGATTGAGTGCATATAGTTTATTATTGAAGAATGAATATTGTGAACCAAATGTTTGTGGAAATCCCTCAACAAAGTTTTCGATTGTTTTGTTACAATCTAGATAACCGAAATCCACATGTTCTTTCTGTATGCAAAATGTCGGGTTGATCTTATTGCTTGTATATAAGCTGTATAGTTCAATTCCTCACAGTTATTACATGTAAAACCCCTCAAACCCCTTCATATAAAACCCCTAGGATATTAGTCCTTCCACCTAGAAAAAACCCACATAAAACTAACTCTATGCAAAAACTTACAAGTGAACAAAATATTTATTCTTTGTTTTCTCACAGTTGTATGCAAAAATTGAAGTTGTTATTTGGTTTGCTAGGGATACTTACATCCTCTATAGAACGTAAGACAACAATGTGCCAGAAAGAGTTCAGTGTAATGCAGTACATATCTAAAATTTGGTATAGGATAAAATCAATTTCTAATTTACATATGAATAACATCGTATTTTTTTAATTTCCATGTAATCCTCTGTTACTAACAATTTGAATTGGCTTATAGTTTTGTTTTTCCTGCAGGATTGCCCACCTTGCACCTAGGGCTCTAGAATCTCTGATACAAGAGATGTTCCACCATAGTCGAAGCTTTTCCAAGGAAGGTCTCAATCTACACATCAGTCAGAAGTTGGTGAAAATAATGAATGGAACTGTACAATATCTTAGGGAAGTAGATATATCCTCTTTCATCCTTCTTATGGAGTTCCCTGTTGTTGATAGTAGCCAGCAAAGGTGAGAGACAGCCTTGCAATGTGAATTCAGTGAGAATTAAGCACATTCTTGGGCTCATCTCTAAACAAGCAGCCGACATGAGATTTGTACAATTGAGGATTTAACTGTATGAAACTAACCACAGTTGTGTCCCAGCTCTTATAAGTAATTGCTGCCTGCGTTTGGAAAATCTTCCATGTATATAGCACATCCATGATAAAGTTGGGAATTGATTTGACTTGGAGCGTGTACAAGCAGATCACCAAAATTGCTATAGTTTTGTGTTTAACATGTAAGAGTATCCATCTGTGGATAATAAAGCTTCTTTTGTACTTGATTATTTTTGTTGTAGTTTTTTTCCAATGTGTTTTGTTGTTGGCAATCGCCAATTCACAATTGTACAGACTCCTCTGCGGAATAGTCGAAGATAGTGGTTTACCTCTATTCGCACTACCTTTTTAAAAAGGAAAAGAAAAATTGTTCACACGTTAGTTTTTTTACATCTTCTACAATCTCAATTCTCTTTAATTTGCATTACACTGCTTATTTGTATTTGAGGCTAACTAGTGATCGCTCATAGTCACTTCAATTCTTAAGAAAAGAAAAAGTCTTGAAAGCTTAGCTCTAAGGACCGCATTTGCCTAGTGACTACTGCCTGGGCATTTGCTTGATGGCCTCGGGAGGCCGGAGTTGGCGGTGACTGACCACTTGAGAGAGACGATGGCAGTAGGCACAGGCGGAGCTGCGGAGGTGGAGGACGCCGGTGGGGAGAGAAATGGGTTTCGAGGAAGAAGTGTATTTGGATATTGGGTTTTGAGGGGAAGAGGTTAGGTGGAGGTAAAATGGTCATATCTTAAAAATTCACTTACTGTATCACATTCACTCTCCAAACACACTGGCCATTACATTCATCTTAAAAATTTCAGTATCCAAACGTATTTCACATTCATTGTGAAAGTCAATGAATTTTTTCACTTCAATTTTATTTCACATTCATTGCACTTTCACTATCCAAACAGCCCCTAAATATTCAAAAGCATGCTAATGTCAATGTATACGATCAATCAGGGATTTGAGCTCTCTAAAAAAAAAGGAAAATCAAGGGTGAGCCAATCTTTTGTGGTTGAAGACGGTGAAGAGTCGAGCATGGGGACATCAGAACCTCTCAGGCCTGATTTTATTCCGGATTCACCCGGGCAGACCTTCATGTCACAAAATTCCTACTCTGATGAATTTGTTGAAGTCGAAAGTAGAGTTCTAAAAGGAAAAAAACAAAGGCTCAAAAGATTGACGCTGAGGAATGGCAGCCCAAACCCATTAACGCTTCCGCCTCTCCACCAGATCCATCTTCCCCTAAACCCACAAACTCCCTCCAAGCCCGCTTGGCCCCTCTCCGGCTCCCGGCCCCGGAACTCTGGTATGATTTCCGATTTCTTCCTTCCCTGCACCTCTCTCCTGATCTCTCTCTCTGATGTTTTCGTTTTCTGTAAATTAGTTGCTGCCTGAGATTCCGCTTGCTATTGAGATTACTACTCTTGTCGATTTTAAGCGTATATGCATTAGCTCCGTGTGTTCCTTCGTTTGTGTTGTAGAGATTGTTCGGCAAGCAGTTATCTGGGAAAAGTTGTTGCCTTTTTTTATTCTGTGTTGGAAATAGAGTACTTTATGTGAGTCCGTCCAAGCTCTAGACTTTTTTCCGGCAGGCTGTACCGGCGACGGGGCTTTAGCTTGGTCAGTTTTTGTTGTCAGCTGTTTATGAAGGTTGAAGACCCACTTGGCAGTGCGGGACTCAAAATAGGCTGTCAGCTGTCTCTTATCGGCTGGTCCTGTCTATGACGGTTACAAAGCTTACATCTTTTTTTTTGTGGGATATGCTAAGGATGATCATGCTAGATAGGAATTGATTCGCATCTTCCATATGTCTTTGCTGATTGTTGTTCTTCTGGGTGATTTTCGGTGTTATAGCATATTTGACCATACTGAAACTGTTTTTTCCTTTTCCTTTCCTTTGATCCTTGTTTGAGACGCTCTTTTAGCTTGTGCCCCCTTTCCATGAATTGCTTATTTATATGTCTTTGTGGGCTGGCTACTTGTTATTACTAGTAACTGCGCTGTTTTGTTATTCTTCACATGTTTCTACGTAGAAGTTGGCTGCTTTTTTTATAAGGGAAGGATGGAGTTGGAAGGTTATAATTGTACAGTGGAATGAGCGGGAAGACTTTGACAGTTTGAGTTACCAATTATTCTAGTGTTTCAAGTAGATGTTTGTTTTCTGTATTGAGTAACTATTAAATTTACTTTTCAAGTCTAATCGTGAATTTTGTTGGTCCATTTAAGTTAAACACCTCTTTATGCCATGAAATTGGTGTTATCTCACATTATCAGATATTTGTGACACTCGAGTTAAATTGAGATGGCAGTTTATTAAAATTATAAGCCAATTCCCTTGGTCTAAAGAGGTGAACTTTAGCAACACTATATGAAAGCATTTTTCAGCTTTATCATATCTTTTGCTGCTGTTATGATAAATAGACTATGGCGTTGCCACAGTAATTCTCCTTCCTTCCGGAATTATTATCCCCATAAGGTTTTCCAAAATGAACTAATTTTAGTTCATTCTGAAAATCCTTATGGTGGTAATAATTCCGGACGGAGGTAGTATGTAAATCGGGGTTTAGTTTTAAATTTGAATGCTGTTTGAAAGATGCCACGAAGTATTGGCCAATTTGATGGCGTTCTTGTAGCAATCCGTAACAAGTTGCTTGAATTCGAAGAAATTGTAGGAACACTAAAGGGGATTTGAAGAAATTGAAGAACAAAACTGAAGGATCAAATGGAAATTGAAAAGAAATTGCCATACATCGAGCTGGAATGCTCCATCCCAGCCTTGAATCCACGAAGCGAAAATACAGGGACTCTGCCCAAAAGTTCCGAAGAACAGAAATTCACAATCATCTCCCTTCTCTCTCCTCTCTAACTACTATTAGTACTGCAATAGTTTTGACCCAGTCAGCTGGTCAATTAGTCAACTCACTCTCCTTTCTCATACTAAACATACAAACCACTATTTGAAAGTCAGCCTGCGAGCCTTGCCTTTGTTGCGAGCCTTCTTAGACTTGTCTCTGATAGGTAGGCCTCAGCTTGCTCCTGGGCTGGTTCCAGAACTGGTTCCACATCATAAATGATGAGTCAAGCATAGTTTGAAATAAATTGGGAGATACATGTCGGGCAGATGCTGATGTTGTAGTGGAATGAGTCATGGTTAAGTTAGAGTCGTACCTGTTTTATCATCTCATAGACTCATACTGCATGGTTCATGCTTGCTGGCGTACTTTATGCATAGTTGAACTCGAACTGTGTTAGTGTGACCTTTCTTTCTGCTTGTTTCTCTCAATGACGGCTACAACTACTTATTTTTGTCCGTTCATGATTAGGAACCAATGGGGCATGGTTTTTATGAATAATGCTATTCAAGTTATAATTGTGTTAATAATATAGTGATGGTTCTTGTTTTTAATTTATATCTATACACACGGACACATAATTGGAAAGCAGACTGGTTAATAATATAGTGTCAAAGCAGACTGGTTTTCATTGTTACCAGCTTTGTGACGGAAGATAGTTATGCTAATAGTTCATGTGCAACTATCATGTCATGAAGCCATTCCACATAACTGGAAAGGTGTATGATGAATATGATGACTTCGAATCTTCTTATCATCGTCCCCTCTTCAGAGGGTTGCGTCAGGAAGGGCATCCAGCGTAAAAACTAGCCACCGGGATAAGGGTGCAATTCGTTTTTATACCATTTTGATGATGATGGAGTTGTAATACGTTTTTATTTTACTAATTTGATATGGTTGCAGACTTGGATATTGTAGTTGTTATACATTATTGAAATTATGTCTAAGATTGTGGATTGCCGTCTAGCTGTCTAGATGATATGGCGATGCTGGATAATTTACGTGGATTATGGATTGTTTCCAGCTTGTGGATTGTGGAGCAACTAATCTAAATCTTTTTTTTTTGGAATTTTTTCTTTCTCCTGCTTTTGTCGCATGTAAACAATTCCCTCATCTCCTCTTTCAGAATACTTCTTTGCCTCTTCTCTCAAATGCATAACCTGAGTAAAACTTATGGGATCTAACTAAGGTGTGAAATTATGCAATTTTAAACCAAAACCATATTTTAATTTCGAGTAATGCTTCATATTTAAAATCTTATAGTAAGTATCCAATTTTGAACAGGGTATAATTGAATATTGAATTGGACATTTTACCCATTTTTTCTGTTTGTTATTTTATTGCAGGTAAAAAATGGGTGAAGAGAAATCTAGGAGAGAAAAGCGGAAAGAAGCCAAACTAGAAAAAAGGAATCAGCGACATTCATCATGGGTTCAACACCAGGTCTGTTGGCGAAATTTATTATTTTAGTTCTTCTCATTAATATCCTCGTTTGTTGCATTTAGTTTGAATTGGTTTTCTTGGGGGATAAAAGTCAGCTCGGAACTTAATTGGTTTCTAGTTGACTTGTGTTTGCAGAAAAAAACTTGTGTTGACTTAATTGCTTTAAAGCCATTGGATTCTAATATGCCAACAGTTCATGTTTGGAACCCTTCAGTGGAAGAGGGGAAGCAAATTTTTCATCAGCAGTCCAAAGAGCCTAAGCGGAAATTAGAGCCGTCAAGACCAGCTATAGGGAAAAAGAAGACTTTGAAAAGAAAGGTGAAGACAAAGTTTGAAGAGTACTTGGAGTTGGAGATGAATAGGGGTGTGGTCTCAGCCGAAGAGGATTTAGAACTGGAGAGGAAGCTCGTGAAAAGGCTGAAGGTGAAAGGAGGCAAACTGCGTGGTGTTGATGATGGCATGAATTCCCTATTTGATGAAATTTCGTCAGTTTTTGGTTCTGTCAGTGATGAACAGCTTGCAGAAGTTGAAGAGAAGAAAATGAGTGATGATGTTGATGAACATTTTTCTAGAAAGAAGCAGAAGGAGAAAAAGAAGGTAACCAATGAGTTTGCAAAAGTTCCAGAGGAGGTGATGGGTGACATAGCAGATGGTGAACCAGCTCTTGGATTAATTACTGATGACGAGCTTATATCAGCCAATGATCAGGAGAATGCTGTCAATGGCTTTTCGGCAAAAACAAAGCGGCGGCGCAGGAAGAGAAAGCAAGTAGAGGCACTGGAGGAGCCATACAAGGATGACATTGTAGCTGAAGCAACAGAAGTTGAACAGATGGATGCTGCTGATTTGGTGGAGAAAGAGGCTAAGAGAAATGCACCTTTGTCGGAAGTAACTGTGAAGTATGTTGCTCCACATTTAAGAACATGGATGGGTAATGAGTCCGAAGAGTGTCTACAGCTTAGGCGACGTGTGAGGGGTATGATTTGAGTCTTCGATAATCTTTTGCTATGGCTTATATGTTTTGCCTTCTATTCTTCTTTGAGTTCTTTTGAACATCTTTTTTTCTTTTAATGTCATTGTTTGCAATCTATCTTGATATGTTGGACTTCATTATTTGCTAGGTCTTCTTAACCGGCTTTCTGAATCAAATGTTGAATCAATTACAAATGAGATGTCAGGAATCTTTCGGGTAATTTTAGCCTCCATCCTCTGTTATTGCCTATAAGCTAGCTGTTTGATATCATTGGATCAATGTTAAAATAAATGTTTACTGATTTTGCATTTTGGATGGTGAGCATTGTACAGTCAGCTGGCCGAAGCATTGGTTGCCAAATAATAGGAGATGAGGTTTTGTCATCATGTTCTGGAGGACCTCGTGGAAATGAACAGTATACCTCATTTTCATTTACCTATTTTGAGCAAATCTTTTTCTTTAATTCACACTGATGCTTTGTGATTACAAAATTGGAGTTATGGAAATACTTGCAATGCATGTGGCTGCATTTTTTTTCACGTTGGTTCCTTGGAAAAAGGTCCATTTCATTGCAAAGGTTAAAAATGTTGAGTTGACAATATTATTACCATGTTGGGTCCCTCCGTTGTTGTTCTCAATTGTGTGAAGCAGCAATCAGCTCCCTGCCCGTCATAGAATTGAAGTTTGTTGCACAGTCTTATTTCGCGATGTGTTTAAGCAATTAGATGGTCACATACAATGATATCTCAAGCCTGTAGATGCTGTTATACAGTGGACGGTTTGCACTCAAAAGTTATATGCCTTTTAAGCTGATGCTTATGATAGTCTGATGCATTTTTTCCCCACTGTTCAATAGACAATAGTGTAGAAGTGAAGGAAGGTTGACATTTATTCTGCATTAGAGTGAATGGTGATTCATATGAATTAGGTGCCTATTTTGGTTTTTTCTTCTTATTCTCCTTAGAAAGATTTTGCCTTTGGAATATGCGTTGGACTATACTACAAAGAATAACCTCTTTTTTTGGTAAAAAGAAAGAATGATCTCTTAGTAGTCGGTAGAAATGTACCAATGGGGTAAAGAGTTAGTTGAGGCAATGTTAGAAGTAAACTTTTCTGGGTTGCATTGGATTTGGATGGTAGTGGTAAATGAGAGTTAGTTGAGGGCACTAGTAGGTAATCAGGACAATCTCAATGTTAAAACTGAACTTTTCAGGGTTGCACTGGATTTGGATGGTAGTGGAATATGAATTACATTGTTTTCTGTGACAAGCTACGTGTACTACCAACTTTGCCAGAAGTTTGACACACGGTATAAATAATTTCTCAGCATTGTAATTACAACACTGCCCATGAGTTTTTTACAATGCGTGTCAAATATACAGTCAAGTTTTTTAGTACGTCTAGTGTTTTTGTTTTCAATCTTTGATAAAAATACAGGCTGCATCTATTGTACATAATAACGTGTAAGCATTATATATACGTCAAGATCTCTTTAGGGCTCCTGTAGTGGTTACACTATGGTAGCAAGTAGTCAGTAGGTGATTAGAATTATATTAAGTTTGGAGTATTGGTTTATTGGCAGCTTATTGGTTTATTGGCAGTCATATTATGTATTCCAAGGATGTAAATGGGGCAGTCATATTATGTATTCCAAGGATGTAAATGGAGTATAGAAGATAATGAATGTACTGTGTCAATATTTCAGTATCCATAAACAAGGTTTAGGTTGTGTGTGGCAACGCCTTTTTTTTATTTAGTGCTTGGCAATAATTAACTATGGATGTTTCGCTTCATATGGCTCAAAATAAACTTCTTGTCTAATAATAATGTGTTCAGATGTCTAAATCTCTCCAGTTAGAAATGCTCATTGGCTCTTACTCCAATTTCGGCAAGAACCCTAGAAGCAGAAAAGATAAAAAATCCTAGAAGCCGAAAAAAAAAACAGCTTCTGCTTTCTTTACCACTTGTGTGAAGACTCTACATAAGCTATTTGTTACTTATTTTATTAAGTACTTTAGGGCCACTAAGGCCTGAGCACTTTTTCATAGAAAGATCTTAAAACAGAACTTATTAAAATTAAGATGCTTAAGCAATGACAAAGGCTAATCAGGTCCTTGTAGAATTACTCGAATGTGTAGCGATAGACTTTGTTAAATGTGGAAGTGCATTAATTGCTCACAATTTCGTACATTAAATAAAAGTACGTTTCTTCTGACTCGATTGCTTGCTCACAAATTTGTGGTTAAGTTTAGATTGTGAATCATCTTTAGAATACAGATTAAGCAAACTTTATTTTTTGTTTGTGAAGGTATGCTGCTGTTTTTGCAGCTTTTGCTGCTGGGATGGCATGTTTAGCTGGAATTGATTTCAGTGCAAAACTAATAGAATCACTTGCTAGTACTTTTGAGGTCAATTATATAAGTTTAATCTTTCTTTTTAAATTTTGAATTTCGAATTTGTGTAATTCTTTTGCTCATTCTTTTTGCTCCTTGTGTTTCAGGATCAATATAGAAAGGGAGATAGCCTTTCCATGCGAAACATTATTCTACTTCTCTGCTACTTGTGCAGATTTGGGGTTTGTTTCAGGTTTGTTATTGTTGTAGCAGTGTACTGTTGTCGTTATAGTTGTCTTAATTTCAAACTCAACAGTGCTCTTGGCCCTCTCCATCTCCCTCTCTATGTGTGCGCGTTTATAAAGATAAGCAAATGGTTCCTAGGATTCAGGAAACAGTAAAATTGTTATTTACAAATGAAAACTAGGGTTTTTTTTTGGTTTGAGAGAGCCGACGTGCCAGGAACTGAACCAAACCCAGATCGAAAGTTCAGACTGACATGTCAAGTTTCGATCCAAACTGATATCAAATAAACGGGAACTGTATAAGAACTGGTATTTTGTAAAATCCTCATTAATCTCCAGCCAAGAGCCTCCTTTCCAGTCATGATTACCAAATCCAAAAAATCGTACCCTAAGTCCCAAAAGTTACTTTTTGCTTTCATCGGAGAACTGCATGAACATGAATCTATGCTCTACTCTTAAAAGTAAAAGGGATGGAACGGACAATTTCAAGTGTGTTCCCAAATCTATTCCTTCATTAGTCCTCTGCTTAATCTATTATCTTAATTAATTCCTAATTGAAATTTAATGTCTTGTGAATATTTAATATTAGAAGACCAATAATATTGTTTAATTAGATTAGTCTTTTAAGTAATCATGAAATCTAACAGATTTGTAATTAATGGTGAGAAACTATGACAATGCTTTTACGGGATTTTAAGAGTTAAGCTCAACTTATTGGAAATTAGTACTTGGAGGCAGGATAATGGGAATTAATAGTTACGACTGTAGTTCTCACAGCTTGTTTTGTCTATTATAACTAAAGTAAAATCAATAATTGCATTCAAACACAGCTAAGAGAGTCTTCCATCATCAAAATCTTGCTTTTGCATTCAAATGATATTTTTTCACAGCCATAGATTACTAAAACACGTTTTGACTATTGTGTGTGCCTGCAGTGATTTAATGTTCGATTTTCTTTTCACGTTGAGTGAGCGCCTGGATGAGTTGGATGTGTCTACAATCTTGACTGTTTTACAATGTTAGTATTTCCTTTTTGCTTCCTTTTTTTAGCAATTATTGTCAGATCTTGCTATTTATCTTTTCTGCCATTAGGATCTGTCAGCGTTGGTATCTTGAATTTTAAATATTGACTGTTTTTGTTTGCATGTAAGTTGCCTGACGGCCTGGTAATTGGAAGCATAGCCTTGTACTGAATGTACCTGGTTGGGTTATAGTAGCAATAGTAACATTTTCTGTGAAACTGATGATAATGTAAAGCTGCTGATAATGTCATAAACATAATCATAACCAAGTAGCGCCTATTCCCAACTATTTGGGGTCGGCGACATGGATCTTACTCCATTCACGCCTGTTATACCTTTTTTGTAAGAGATAACAAATCCTTTTTTATTAACTCCATCCAAGTTCTCTTAGGTCTCCCTCTCCCTTTTTTAGCATCGTTTACATGCATCACTTCTAATCTTCTCACAAGGGCATCTATTGGTCTTCTTTGCATATGCCTATACCAACGCAACCTACATTTCCTCAGCTTCTCCCCTAAATGAGCTACCCCTAAACTCTCACGAATATACTCATTTCTAATCTTATCTCTCCTAGTTATCCCACTCATCCACCTTAACATTCTCATTTCGACTACATTCAACTTATCTATATGACTCCTCTTTGGTGCCCAGCACTCCGCTCTATAGAGTATTGCAAGCCTAATGGCTGTTTTATAAAACTTGCCTTTAAGCCTTTTTGGAACTCGCCTGTCACACAACACTCCCGAGGCTGCCCGCCACTTTACCCACCCCGCATTTATCCTATGCACCACATCACTATTAATATCCCCTTCTTTATGGATAATGGATCTTAAGTAGCGCAATTGATCAGACTTTGGCACTTCTTGCTCATCTATTTCAACTAAGGCTCTACCTATAGTTCTACCTTCCTTAAAATTAAATTCCTATATTCCTACATTATGTATGATTTATACTAAGAAAACAAGAGGATGATTTAGGGGAGGAAAGTGTATTAAAATAATGTGATACAATAATATAGTACTTTTGAGGAGTCATACATTACATCTACAATGTTGTAACTTGTAAGTAGGCCATAATTATGAGCTAGCAGTGTTTGTAACTGGTCCTTATCAGGGAAGCTTCATATGTTAGGAAAACTTGGTTGGGTTGTAATTTTGAGGGGTGAGTTCTATATAGGGTTGAACGCCAACTTGATATACAGAGTCTGTATCCTTCTATGAGCTTGGACAACCTCTTATACCTATTTAAAGGCACCTCCAATGTTTATTCAAATAGGATAACTGCAGGGCTCTGCCTTAGAGAAAGTTTTCTTTATCATAGTGCAGTGTGAGGCAGAACACCCTGTTTAAATGCTCCGGATTGGGTGTGTCGGGACTGCATGATGAAACTGGTGGGGGGCAGACAGGTATTTATTATCTTGCAGCCCGCCAAAATGGCACTAGCCGTTTGATCTATATTCAACGGCTTGTGAAGTGTCTTGTTCCATATCAACTATTCGGTGTGAGTTAAATCATAATTTATGATGGTCTGAGCAGGCTGTGGAATGAAACTACTTGCAAAGCTCCTTGTCGCATACCAACTATTAGGCATGTGTTAATCATAAATCTATGATGGTCTGAGCAGGCTGTGGAATGAAACTAAGGGGGGATGATCCAGCCACAATGAGAGACTTCATACTTAGTGTACAAAATAGAGTGAATGCATTGAAATCTTCTACTGCAACCACATCAGATGGACGACCAAGGACTGACAATAAAAGGGTATGGTAAATAAAAAACTTGCTTTATAGTGCTGTTGCTCGTATGTTTGTTCTCATCATGCTGTATGGCGAATCTTGCAGATGGAATTCATGTTTGAAACTATTTGCGATATTAAAAACAACAAGAAAAGGCAAAAAGAGGATCCAGCTCACCACACACGCATAAAGAAATGGCTCCAGAAGGTTTCTGCCCATTAGTTTGATTAACAATTTATAAAGTTGGTTACTGCATTAAGATGTCATGGGCAGACCTAGAGTACTTTTACATTTCTTTGCTTGCTTTTTTGGTAATGTAAGAACTTGTTTTTTTAGGAAAGAAATATGCAAATGTGGTGTCTTAGCCATCTTTGCATGTAGATAGCTGAGACTTCTTGATGAGCCATCATTTGGTATCTAATTGGTCAGCAACTTGCCATGCTCATTACTTGTACTTTCTGCTCACTGCAGTCAAGAGTAGAGGACATACTTCTTCGGGGTCTTAAATGGAGCACGCTTCTAGACCCCAAAAAGAAAGGCCAGTGGTGGCTGTCGGGGAATATATCTTCCACTGCTGATAATGTTGAGGAAGTAGCAAGTAATATTGATAAGGAAGTTCAGGAGGCCCAGAAATTGTTGCAGCTAGCATCTGAACAAAGGATGAATACAGATGCTAGGAGATCAATTTTCTGCATTATTATGAGTGGGGAGGACTACATAGATACTTTTGAGAAGATTTTGAGGCTGGATTTGCCTGGAAAGCAGGTCAGTTTCAAGCATATTATTGTCGTCACTAATAATATAATATTTCTTTGTATAATTTGTGCTTTTACTGATTGACAGGATAGAGAGATTATTAGGGTTCTTGTTGAGTGCTGTTTGCAAGAGAAGGTTTTCAATAAGTACTATACCGTATTAGCTTGTAAATTGTGTAGCCATGACAAGAATCACAAGTTTACTCTACAGGTATTGAATCTGAGGTCACTATAACTTTCGTTAGAGCAGCACTTAATGTTGACAACAGGAGGGTTTAATCTTTTTTAACTCGCATACTAATTAAACTCCATACAGAGCATATTTAACTGTTTCTTGTGTTAAACTTTAGTCTTATATTTCTTAATTTCTGCCCATTGTTTTCCTGCACATATAACCCGGTGTGCCCTTGGTGCCCGTAATTCAGGGGGTAGGTGGGATTTAAAATTCCACCTGCCACTTAAAAGACTCAAGCCATCCCATCTTGATCTGACTGCTTGCTATGCGCTATCTTATGAGATGGAAAAAGTTAGTATTTAATAATTAACTGAAAAGTATGAGCGACATACTTCGTCCTATTATTTTTAGTTGGCAGTCTTTTCTTCTATGGTTACCTAATTGTGAGCAACACTTTGGAACACATTCTGATACCCACATTTTTGGTTGCCATTGTTGTAAAGTCTCTGACTGCGAATTTGTTTGGAATATGCTTAAATTTTGTTTACTCTAGATGATTTCCAGCAAGTGTTAAAACAAAAAAAATGCAGCAATTGTTGATAGAATATTGAATGAAGAAAGTTGCATATTGCTTTACTCTTTACTCTTTCTCTGACTCTGTCTCTCTCTGCCTTTATCCATATGTGTGTGTCTGTCTGTTTTGGAGTGAATCGTAAGATTATAGTTACTAGATACATATGCCAAACAATTCTATACATGCCCATTATCAATATTTTGCTGTCATCTTATCTTTTTTATGTGACTTGCAGTATTGCCTGTGGGACCATTTCAAGGAACTCGAGTCGATGGAAATAAATAGGTCTATGAATCTGGCAAAATTTGTGACGGAGATTCTAGCTTCCTTCTCTCTTTCTCTTGCAGTGCTAAAATCAGTTGATCTGAGTGATCCGGAACAGATGACTGCAAAGAGGATTATGCATTTTCGTATGATGTTTGAAGCCATATTCGAGAAGCCTGATAAACTTGTATGGAACATCTTTACCAGAATAGCTGCTGCTCCGGAACTTGAAACTCTCAGAAATGGACTTGAGTTTTTCATCAAGCAGTATGTTGTGAGCTCCAACAAATCCTCGACCCCGAAGTTCAAGATTGCCAAGAAGGCCCTTGCTAATATCGAGGGAGTCCTCATGTAATTGCTTTGTGTGATATCTTTTAGTTATTTATTTATTATATAGGAAACACGATATGATCTGTAAATTTAAGCTCCGTAGAAAGTTAATATAGTTAATTTATGCCTGTTATCACACTTTTATAAATATCCATTTGGAACTTGACAGGGCAAAGGGGTCACGACCCTGATAAGAATGCCTCCGTCTCAATCAAGTGTCCCATTTGTTTTTTTTTTTCAAATGTACTTATTTTAGTTCATTAATATGACACTTAGGCCCTGTTTGGTGGGCTTAAAAGAAGCTGGATTCTTTTGGGACAAAAGAATTCAACACAACTTCTACCTATGGCTGTTGGTGTAATTTCCAAAAAATGATGGGTAATTTAAAAAAAATGCGGTTTTTGATGAAACCGTGTTTTTTTTAAAAATTACCTGTCATTTTTTGGGAATTTTGCCAAATACTATCATGACCTAAATTCTTTCTAAGAATCAGCTTTTTCCCAATTAAATACCTTATTTCACCACTTTCATTTCATTCGGGAAATCTAACTTTCCTACTCCTAAAAGTAGTTACCAAACGGGGTCTTAATATAAGTAGATCATAATCATAATTAAATATCACCTTTTCCCAACTATTTGGGGCTGGCGACACGGATTTTACTCTTTCATTCAAGCCTGTTTTGGGTTACTTCTTTTGTAAGAGATAGTAAAGTTAAATTATTTTTTTATAAATTTTATCCAAGTTCTTTTAAGACTCTCTTTTAACATCGTTTACATGTATTCATTCTAATCTTCTTACATGGGCATTTAATGGTCTTTTTTGCTCATGCACATACCAACGCAATCTATATTCCTTCAACTTCTCCCCTAAATGAGTAACTCTCAAGCTCTCCTGAATATATTCATTTCTAATCTTTTCCGCTTTATAGAGTATTGCAGACCTAATGATTGTCCTATAGGCCTTGTCTTTAAGCCTTTTCGGAACACGCTTATCACACAACACTCCCGAGGTTGCTCTCTACTTTATTGACCCCGCATTTATCCTATGCACCACATCACTATCAATATCCCCTTCTTTATGGATAATGGATCCTAAGTAACGGAATTAATCACACCTTGGCACTTCTTGCCCATTTATTTCAACTAAGGCTATATCTATAGTTCTACCTTCCTTAAAAATAAATTCCCTGCAATCTGTCTTAGTCCTACTCATTTTAAAACCTTTTGATTCTATAGCTTTTGATATCCCTTTTATTTTTATACAAGGATATGAGGGTACTTCTCCTCCACTCCTCTGGCATCCTCTTAGACTTCCAAATCTTGTTAAACAAACTAGTCAACCATATTAAGCCAACACTTCTTAGTGCCCTCCACACTTCAATAGGAATTCCATTAAGCCATAGAGCTTTGCCTTTCTTCATCTTCCTTAACGCAACTCCTACTTCCTCTATGGAGAACCTTCAAAAATAAGTTCTCTCTTCAACATGACTAGACAAATCCCACTACTATACTTTTCATTCAATAAACGCTCAAAATACTCACGCCAACTCTCCCTAATTTTCTCATCTTTCACTAAAACCCTTTGATCTTCACTTTTAATACACCTAACTTGCTCTAAGTCCCTACTCCTCCTATCCCTTAACTTAGCTATCTTATAAATGTCCCTCTCCCCTTCCTTCGTCCCTATCCTATTATATAAGTCATCAAACGCCTTAAATTTAGCTTCACTCACTATCTTTTTAGCCTCTCTCTTTCCTTTAACATATCTCTCCCAATTCTCTTGATTTTTGTATTTTTGTCACTCTTTAAAAAATCAATTCTTTTCCTTTATGACTCTTTGAACTTCCCTCACACCACCACCACATTTCTTTCTTGACGTCCATTCTCCTCCTCACTTTGCCAAGTATTTCTTTTCCTAGTTTTTTAATACAATTAGCCATGCTTACCTACATCATTGTTGGCTTCTCATTTAAGTTCCAATCCCCTTCAATCCTCAACCTCTCCACAAAAATGTTGAGTATCTCACCTTTCAAGTTCCACCACTTATCTTAGGCTCCACTTTATCCGAACATCGCTTCTTCTACCCCTTTATGAGAACATCTAAAACAACTAATCTATGCTGAAGTGCTATAGGTTCTCCGGGTATAACCTTACAATCCTTACAAGTAGTTATATCATCGCATCTAACTAAGAAAAAATCTATTTGGCTCTTGTGAGGTTCACTCTTGAAAGTTACTAGATGCTCTTCCCTCTTCTTGAAATAGGTATATGTTATGTTTAGATCATTTGCTATTGTAAAATCAAAAATAACTTCTCCCATTTTATTCCGCTCCCCAAAACTGTACCCCCCATGCACCCTCTCAAATCTTATATTCTTCTCCCCTACATGCACATTTAAGTCGTCTCCTATAATAACCTTTTCCCCATTAAGTATCCCTTGCATTACTAAGTCCATTTCCTCCCAAAATTGCTTCTTGAGGTTATCTCCTAATCCTACTTGAGGTGCATACGCACTAACAACAATAACTATGAAATCCTCTAACACTAGCTTCACTAATATAATTCTTCATTGCAACTGGGCGTTGTTGCAATACGTCGCTTCTAGGGAACACCCTAGCCAACCCTTGCTTACTTATCATTGCATTCAGGTTTTGGCACAACGCGTCGCTTCCAGGGAACGCCTTAGCTCTAGCTAGAATGTGTGGTGTAAGGTCCATAGAGATTGAGAGAGTTTTTACAGCTGGCTGTCAACCTGACGCTAACCCTCCTCCTTTTCCCCGGACTTGGGACCGGGCATTGTGAGACACAATAGCGAAGTTACTTAATATAAGTAGATATTTACATATATTATTATGAGCCCCGCTTCTAGTTGTCAGCCTTTGCCATATACACCCGATATGGCCTTGAGCTTGATATCAACCAGGCAGCTTTCTAATGCTACATGCCTGTCACAGCACCCTACATTTCTCCCCTGGAGGGTTCAGCTTGGAGTAGTTGGAGCACTTTAAGCTCCAGTAGTTTTTTCAATTATTGAAGTTTCAAGTGTCAGCCAAAAAAAGTACTAAAAAGAATAGCTTGCATGAAGATTAATGCTTTACTACCATGTTGCCACTGGGTTGTCTTAAAAACTCGAAAAATTGTTGGGTATCTTAGAAGCACTAGTCGATGGCACACACGGAGAGCACGTGCACTGATAAGCTTCTTGGGTGTGAAAGTGTGCACTTTCGTTGTGTATACCAAGGTTTAAAAAACTTGACCGGTCATCGACTCGAAATTCTTGCCAAAGAAGTTCAACCGAGGGGTCGGGGGGGGGGGGGGGGGGGGGGGGGAGGGGTCTCCCTCTAACTTGACGGAGCATGTGCATGTACACCACCCAGTCCCCGTCCCCCCCTCGCGCTCGGCATCGGCATCACGTACCCTTCTCCTCTCCAAGGAAAATGGTAGACCCAAACACCGGCCTCCCCCACCCGAACTCCACCTCCCCCACCAGAAACCTCATCCCCCCGGACACCATGAATGGTGGCCCCTTGTCCACCTCATACCTTCGTCACCGCCGGTTGTGGCCTTTTCGTCTCTACCCAGTCTATCAGCCCCATGAAGTGCTCCTTCGTGGTGGCTCTCCCCAATATTCTCGGCCCTCTCATTGGTAAATGGTATCGACAGCACGTTCCCGAAGTAGTTGGCTAGGGCCCTGTCCTTAGACAGCCTCGTCCGGCCGTCAACAACTAATCGCATCTTATGGCCAGCTAAGGTTGAACCGGTCAGGCCGGTACGGGTGTTAAAACCATGGTGTATACATCATGATGCCAAAAAAATAGATTGATGGCTCATGGCAGTGTGGAATGTCCTATATTGTTTGCCGAGAGCACCCAATAATGGGAACTTATTGGGTACATTGGCCTGACCACGTCAGGGTTATGCCAAGGTGCAAATAGCTAAAGTGCACATATATATATATATATATATATATATATATATATATATATATATATATATATAGATATAGCATGTTCGCCGTGGATCTAAGAGATCAATGGTTCCTTGGGCTAGTGTGCTAGGGACACCGAATATTTTTTCCCCATTAATTTCTCTAATAACAGGCTGCATAGTTTAAGGGACACACTGACTGTTGATATCAACCAAACCAAAACAAAGTAAAATGCAAGTCCATCATATATACAAGAGGGGAACTCCCTCGCATTGAACTAGCCTGCATGACTGTAGAAGTGCAATTTTCTTTGGATAATTTAATGTAGAAGTGCACTTATAATAATATATAAAAATTATAATTTACCAAATAACACTCAAAAAAATTATCGATCGAGAACATTTCAAAAATAATTCCCGATCTGGTTATCTGACCAGCTATGCAGGCGCTAGCATGGCACTGGTCCTGCGCGGCTTTATTTTTAAAACTTGGCCCGAAAGACGTCAGTTCAACCAACGCCTTCTCTTATAAATTAAAAAAACCAACAACGTAATGTAAAATGCAATTTTTTTAAAACCTGATAACACAATATAAGCAAAATAAAGAAGAACTTAATATACAAATTATTGCATGATCAGTAAACTTGACACATAAATAAATTAAAATATCTATTACAAGGTTAAAATATAATATATATAGGGAAAAGTTTAAATGAGATCGCTCTCATATAGCTTATATGAGGTCACTTTAAATCATAGCCTTTGGATCTTGATCTAACGGTTACGAATAGCCATAATGATCTCACCCACTCCCTGATGTGACACACTCACCTACCCACTGATTTAATATCCATCCTCCGATCGGAATCCAATGGCTATAAAGATTGGCCTCATGCTCCTTATATGAGAACGATCTCATGTAAACCCTTCCCATATATATATATATATAATACAAATCTTCATAAAAATACAAGTGTTCAGTCAACTCTCCTTCCCCTATTCCTACCTGTCCTCATGCTTGAGCTGGAATTTGCTCAGGCTCGACAACAGGTATAGCATTTGAAGACGAAGGTGCCTGGCGTAGAGCACAAAGTGCACGCTGTCGCCTAGTATATACTTTCAAAGAAAGATGTCTCTCAACTTGATCAAGTGGGGCATCTGGAACTACTGGTGGTGGAGTAAAAAAAGTCGTGTCGGCCAATGATGTCACAACGTCAGACGAAGCTGATAAAGGTTGTGAAGCCTCAAAAGGATGATCACCCTGCAGTCCCAAAATCTCTATCATAACTGGCTGAAGAAATGGCAAACTCACAAGAACATGTACAAAGTTATGGTGTATCATTTGACATGCCGCTAACAAGCTCTCGTAGGATCGGTCCACTAAAGCTCCATGAGTCTGAGCGAGTGTTGATGTCGCATAAGTAAGCTAGAAGGAAAAATGAATATATTTTATCTATAAGCACACAATGATGATGAATTAAAATAAATATGAAGTAAGAGATACTAACCAACGCTCGCTTAGTGTCGCCCCTTGGTTGATATAACATCTCTGCCTCATACATGCATGGCAAGGTATGTCACCTAGTGATCCTCAAGTACCACTTCATGAGGCATTATTAGCATTTCGCTCCCCCTGAACGAAAGTGGTCATCCGGTCGTCCCATCTAGTAATATAGGCAACATGGTGCGACCACCAACCAAAACTCGCCTGGCCTCGACGTTAAGATCGCTCAATGAACTCCACAACATAAGGGGGGGAACCTGCTCTAATCCAAATGGCAACATCTCCCGACCCAGAACATGCATCTCCACAATGTCAAAACATATAAGTGGAGTCCTAGATAGCCACGCATGTGCTTCATCCGTACACACTCTAGGAAACTGTGCTAAAACCTCATCATGATATGGTTGCCATGTTACCTACACAACATATGAAGATAGTACTTTACTTTTTATGGAATATGCATTGTTTATGTTCGTAACATGTGCAATATAAACGACCATTACCTGGCTTATCATTGATAATCTAATTCAGGTCTATAGTGACGAAGGACACTGTGAGGATTAGCAATTTTTGTCTTCTTAGCAGTCCACCTAAGATCATAAAAGAGAAAAAAAAATTATTTAAAATGTTAATAGAAGATCATCAAATGACTTAAATATATAAAATATATCTAACTCTTAACGGAGAAAAACCATCTAGTAGAGTGCTCTGAATGTTTGGATATCCAACATGTAATTTCTCTCATGACCATAGCTGTTTGCATAGACACGTAATATGAATCAAATGTTATACTTGTGGTAAATAAAGTAGCCAAAGATTATTGATACTTTACTTGGATGAGGGTGACACACCAGGAAATCCCTAGTGTGCTGAGTTGGCAAACTTTTCCCAACTTTCTGTACAGGTAGGCAACGGTGGCACTGCCCCATGCATACTGTCCCGTGGTGTACAAATCCTTTAACAAGATGAGATACATGGGGTGCACATGGCTGCTGCTGCTATCGGCAAATATGGTGCAACAAAGCATATGGAATAAATATGCTCGTGCATGTTGCTCAATGTCTATCTCTGTGGCATCCTCCGAAAGGCGATTGAAGTGCTCTCTCAACCACAAAAGGCTGACCCGGGTTTATCCTTTTAATGCATCATGTGGAGGTACATGTCCAAGAAGGTGCTCATATACCACATTCCAGTCAATGCCCAAAGTCGAGTAACTCACTGACATGCCATCAATGCGGAATCCAAGTAGTACGACAACATCTTGCAATGTAATAGTCATCTCCTCCAAATGTAAGTGGAAGGTCTGTGTCTCCCTTCGCCATTTCTCAATTAGGGCAATTATGAGAGCCCTATCAATCCTGATATACTGTAAGCATATGAAATGCCCAAAGCCTGCCATGTCTATGTATGGCAACAAGTGTGCATCAACCGGCCAATGTCGCATGTTTTGCCAGTGCTTAGTGCATTCAATGCACTCAGGATCCTATACACATCAAAAGTAGTTTACAAGTTGAAAAGTAGTTAACTATATGCATTATCCAAAATTAAAAAGGTAATGGATGTGCATATACCTCTCTGTTCCATATGTCATCACATCTATGCGAGCTATGCTCTGTGAGGACGGAGGGATCAATCGGTCCTGGGTCTATAATATCTGCAAAGAAACCAATAGTTAATAACACTTTCAAGGAAAAAATAGTTAATTTACATATAAAGATCAATGCATGGAAGTACCAATCAGCAGAAGGTGTGTTTTAGCAAGTTAGTATGTTATGTCCAACTTAGTTATAATTCTCACAATGGTATTGTGATCGACCATCTTTCGTCATGGGTGCACTATCCATCACATTTTGTATCCTCCTAGTGCATGGACGATCGGGTTTTTGTGTCCCTCTTGGGGGCTTTACCATAAATATTGGTGACTCTTCCTCCCAAAATCGTTAGATGACGATGCATCAGATGTATACCAATATCCAACTAAATCGCCGATGAGCCATCTTTGCCTTAATTGGACAACAATTAGATGACGACATGGATGTTTATACATTTGAGGATAATTGCAAGAACATGTCTGATGGCGGGCATCCACAACATATTTTCTACCAACTAATGTTTTCACTTCATACACGTGAGAATTGATTTGCTCAACCCAACTGCTGCCAATAAGGCACGTTTGTCGTTTAATCTTCCACTCAATACTAGGGGTGTATGGGGTTGCCATGGCCAACCCGGCCGAATGCTGCTTCACAAAGAATTTGATGATCTGGTAGAATGTGGTTGACACTAAGGCTTGCATGGGTAACGATCAAGCCCCCTTTAACACACTATTTAGACTTTTAGCTATATTTGTTATGGTCGTTCTAAATCTTGTAAAACCATCATGAGCAAGAGATTATAATTAAGGGGATAATCCACCTTCATCACTGAGTCAGCCCTTTTTGCTTCTAGACTTTTTGCACTGATCAGTTTCATCTTGTCATTAAACTCTTCTACAGTAAGCACCATTGCAGCTTCCCCTATCAATGTTGTTAATATATCATTTTTAAACTTTTTATGAAAATTTGCCTTTATCTGTCGCATACAATATCGGTGACAATAATTTGGAAGTAGAAACACCTCTGACACGACTTTTTGCAACCCTTTATATCGATAAGATATGATAGTGATATATATCCTATCAAAGTACAACATGCTCCATCAACTACGTAAGAACAATCTCCAATTAGGTAATCCTCACCTAAAACAAGGCCAAATGCAAGTGGAAACAAACCCTCCGAAGGGTTGGCAAAAAACTGATTGAAAGTAACCAATCTCCATAGCTTTTACAGAGGCCTTTTTCTTTTTACTTGATGATCCATGATGTGCGAAATTTGGAGCAACTACTGCGTTCTGTAGCCATAAGGTAACTATGCAAAGAGACAGAAGAATCCGAGCCTGACTCAATTGATGTTGATATTCTCCATAACCTCTGAAAGATCAAGATCATCACTCCTAAAAATGTAGACATCTTGGTCTTCAACAAATTAGGTATAAAAACACCCCCCCTACAACTTGTGAGAATTAACATTTGCACCCCCCAAGAAGAGGAAAACCCAATTGGAAAACAAAAAAGAAACAAAGAAAGGGGGGTGGGGGAACACCTCCCGACTGGAACCACACAGGACTGGCGCCGGGTGGCTCCACCTTAGGTCAGCAAAAATCGAAGGCGGAGGGGAGACAAAAGTGGGTCGAAAGGTGCAGAGGGTGGTGGTGGATGCCAACAAGGATCAGAATAGGAGTACAAAGACCTCAATCTATCCAACATTGATCACCCAACACCCTCTCCACACCCCTCCTCCCTAAGCCATACTTCCTTAACAATCCTTGTTGCCGATGCAAGGCAGAAGCTGCCCGGCATGGTCACATGTGGCCGGAAGGGAGGCTGAAAGAGGAGGGAGAACTGAGAGAGAAAGGGGTGTAGCAAGAATGAGGAAAAGGGAAGAGGAATTCTAGAGAGAGGTCAGAACTTCTCTCTCTAGAACCTCTTTTGGTACTTGTGTTTTTAAGTTCCATGGAAGCAATGCAAATATGATGTTAGAACCCAATATAGGGATCAAACGAGATCATAGAATCATACTCCGTGTTTACAAGTATCGAATAAGAGGAAATTGTCATACGTTTACTCCTTGAAGTATTAGTTGCCAAATATTTAACAAAAAAAATAAAAGACATTTATTTTTTTTGCGGCCAATCGAACGCAGCGATAATATATTTGGAGATGCGCAGCAAAACTAATAACTGCAATCAGATCTAATTAAAAGGTCTTTTCACTCTTGATCATGTTGGTGTTTCAAGCTTGCGCCTCAAGCTTTAGTTCATCGTGGTACGGTTTAGTTTTCAGTTTGCTTCTTATTTGCTTTTGGTTTGTACTCATGGGGTAAGGCTTCCCCCCGCACTTCTACACTTTCTTTGCTCTTTTAATTAACTGGTAGGGGTCTGCCAAACCCTGACCCTTCTTCCGTGGTTTTCCAAAGAAATTTAAAAAAATAAGTGTAATAAAAAATAATTACCAAAAAAAAATACTGCATATCAGAAATTGAGGTTTAATCTGGCTTGGATACATTTCTAGTAATAACATAAGAAAGTTACTCAAAAAAACACATTCTTCAAAATGAAAATGCTTGTGACACTTGTGCCTAGAAATTAATACTTCATGATGTAAATGTTAAAATGAAAAAATGATATATTTTGTAATAACTGGTAAGCATTTATATCTGCTTCGAAAGGGTCCAACTGTAACTGGCCTAGATGCTGCGACAAGCATCTAGACCATCTCAATCTGGCAAATGTGGAACTGCTCAAGCTGGGGAGTGTGAAGCCAGGTTTATAGCATGGGCGATGCCCATGGCATTTATCTTTGCTTCCCCTTTGTCTGGACACCATTTAGAACGTGGCTATTTGGAGTTTGGACCTGGAAAAATTCACATCCATAAATAAAAATTGGAAAAATTATGTTTTGGTCTAACTTGCTAAAGTTTAACCCATGACTAAAGTGGTTAAATTTTAGCAAGTTAGCATGGTCAATGACCAAAATACCCATAACAGAGGGGCTAACAACCCCTCACTCTCCTGCCAGACAAAGAAGACGGAACAGTTAGGGCAATCAAGGCGCACAAAACCCTAAGACTGCCCCAACACCCTCCTTCCCCATCCCCTTTCTTCCCCATCTTGCTTGTAGAAGTTGTCCACTATTAGAGGAGCTCCAAAGACCTTCATTCGGTGGTCCATCAACGCTCCAAGAAAGCCCTTGCCGCGAACTCAGATTTCCACTTCTCATCGTATCTGAGATGGTGGAAGTAATGCTAATGGTGGCAACCAACCTTCATCCGCTAGTCCATCAATGCCATTGAAGTTCCAACCCAAGAAAGCTTTTGCCACAAGCCCAAATTTTCACTTCTCATTGTATTTGAGATGGCGCAAGTAATGCCAATGGCGGCAACCACCTCTAGCAGCAGCATTACGGGCATACAAAGCAAAGACGATGCTGGTGGACAAATCGACAGTGTTTGGATGCAGACGAAAGTAGTGGACATACCAGCACAACTCATACGGTGGAAGAATTGAAATAAGTAGGAAAGCTACTGTTTTTAACTATTTTTCTTCTCATTTGATTTGTTTTGTTATTGCTTAAATGTCTTAGTAGCAATGATAGGTCGAATAGCTTAAGTTATGAACTGTAAAATATGTTGTGATAATATATAGATATGTTGTGATGATGAAGTTATGATTTGTAAAATAGGTTGTGGTCATGTATAGATAGGTTGTGATGACTTGTAGATGTGTTGTGATGGTGAGTTGTATTATCACTTATTGCGTTGAGTTCTAGACATGTTGCGATGACATATGGCTTCGGTTGTGATGTCTATTAGCCTCAGTTGCAATGAATGTTATGATTCATTGTGTGAAGCGTACTAGGATTAGCCACTTCAGTTGTGTTGGCTTAGAATTTGGTTGTGATTGTTGTACTATATATAATTAATATTGTGGTGATTGTTGGCATCAATTGTAATGTTATATTGTGATAGCGCTGTTACGCAAGTTGTGACCTATGTTGTATTCTTTTGATTTATTTTATAACTCCAGGATGAAGCAGGCAAGCTTAAAATTTTGGTCTGTGATCATTTCAATATAAGAACCCTTGCAAGTGCACAAGACAATTGTACTACGGCGAGTATTATAGGGTTGTCGAACCTTAGGGACGGTTTAATACTTTACCAAACTCAAGAGAAAGTTGCAGTTTTTTATTTGATCTAAGAAAGCAATGAACTTTAACTAAATTAACTGAGTTTAACCAATGTAGAGAAATATCAAGGCAGCGAATCCATCACTAGATATGCAATTACTACACTTAATTATTGTTAGGCATAAATTAATATGATATGGTAACTTGTGTTCTTGGTCGGACACACAAATCATAATGAATTCACTCACGTTCTTGGTCGGATACTAAAGTTCATCCACTATAATGTAATTAATTATATCCTTGGTCGGGCATAGAACTAATCAAAATCATGTTCTTTGTTAGACACAGGGATTAAAAAGATCTAATTCCATTCATAATCAATCAAGTCTGTGGTCAAGCACTCAAAAGAAAGTTATGAAATAACATTAAGCATGAATCATACCAACTCTATTAAATTAAACAAGAAAGAGTAGCAATACACATCTAGGGCTTCATCTAGCCTTGACAAAGAATTTAGCTAAACATAGGAAAAGAGAAAAAAAAACATAATTTTATAGATCCATTGACATGAATCATTTCTTCTTCTTTAGCTCCAAAATACTCTTTCTTCTTGCCCCTCTCTAGCCTCTAAGATCTATTCTCTAATACTCAACACGTTTCCTTTAAGGCTTATTTATAAGGTTGGAGAGAAAACACGCACAAGCCCTTCCAATTCCAAGTCAAAATAGGTCAAATTTCGGTATTGCGTATACGGCGATCAATCGCTGCGTATTGCCGATCGACTGGTTTCTCGGTTTCTTCCTGCTACATAATTTTCCAATGGTCATAACTTTTTGCTCCGAACTCCGAATTGTGCGCGGTCGATGGCGTTGGAAAGTAACATGAAGCTTGAATCAGTCCAATCATAGATATGCACACAAATTTATGAATATTCAGCCGTTAAATTCACCTTTCACCACATTTTTGCATCTTACGCTTATTTTTCTACAAAAATAAAAAACTACATTAAAGTATCACCAAAATATAATTAAATACTAACATAAATATAAGTTTATGAGCTAATAAAATGCATATTTCATGTGTAGATCAGTCTGCTATTGTGGAAGTATTGAATCTAGCCCTAGTGGAACTGTGAAGATAGTTGGTAAAAGCATGGCGTTGTCACTAGAAGATGATAAAATTTTGAGTTCATTTGTGAAGAAGATTGTTGTTGCCTTCAACATTCCTCCCAATAATTTGAGTATTGCATACTTGTACATCGATGTGTACGAGCTGACTTTCTTGATATCCGATAAGGGAATGGCTGACTTTAGAGAGCTATTCCATGGAAGATTTTGTAAGGTGCTGGTGACCCATGATGGAGATCAATGACCATTAATGAGTTCTTAGGACATTGTGTACGAGTGCAAGGTTAATCCTCTTCCTACCAGTGGTAGTAGTTAGCCAATACCACTACGTTCGAGAGTATGGGATAACAACTTGGTGGGGATTGAACAACATTTTAAAGATCAAGTTGAAGTGAGGAAGGCATTGAAACTTCTCTTTCAAATATTTAAAAAACACAAAGCGTCGGGTTACAGCGTCATGCATGGTTGAAGGTTGTCAGTGGAAAGTGAATGTGAGCTTGGAGAAATGTTTAGGTTTGTTTGTAGTGAATGAGTATGAAATGTTTCATACATGTGTTGGAGGGGTAAGCAAAAAGTATCACCCTCATGCTTCACAAAACTTGGTGTCGGAGTTCATTTCCAACAAGATAAAGGATGCACCCTCGTATTCCGCATTTGAATTGGTAAAAGATTTGCGAAATGACTATGGGCTGATCGTCTCATATCAGAAGGCATGACGTTCGAATGAGGTAGCCCTTAATTCTTTGTTTGGTGATTTTAAGGATTCTTACAACTACATCCCTTGGTATTGCAATAAAGTAGTGGAGACAAACCCGGGGATTGCAGTGAAGTATGAGGTTAATCCAACAAACAAGAAGTTTTCATGTTGCTTCATCGCGTTGAACGCATGCATTCAAGGGTTCCAACACTGTCGGCTATTGTTTTTTCTTGATGGGGCTCATCTTTATGGGAAGGCAAAGGGGACTTTTCTAGCAGCCACTGCAGTTGATGGAGGTAACCACATCTTCCCCTTAGCCTATACAGTTGGTGATAATGAAACTAAGGATAATTGGCTGTGGTTCTTACAACATGTGCGACATGTTGTTGGTTTTGCGAGGGTATTCACATTGGTGTCCGATAGGGACAAAAGACTGCTTGAAGCGGTTGCAATGGTGTTTAGGGATGGATTCCATGTATATTGCGTGCGACACTTGGAGTGCAACTTACTGAAGAAAGGTTTGAAAGGGCACAAGGTTAAAGGAACAAAAAAGGCAACAAAAAAATAAATTGCATACATGATTAACGATGTAGCAAAAACGAATGATATACATGACTATCATGTTGCATTAACTCACCTCCACAAGCATTCTAAAGTAGCATATGATTGGGTCATGGCAAATCAACCTCAGAATTAGTACAACGCCCTCTTCCAAGGTAAAAGATATAACCGCCTTCTAAATAACACTGTCGAGACTTTCAATAAATGGGTCAAGCCGGAGCGCGACATGCCAATTCTTGCTTTGCTTGATGGCATTCGCATAAAGATAATGATCAAGATGAACGAAACGAGAAGGGTGAGTAAGCACTAGGATTCTTACAAGATTTCAGAGATCCATGACTTGCTTAATGAATTGACCAACTAATCTCGGGGGCTATTGGTCGCGAAGTGTAATGAGAATGTGGTGGAGGTGGTTGCAGATGATGGACATTTAAGGATGAATCTCACTCACCTCACTTGTATTTGCAGAATGAGGCAAATCGAAGGTACGTCGTGTATCTACGCATGCGTTGCCATATCTGCCAATGGAGGATCACCAGCCTTCACTTGTTGAGAAGATTATTGGACTACTCGGTGCTATGAGGACACATACAGTGAACCAATTTTCCCGATCACCCATGATGACAAGCCGGTATGTGCAAAGCCACATGTAGGAGAGCATCTCATCCGTCCACAAAAAACCAAGAGGTCAAGGGGGAGGTCAAAGACGAAGCCTATATGAAAACATCAATTTGATGCAGTCGTTGCAACAGACTTGGGCACAATCGGACATTGTGCATGCAACCAATCAACGTGGATTAAGAGTGCCGACAAATTTTATTTTTGTAATAAACTTAATACCTTAGATGACATTTGGTAAAACTTTATTTTTTATGGCTTTTAATTATAATATTTATATTACTTTGTAGTTTGTAGTATGATTTATATCGTAAATGCCTATCACAATTCAATCACAACCTCAATGCAACCCACTATAAGAACATGCATAAGTCAACACAACTCAATCACAATGAAAGAAAAGCTACTGGAAGTTAGTGTATGTGGCAGTAGCAAGTCTATGACAATTCAATCATAACCTCAACATAACTCGCTATCACAACATACATAAATCATCACAACTCAATCAGAATGAAAGAAGAAGCTACTGGAATTAGTGATCATGGCAGCAATAAGCCTATCACAATTCTATCACAACCTCAACGCAACCCGCTATCATAACATCAATAAGTCACCACAACTCAATCACAACGAATGAAAAGGCTACTGAAAGTTAGTGACAGTGTCAACAACAAGGCTATCATAATTCAATTACAACCTCAATGCAATATGCATAAGTCACCACAACTCAATCACTAAAATAAGAAGCTACTGAAAGTTCGTGTGTATGGTAGCAGCTAGTCTATCACAATTCAATCACAAACTCAAATGCAAACCTCTATCACAACATGCGTAAGTCACCACAACTCAATCACAACATTATTTGTCATCAAACCCAAAATATATCACAAACTTGAGTCCTAATCTAACACAACCTCATAAATCCATCACAAGTTACTTACAGGCTGACACAACTAAAATCAAATGCAACTTTGTCATACTAACACTACAGAGTCATATGAAAATGAATCAAGTCTATCACATAATTGGGGCAACATTAACACTATACTTCTTCAACCTGGGTGATTGGTTCTCCTCCTTATTTGACTGGATCAACCATCCAAATTCTGAGAACTCGGCCTCCGGCAATTCGAAGAACCAAACCTGTATATGACGAACACTGAAGTTAGTTGTAATGTTAAACGTTGAAGTCAATTGTAATAACAATTGTTAGTGACGTTAGTGTACATCACAACCCAATATAAGTAAACGCGACTTATAATGGTGAATATAAACATTCATCACAACACACATCTCAACCTATACATAAAGTGTCACAATCTAAACTGCATGAAATAATCACAGGGACACAACTACATCACAACATACGTGAAGACAATGTAGAATGATCATCATAATATAACATCACAACATTCCTATCGACACATATATACAATTTCACAATCAGAATTGTAAGAAATAATCACATACGCAATTACATCACAAGTACAATACAAGTAACTACAACTTATAATGGTGAACACAAGGCATAAAATACAAACACAACCAAACAAGTTATAGCGGTCTTTCCTCTCCTCCCTATCATCATAGGCGTTACTAACGTCATTCCAAAGCACAATGTAGACATCCCTAGCCCAGGGATATGCATCAAAGGTAGCAAGGTTGGACTCATCCATTAATGCTCAAAACTTGCCGTCTACCACATCCCATGGCATGGGCAGGAGGAAGACAACAATGCAGTATAGCAAGGCCCACCTTGCCCTATCATGTTCCTTCAACTTCTTGTTCTCAAACTTCTCCTTTATCATATTTGCGGTAATTGTACTTACTCTAACACCAGTGAACATCCTCTCTTGGAAGGTGGGGCCCTTGGTGCATTGTGAGGATTTCCTTCCAACTAAAATCCATCTTGTAGTGGCAGCTGCAGTATCATACTCACATCTATGGGCTTTAGGTTCACTGACCGCCTACCAATTGTGAAAGCCAATCCACTTTCCCTCATCACTTGCTCATGCATCCCTCCCTTCAAATCTGGAATGAGGTTGAACACCTTGGAAGTTGAGCATCTACACTCAACTCTGTCAATCTGCAAAATGCAATGCAATATTAAGTACACATGAAGCACAACCAAACATAGTTAGGAAATAAACACAACTTCATCGCAACCATAATACAACTATAGCACAATCTCAACACAACCATGATATAACCGATGCATCCCAACCATACAAAAGAACCATCATAACGTCACCAAAATCTATCAGAGCTCATGACCAACACGAGGCCCTCAACTTTCCCATCACAAGTTCTACACAACTACTACACATTTTCATCATAACCCTAAATGCATTCATCAAAAGTAGTTGAACATACAAGCACATCTCAAGCTATCACAACATGTTAAACATCATAAAACAAACACATGCAATTTAACACAACCATTACTCTTGTCCATCATAATCCTATAGAAGAACTATCACAACGTCACCAAATTCATCAGGGCTTATGACCAACACCCCTAACCCTCAACTTTACCCATCACAAGTTGTACACAACTACTACAAGTTTCCATCCCAACCATAAATGCATTCATTAAAGCAGTTGAACATATAGACACCTCGCAAGCTATCACAACCTATTAAACATCATAAAATAAACACATGCAACTCAATACAACAATTACTCTTGTCCATCACAACCCTACAGAAGAACCATCATAACATCACCAAATTTGTCAGAACTTATGACCAACACAGGGCCCTCAACTTTGCTCATCACAAATTCTAACTAACTACTATACGCTTCCATCACAGCCATAAACACATTTATCAAAAACAGTTGAATATTAAACATTCATACATATCGCAAGATATCATAATTTGTTAAACATCATAAAACAAACACATGTAACCCAACACAACCATTACTCTTGTTCATCACAATCCATCAAGCAATATTATACAATACATGAGACCTTCAACATGCATAATCCAAGAGCAGGAAAAAAGCTAATTCATCAAGCAATCATGGAAGGAAGTATCTTTTATTTTTTTTAAATGGAGGTTGTACTTAATTTTTCTTGGTGGGCGGAAGAGGTAGAGGCATCTACCAAGGAGAACATCGTCACGAGGGGAGAGCTCCGCCGCTAGGGAGATCACGAGGGGAGACTGTCGCCACGAGTGGGGGAGGGTTGCATTGTGATAGTGGAGCGCCACCGTCACTGAGGGAGGGTCGCCGTCGTGAGACGGGAGCACCACCGCAACTGAGGGAGGGTTGCCTCAAGTAGGTGGTCTAGGGTTGCGAGATGGCGGGATGCGAAATGGAGGACACAGTTTAGGGTTGAGATGGAGAAACATGAGGTTGTGGGGTTTAAATACTCATGTGGGCAAATTTTGATTTTTGAAATCATGTGGGTACGTGGAAAAAGACGTTGAAACAGCGTTAATGACACCGTTTGGTAGGCAGTTACGTTGTTCCATGCGGGGAAGGACAATTTATCACTTTTAAAAATTTTGAGTGCGTGGGAGCTCGTGTGGGACCAAAGTGGGTATCAAATTTCAGGTACTTCGTACCAAAGTGGATACTATATTTCCAAATTCACCTACTTAGACTAAAATGTAAATGACCCTCCTAAGATATGGGGTGGCAAATCAGCCTTCCAAACAAAAAAAGAAGCCAGATATGGGGTCCCATTAAAAGCTATCGTGTAATCGATTACACGATAGCCGCCTGCTTCTCCTTTTGAGCCTCAATAATGTCGTCGTCGAGTATTCTTTTCCAAATATAAACTAGTGTGATTTATGTTTAGTTCCCAAACAGAATTTCACCTTTCACAAAATCGATGTGAAAATTTTCACCTTTTAGCAAAGACATTTTTTATACTCTTAAATATTTGCAACAAATCAGCTATTTTCATGGCGATAATTTTCACCCTGAAAAGCAAAGGCACTTATGGGCCGTTTGGGGCGTGAAAAATCAGCACCATCCAGCTTAAAGAAATCCAACTGGTTAGGATTTTTGAGATGTTTCAACTAGTTAGTAGATTATATGTGGATTTTTGGGAGTGGATTCTTAGGGTGGGTTAGGGGTTCTAGAAAATAAAAAATTTTCACGAAAATACTTTTCCTCATAAAAATGAACTTTCATGGAAAAATGGATTTTTTTGTAAAAAGCTATTAGGGGTTATAGAAAGTATTCATGAAAATATCACTAAAAATCAATTTTCCTCCCTAGTTAGGGGTTCTAGAAAATGTAAAAATGAAAATATCTTACAAAATCTGCTACTAATCCAGTAGAACTACCATGAAATTGAAAAGTCCGCTATGCTCTAAAACGACCAACATTATGCATCCCGTATTAATTATTTTATTTCATAAAAACATTCATATGACAGTTGGTCTCGGAGGCAGCGACATTGGTTCCTATTGGTGGCTTGGCTGCAACGCTCCAAAATTTTAGTGGATAGAGGGACAAAAAAAATGTTTAGGCAACATGCTCTGTGACTGAAAAGAGAGGTCATACTCCGACGAATATGAGGCAGCCAACATGTCCAATGAAACTGGTGCTACAAATCTTTTAAAACTATTGGTTCCAAGAATTGGATTGCTTTACTAAAAACAAAGAGAGTAGGATTCCATATATGCTTCAAACTACAGTTACATACAGTGGGTATAGTTTTTCCTTTCAAACATCCACAATTAGATTTCAAGCAATTGAAATAAAGCACATAAGATTTCACACAAATCAAGTATGTTTGCCTTGAATTAATCAAATTTCCAGCTGAATCTATGGCAGCATAGAGTGTAATATTGTAGAAAATTAAACAAGCCACCATTTATGAGCATATAAGTAAAAGACTAAACAGAATGACATTAACCATCGAAGGAAAGCCAAATTCCATTCATCTCCAACGTGATGAAAGTTGCATTTATATATGAATAACAAATAGCTCATGTGTCAACTTGTTACAATGTTTCATAAAAAAACAAATTCTTTACGAAGGGGTATTTTTGGTTCAATGTACTAAAGTATGTCATGTAGGAAGGACTCAAATGCCATTGCTCCAGGACTAAGGTATAACAGGGTCAGCCTTGAAAAAGTATGCTTAATATTTCATTGCTAGCTATCAAAGATATTGTTTCCCTTCCAAATATCGCATCTTGATGCTCTATTCCGTTATCCAAATAAAACACACAACTTATCAAAAGAAAAATACACCACATAAGAACTCAATCTATTAGCCTTTTCTTTATGTTGTTGTCATAACCGAATATTCAATACTGCTTGCAGACCTTCAAGAGAATGTTTGTTGGAGGGGTTCGAATTATGTAAGAATTAGCTCAAGGTGAGACAATAGCTGCAGAAAACACTCCAACTTAGAAACGTATCCACATATCTAAAAACCAGAGATAACAAAAAGGTATTCCTACCATTGTCACCTCTTAGCACTTTTTCTAATCAATGCGAAAACCGAGGCTGACAAAAAAAAAATATAAGCAGATGACTTAATAGTGGTCCAATATATGACTACATACTTAGTTATCAAGTGCAAGCACCTTCCTCAAGTTTTCCCTTCTCCATAGCATCTTCAAATTCAATTTTTGAGGTCTGCCATTTTTCCTGCTCCAGAATCATATTGTAACACGATTATACTCTTTAAAAACAACATAATTATGCTCTTTAAAAAAATAGCAGAATGATGCACATTTAGAAACAACACCTCTTTAGACTGATCTTCCTATACAATCAAACATTAATAACATTTGTTTCATCATTAAATGGTACCTCTAGTACATCCACAACAACCGCAATGCAAAGCCCTCCTTTTGTTTAGAGTTACACCAACAGTAAAGATATATAAGGATACATCCACTATTACTTCATTGAGATATGATATTGATAGTGAGAAAAGGTCATGCAAAAAATGGCAGCATTAGGTAATGGTCCAGTTATACCCTCCAAAGAATAGGCAAAGCATTGGGATCAAGAAGCCTTTAGAGATATTAAATTTGTACAACTTAAGGTTTCACAAGGCATCTCAGACCAAGTGTTTTCCAAAGACTACATTGGGGGGAATATTGTAAAGTAAGAATATTTTGAAACTAAAATTTTACAAGTTTTTTGTTACAAGAAAAAATTCAGACCTATTGAATTTTATGGAACCTTAATTTCTCCTGAATCTCCAAATAAGATAGTAGAGATCATTCACATCAATGCACTTAGAACCATACGTAATGTTTCTCCTAGAAAAGCTTATGAAAAGCAAGAATTTGTGCACAATAAGTTGAACTCCTTATTACAATGCACACATGCTTAATTGAACAGACGGAGTATATATTAACTCCCCCTCCCACATTGACAGCTCAATTTGGGACTCCAAATGAAATAAAGTGCTCATTGCAAAATACCAAGTGGAGATATTACTGTGGGACGAAGGGAGTATAAATAGCAACAATTTGTAGATGAGCACGACTCTTTTTCCTCAGAACCGATCTCATCTCCTTCATGCTTGTAGATAAGCATAATAATGTTGCTCCTACAAAACCATATTATTGCAGAAGAGCAAGATCATAAATATTTTACAATGCAAGCATTACACATTTATCAAATACCTCCAATTTCTGCAGGCTTTCTGCGGAAACAGAGCACTTGGTTCATTGCCAGAAACAGAAAACGCCATGAATCAGAAAACCCACCTCAAAAGAGATGAAATCTGGCAAAAAATGAAAACCTCAAAAAATTGAACCCACCGGAAAACCTTCAAACAATTCCCATTCCGCAAGCACTGTGCAGAAACAGAGCACCGTGAAAAGACCAGGATAAAACGCCATGAATCCAGAAACCCACGAAGAGGAGAGATTAGAGAAGAGAGGAGAGAGAGAGATCACCTGAAAGATGGAAGATGGAGCGAGGCGGGATATGAGAGAATGGAAGAACGGCGGTAGGTAGGAGAAGTTCCGGAGATCGTCGCGGGACAAAACCCGGTGAGGTGGATTGGCAGGGAGGGAGGTCGATTCGCCGAGCTCCCGACCTTTTTTTCAGTCGGAAAAAGGACTTTCTTACTATTTTAGGTCTGAAAATTTTGGGCTTTTTCTGGCCTTTTTTCAGGGCCATTTTCAGACCGTCCGAAAAAATAAATTTGCAGGGTTCCTACTTTTCTTTAACGCCTAGTGAAAAAATTATTTTTATATAAAATAATTTTCTATTTCTAATTTTCGTTAACCCCTGACCCATCCAAACTGATTTTTCACGCCCCAAACGGCCGCTTCGCTTCCGAACGCACCCCTAATGGTATTTGAATCCACGAAGTTCGTTTACAACTATCCTGGAAGTTGATACTATAACGGTAACAGTCGATGGACGAAAGTGTGAACAGTCAACGATTGCAGCTGGAACAATCCGCACAAATTGTCAATGGCAGAGCAGCATCTATGGAAATTTCCCATGTGATCGATCAGCTGGGAAGGAAGCAAGTGCTCCTTTTCCTTCTCCTCGCTGACTTTCGCCTGCTATATTTTTCTATGTAACATGCTCTCTTTTTTCTCTATGTCCATCTTCCATCTCAATGCGCCAGTTAAACAATTTTGAGTTGTAAAAGAACAATTTATTTACCATTGAAGTTCTGATTTGAGTTTTCTGTTGTTGCTTCGCCTTATCATGTGATTATTGAATTTTTGTACCTCATAGACTGCCCATGAACTTTTTGACGTAAAGCCTCAGTAATAGAGTGACGGCCATTTCCAGCACAAATGAAGATGAAACTAGTAACATGAGCAATTACATTTCCAGGTATGTCTTCCTGTACACATTTCCACCTATTTCTGATGGTGTTATGTCCTTGAGACTAAGGGAAAAGTGCGGTTTGTGTTTTCAGTGACAGGAGGTTACATAGTTCAAAATAATTGGACCTAAAAATGATAGGCAGGTAATCATATAAGAGGGAAGTTGAATAGAAGAGCCTGAGGTAATCTAATCTGTAAGCCAACATGGCAAGTGATCCGTTGGGATCGTTTGTCGGACGTACTGCTGAGGGAGTCATATATTTCTTGATTCAATCCATCAGGCAAGAAGTTGACTTGCTTGGAGGGCTAGAGAATGAGGTCGATAAGATTAGGCGCGAACTAGAACTGGTTGGAGCATTTTTGAGAGATGCTGAAAGGAAGGATGCAACAGAGCTAACAATAGCATGGAAGGCTGAAGTCAGAGATGTAGCATATGAAACTGAGGACATAATTGATGAATTTATGTATAATATGAAGAAGGGTAAAAGGGAACAACTGAGTTCTTATTGGAAAATAGTTTCCTTCCTTAAGACTATTGGTGTAAGGCATCGAATGGCAACTCGCTGTAGAGAAATCATGACCAAGTATCAGGAAATCTCCAGTGCAGCTCGACGATATGGCCTTGAAAGATTGGAAACAAGAAATTTGTCATCACTCAATGATACCCAAAATTTGCAACTGTTTTCCAGATGTCCAGTATCTCCTGATATTACAGATTGGGATCTTGTTGGGATGGATGCAAACAGAGAGAGATTGAAGGGATGGCTAATGGAGGATAAACCACAACGCACAGTAGTTGCAGTGACGGGAATGGGTGGTTTAGGTAAGACAACTCTTGTCAGTAGTGCCTATTATCATGTAAAGAACTATTTTTCTTGCTGTGCTTGGGTTACTGTCTCTCAATCTTATAGAATCCAGGAGATTATCAAGAGCATTGTAAAGCAAACCACTAGTTTGGAGGAAAATCGTGATTTTAAAAAATTTGATAGCATGGATGATCAAGAAATAATATTATGGCTTTACAATCATCTAGAACAAGAGAGGTATCTAATTGTTTTTGATGATGTGTGGGATGTTAATTTTTGGAGAGGCATAAAAGTTGCACTTCCAGACAAAAAAAGAGGAAGTCGTTTAATGTTCACAACTCGCCGGGATGAGCTTGCCTCATCTTTAGAAAGTGCAAAACATGTCCTTCGCATGTCATTTCTCGATGATGAAGATTCATGGACTTTGTTTTGCAGAGTTGCCTTCAGGGATATTTCATCTAGAACATGTCCGTCAGATTTGGAGCCTTTAGCGAGAAGTATCTTAAAGAAATGTGAAGGTTTGCCTCTTGCAATTGTAGCGATGTCAGGGCTCCTTGCTTCCAGGAACAAGACACCTGTAGAATGGAGGAAAGTGAAAAATAGCTTGCTTTGGCATTTCAGTAACAACCAATTATTTGATTGGGTCAAGAGAATTTTGCTGCTAAGTTTTGATGATTTACCATATCATCTTAAACATTGTTTCTTATATGTTAGTGCATTTCCTGAAGATTTCATAATCAGCAAGAAAAAACTAACTAGGCTATGGATTGCTGAGGGCTTTGTTGGTGAACAAGGTGATGGGGCATTAGAGGATCAAGCAGAATCATACCTTGAAGAACTTGTTAGAAGAAGTTTGATTCAAACATCATCACGTGACTTTGAACATGGGTATTCATATAAAATGCATGACATCTTTCGTGATTTGGCTCTTCAGATATCTGAAAAAGAAAATTTTCTCGTGGCATCTGATAAGGTCGAAGTCAGACTCCATTCTAAAGCACGCCGGTTAGCAATCTATAAAGAGAGCGGAAGTATTTCATCTTGGACTAATATGTCATGCCTTCGTTCGGTTTTCATTTTTGACAGAGACCCTGAACATCATTCTTTCATACATGAGGTTTTACCAAATTTTAGGTTTCTAAGGGTTTTGGACCTAGAGGGCTCTATAATCCCTAAACCGCCTGATGGATTGGGGGAGTTATTCAATTTAAGGTACCTAAGTCTTCGAAATACTCTAGTTGGTAACTTTCCAATTAGTCTCAAAATGCCTGAATATCTTCAAACTCTGGACCTCCGAGGGACATGGATCAAAGAAGTACCATATGGAGTACAAACTCTACGTATGTTGCGTCATCTGACAATGACGAGTTACCACAATGTTCCTTTACCTGCTACCAAGAGAATATGCGAGTTGACTAGCTTAAGGACTCTCTCGATTATAAAGGCCAGTGATGAAATTGTAAGGAACGTAGGGAATCTAAAACACTTGAGAAGATTTGGGATTGGAAATGTTAGAGCAGCGGATGGGGCACATCTATCTTCCTCTCTGAGACAGATGGACAGCCTCCGTTCCTTGTGGATAACTGCAGCAAAGGGCGAGCTACTCAAATTGGATTCAGTAGCATCACATCCTCACTTTCTTGAAAAAATTGCTCTGAATGGGCGTCTGGAGAGGGTGCCACCATGGGTAAGTACCCTTGTGAGCCTTACACGCTTGCATTTGTGGCGTTCGCTCCTCAGTGAGGATCCTCTTCCTCCTCTCCAAGCCCTGCCTCGTCTTAGGGTGCTTGAACTGGTTCATGATGCATATGATGGGAGGCAACTGACTTTTGTGCGAGGATCATTTGCAGCACTAAACTATCTAAACTTGCATTACCTTGGAAATTTAGCTGAAGTCATAATAGAAGAAGGTTCATTACCCAGCATGGAACAAATGGTTTTTGCTAGTTGCCAAAATATGAAGGCAATTCCAGAAGGTATACAACAACGAAAAGGCCTTAAGGTGCATGCTTATCATATGTCATTAGCGTTCAATGAGAGCTACACCCAATTTATGGAGAGAAAATTCAAGGTAGAGTTTAGTGTGAACTTTTTAACATATAATATTCTTTCCTTAAAGCAAGCCTTGCGATTTTTCTTTTTTGGAAATTAACCTTGATAAGTAAGGTTGAACTAATAAACTAGATTCTAACTTTCTATGCAGGATGAGGCTTTGGGCACGGAGCTGCATTAGAACATATGATCAGCGTCTGCATTTTAGCTTATATTGTTGCCAACTGCTCACTATCAGAAATTGCATAACATTTCCTAAAAGTTACATAATTCATCTGATATCTCTCCGGCAGTACTAATGCTATTGACAGCAAAGAGGATAGTGATTTATCCCAGCCATTAGGAGGCTGGCTGGGGAAATGAGCTATAACACTGTCTCGAAGCCTGACTTGAGGATGGCCGTCTGGAGCATCTACTCATTTGATGTGTAGCCGCTTGTCTTTCTGTTTTTCTTTTTCTTTTTCGTTTTTGGAAGGAAGCTATCTTTGGTCTTGAAGTTCCATCATGTTCTAATTTTTTCCAATCAAGATAGTACCATGCTCCCATGTAAAAGTAGACTGGTTTTATTGTTACCAGCTTTGTAATAGAAGATGACTATATTAATATTTCATGTGCAACCTTCATGTCACGAACCCGATTTACATGTTTAGAAAGGTGTATGATAAATATGTTGAATCTTCTTATCACCGTCCCCTCTTCGTAGGGTTGCATAAGAGTTATTGTTATCAACCATGTCCATTTTGATTCTGATAAGACTCAAACGTGGTATATAATCCATGCCACCAACCCAGAAACGTGGTATATTTAGAATAAGGCATATGATGATGATGGTGATGATGATGTATGCTCTTTTAGCCTACTACACCTGTCTTCGGTGGTGATTTTTAATGGCCAATAACAAGAAACTAGTGCCTGCGGAATCCCAACTCTGTCATTGTATCAAGATTCTATGTGCTTAAAACAAAAAAGGTTCTGTGCCTTGGAACAAATGGTTGGCGCCTTGTTACTTGATGTGGACCAAGTATGGCCTTTTACTGGTTCCATGAAACGAAGTATTGTTGTCATGGTTTTCGTGGGTCCGTCGATAAGTCAATATAGTCTGCCCAACGCGGTTGCTTGTTGGTTTGGAAACCTATGCAATTCTGAAATCAGACGGAATGACTTGTATTTGTTTATATCTCATAAGCTGACTTCTATATGTTGATGCAAGCTGCATGTAGAATTTGATCCACCAACATAAAAGAATACATGCTCGCGTGGACTTCGAAATCATCTGTAATTACGTAGCAATGTCCACTGCTCTGACGGGTTGTTTTTTCAGAATCAAACTCTTTTGGATCTTGACCTGGTAACTGGAGTCTTGGACAACCATAATCGACAGCTTCTGGGAAAGTTCTTTCTACTGCCACTTTTTATAGCAGCAATAAACACCTTTTGTTCCATATGTTTTGCTTTTATCAATGGAGAAAGTTGAAGGAAAAACAGCCATGGATCCTGTGATTGATGCAAAGTTCTGCAACTCTCACCCCATGCATTTGATACTGAAGCCCAAGAAGAGATTCTTCAAGAGCACCATCTTCAACGTTCTTGACGCCAACGAAAGCCAACTCTTTCAAATAGTGAACAAAGACTCCATATCGAAGTCTGAGCTGGTGATTCTTGATGCCAATGACTCTCCGGTTGCCACCCTTTGTCGCAAGGTGAGATAATCGGAAACCTTTCTCTTTTCTTCCTCTCTTCTCCTCCATTTCTAACTTTTGTGCGGTTCCCGCGCCAGGTATTTTCAAATACATGGAGAGTATACAGAGGAAAAAACACCCAGAAAGAAGATGCCCTGTTCAGTGTCAAGAGGCAGGACGGGCTCACCCTCAATGTTTTCATGGGTTTTATTGAGGGAAAGAAGAAGGGGAAGGGCAACTTCGATGTTATAGGATATCCTCCCACAATCTATAAGGGCGACGCAATGATTGCAGATGTATGATCAATGTTCATATTAGAGAACATTTTTATTAGTTGAATTTTCATATTTGTGTTTGGTAATGCATAATACTTGTGATGTTTCAGGTCAATAACAATTTCTCATGGGGTGGAGATGAATCTGTGAAAAAAGACGGTTTCAAGGTTCGAGTTAGCACTGGAACAGATTATATGTTCGTCATATCTTTGATAATGATCCACAGGGAGATGGCCATATCAAATTCTACTGGTTCTACTACTCCAGCAGTTGTTGGTGGTGGAATTGAGATCGGTGGTGCCATTGCGAGTGGTATTGGTGGCGGTGATGGTGGCGGTGGCGGTGGCGGTGGCGGTGATGGTGGCGGTGGCGGTGGCGCTTGCTGAATCCTTTAAGTACAAAATCATGTTCATTTGGTCTAGTAATGTATATATTATCGATTCAAAAACTTGTATTCTACGTACTGTGGAAAAAAGGTGTAAAATTTGTGTTAAAAATCTTTATTTGTGTGGAATTGAGAAAATAAGCTTTCAGCAATTATTTGGTGTGGTTCTCATCAAGCCGAGACCAAATACTTACTGATAGGCCCGAATTTTTTTTTAATAGCCCCCAATTTGTAATTTCTAATTTGTTCTCGAGCGCGTCTATGATAAATATGACCAGATATTTGGATCAGTTCGATGTTCGTCCAAAAGTACTAGATTTCAGGTGCGTGATCAAACTAGCAAAAAAAAAGGTGCGTGACCAAATTTGATAGCCCAAAAGAGGAAAAAGTTTGGCCATCTGATTGGGCTAGAAAAATTGGGCCCATGCGTTTGATAACCTGGGCCTGGAGCCTTCTTGTTTCAGTATGGACAGTGATAGCCCTACATCAGATTTCCTACACATTGCCCTACACAGCTGATGTGTAGGAAATCTGATGTACAAATATCGTTTTTCTTTCAATATTCAGCCCCTACTGTTTGAGAGCACGATTTTAGATTTTCTTCTTTTTTTTGTCCTGATGAAGAGAATTTTCCTTTTAGAGGAGAAGAAAATTAAATACTCCAATTAAAATGGATATAAAATGTTCCTGAGTCATAGCTGGTAATAATTCAATAAGTTTGTTTTATCAACACTAGTTTGGCTGACAAAAGTTTGCTAAAATTGATTCTTTGTAACTTTATGATTGTTTTTCTTTGAAATATTTCAGGCTACCCTGCAACTAACTAAAAGGTGCAAAGTACAAAGAGTTGGATGGAACTCTGAGCTTCTGAACTAGATAACTCACCACGTAGTCATGCACGCAAAATCAATCTACTTATCCAAGTTTGCACATCTATCTTTTGTTGAACAAGCGAAAATTTAAAGAAATATGGCTGCTCTTGGTTTACTAACACATTTTTCATGCGTTTTCATAGTTTAACTTGTTTAAATTTTTTAATGCAATTTGTTGCTACTCATTTATATGTGTCCATCATATTACCTCTTCCAACAATGTAATTCACTAATAACGAGGAAACTAGCACACAACTAAAACTATCCTCTCCATCGCACTACATTTTGTTGAAATATATCAATTAAAAATTATATTTCCTACTATCTCGAGCTTTTTTGACAACCGGTTATTTAATATAGTAGCAGATCTACTCATGAAGCTGGGATTTGAGTTCTTGCAATGATGCTGCTGAGACATTGATATCTCTTATTTTGGCTATATCTGCTCAAGGCACTGGACAACTCACGCACATAAAACCTACTTTTCTAAGTTCGCCTTGTGCCTGGGTCTTCACTCAAGCTCTTCTCCAGGGACGTCTGAAGACCAACATGCCAATGCGTTTTGGGGGCTGCGAACCTGCGACATTGGCATATAAGTATTCGCGTTCTGCATGCCTTGAGTCAATAGTTCTCTGACATGCTAATGGGGTGTGGACAAGTAGGGACTTCTAATGGTTACATTGTTCCGGTCGATAATTGAATGCAGTATAAGCTGCTCAATTCGGTTGCGCGTTGGAAGCTCTACAAATCCGCAATCAATTGAATTAGACTCTTATCCGCTGATGAAGGACGAATAGACTTTGAAAACAATTGTGACCAAGATAATCTTATTATCTCTCTTGACATTGAACGGGGTTATTTTATTCGAATCAAATATCTTTAGTCCTGCTTAACATTTGATCCCAACCTTTAATCTGTTAAATTGCTTGTCTTAAGCGACATCTACAATTGAGATTTTTCTGCGCAACTTCCTTCTACCACCCTTTTATAGTTTCTTGTCTTAAGCAATAAACAACTTATGTTTCATGTGTTTTGCTTTTTGCAATGGACGAAGTTGTAGAAAAGACAGGCACAAATCCTTTAATTGATGCGAAGTTCTGCATCTCTCAGCCCATGCATCTGATACTGAACCCCGAGAAGAAATTCCTCCAGAGCACCATCTTCAATGCTCTTGACGCCAATGGAAACCAACTGTATCGAATATTGAAGACAGACTCCAAGTACTATGAGTGGTCAATTAATTCTTGATGCCACTGATTCTCCCGTCGCCATTCTTTGTCGTAAGGCGAGATCATCAGCAACCAGCTTCTTTCTCTCTTTCTTGACCTTCCTTTCTAACCTTTGCGTGGTTCTTGAGCCAGGTATTTTCAAGTACATGGAGAGTATACAGAGGAAAGAACACTGAAAAATCCCTGTTTAGTGTCAAGAGGCAGGATAGTCTAACCCCTCAGTGTGTTCATGGGATCAACTGTTGGAGAAAAGGGAAAGGATGACTTTGATGTTGCAGGATATCCTCCAACGATCTACAAGGGCGAGATGATTATTGCAGATGTATGATCAATGGTCATCTTAAAGAACATTTTTAGTGTTTGATTTTCATAATTTAATTAGGTGACGCGTTATGCTTATGTATCTGGTCAACGACAATTTCTCATGGGGTGGAGATGATTTAGTTGAAAAGGACAGTTTCAAGGTTCTGAGTTAGCACTGGAACAGATTATATATTCATTCTATTCTTGATATTGATTCACACGGAATTGGCCTTATCAAATTCTACTAATTCTAGTACTCCAGCAGTTGTTGGTGGTGGCATTGGAATTAATGGTGCGGCAGCTGCGGTGGTTGCTGAATCTTTTACTTTGTTGAATCATGTACATTTGAATCTCGTAATGTACACTATTCATACAAAAAACTTGTATTCTACATAAAAGGTTGTAATCTGTGTTGAACTCAATTTTTTTTGTGTCATCAATTGAGAAAATAAGCTTTCACCAATGGAAAAACCTAGTATATGCTAGCCCCACTGATCTGACGGCTAGCTTGACTCTTCAACAAGTATGGTGTTGCTTTCATCAACATGAACCTTGTCAAATGAATATTCAAAGAGAATGGTTTAAATGAGCTCGTCCTTATTTAAGAAGCATGAAGCCAATTCTTTGGGTCATTGGATTCCAATCCGAATGTGGGTATCAAATTAGTGGGTATGTGACTGTGTCAAATCAATGAATAAGTAAATTCCTTATAGTCATCGGAATCAAGATCCAACAGCTAGGATTTAAATTGGCTTCATATAAGCCAAATGAGAGCAATCTCATTTAAAATTTTTCCATATTCAAATGCGTATTAATAGGCATCATGTCCAACAACGTGATCAAGATTTAAAAAATTGATAGCCCAAAAATGAAAAGAAAAGCTTCAAACCTTTGTGATCTAAAAAAACGTGGAAGAAGTTTGCCTGCCAAAGAAATTTAAAAGTTTGCCCAACTGATTGGGCTAATTAACACTGGTGTCCCATTCGGAATTATGCATGGGCTTGAAAATTGGGCATATTCAGTAACCTAGGCCGCTTCCCAGTATATCTATGGAATTAGAACAGATGAAGTCTTCTTACTGGCTTTATAAAAGGCTGGCAGGTTCGCCACCCCAAAGAATAGAATAGCCACCCCGTTAGAAAGGTCACCGAGAAAAAAAGGGAAGCCGCCCCGAATAGTGGTCGTGGCTTGTCATTGCTATATTAATTAACCTGACTTTGGCGGTGGCCATGCCCCAACATTTCCAAGTGTAGGCTGAAACTTTGGCTGTGGCTGGCCTTGACCACATCAGCCTAACTTCGGTGGAAGCCAGGCACTGCCACAACATCTACGGATTATATATTGTCTCGGCCATAATTGTGGCAGTGGTTGGCCATCTCAAATTTGACGGTGTCCAGCCACTGCACTACCACAACTATTGTGACAGGTATAGTCTTCGGCATTGTCCCTGGTGGTGAAGTCCGGTCCGGTGTAAGGGGCTTGAAGAGAAAATGGCCGTATACATGCCTTGATAAAATAGTTCTCGACATTGTTAATGGGGTGTGAACCAAGGACTTCTACTGGCACAGACGATGGGAGAAATTTTTGGGTGTAAATACGACACCGCATGACGGCTTGGTGTCGTATTCATTCAAGTGTTTTAAGGTCTGGTCAATAAGTCAATAGATACGCTGAACTCGGTTGCGTGTTGGAATTTGGAAACGCTGCAAATTTGCAATAAAAAATATATAGACTACCATCGGTTGACTAGGAAATGCCAGCTTGGTGTCGTGTTCATTCATCCTTAATGGTGTTTTAAGTTCTGGTTAGTAAGTCAATAGATGCTGCTGAACTCGGTTGCGTGTTGGAAACCCTGCAAATCTTCAATCAATATATAAAGACTCCTATCGGTTGACTAGGAAACCACTGCTGTTCCATGTGTTTTGCTTCTTGCAGTGGAGAAAATTGTAAAAATGACAGCCTCAAGTTATGTGATCGATGGAAAGTTCAGCATGCGGCATCCCATGCATCTGATACTGAAGCCCAAAAAAAGACTCTTCAGGAGCACCATCTTCAGAGTTCTTGATGCCAATGGAAACCAGCTGCTTCGAATTGTGAAAGCAGACTCCCTTACCAGCCACGGCTGGCTGATTCTTGATGCCACTAACTCTCCGGTCGCAACACTTCGTCAAAAAGTGTGATAATAAGATTTTTCACATATTCTTTCTTCCTCGCTTCTCATTCTTCTCTAACCTTTTTAATATACCTCGTGTAGGCATTTTCATGGCATGAACAATGGATAGTATATAGAGGAAAGAAAACCCAAAAGAAAGACCTCCTGTTCAAAGTCAAGAGGCAGGATAAGCGCACTCTCAACGTGATCATGGGTTCAACTCGTGTAAAGAAGAAGGCGAGGGGCGACTTCAGTATTGTAGGGTCCCCTCCCACAATCTATCAGGGTGACTCCATGATTGCAGCTGTATGATAGTTGATCTATTTCAAGAGTTTTTATTAGTTTGGCTTTTCTCATATTTCTAGATACTAAATTTTGTTAGGTCAGGCATTGACACATGCTTTATGAATTTTAGGTAAACAACAACTTCTCTTGGGGTGGAAATTCTGTAAAAAAAGGTGGTTTCAAGGTTCAAGTTAGCGCAGGAACAGATTATGTGTTCATTATGTCCTTGATCATGATCTACAGGGAGATGGCAACAAGTTCTAGCTTAAAAGCTGAGACATTAGTTGCAGGTGTTGAGATTGCTGCTGCCGTTGTGAGCACTGGCGATGGCGGCGGCGGCGGTGGTGCTTGATCATGAGTGTTTAACTTATAGAATCATATTGTTTTGACTCTTGTTACGTGCATTCTTATAGAAAAATTTTATGTTCTACGCCATGTAGACGCATTAATTATGTGACTAATTGATTGTTACTTTTTGATACTCCCTCTCGCATAGAATTGTCCTACTTGAGAAAAGAGTGAAATTTAAGGAAGTCAACTTAGGGCCTGTTTGGCAGCCCTTTTTGAAGCTGGATTTATTAAGAATCCAGCTTATTTTGAGAAATCTCCTCCAAAAAAATCTAGCTTCGCTTCTTTTAATGATATTTTCTGTAATTTTCAAAAAAAGACAAGGGCATTTATAAAAAAAAAGTCACGATTGAAACCGTATTTTTTATTATTGAATACCCCTATCTTTTTTAAAAAATTACAAACCCTACCATCGAACCCTAAATTCTTTCTTAAAATCCACTTCTTCCCAACCAAACACCTAAAATAAAAACCCTAACTTCATTTGGGAAATCCAGATTTTTCACTCTTAAAAGCTCTTACCAAACAGACCCTTACTATCCCTTTTTACTTGGGGAAAAGTTTAAATGAGACTCGTCTCACGCGGCTTGCATGAGCCTGAATAATCTCAAGTTGGTAGGTGGTGATTCACACTCATCTGTCCACTGATTTGACACCTACCATCGGGTCGAAATCAAACGACTTAAGATGACTCAGCTCATGAAAGCTACGTGAGACCTGCCTCTTGTAAATCGGACTCTTGTAAACCGGAGTCTTTTACTTCATCCAATCTTTCTTATCCCTTCCACTAATTAAACGACAAAATATTTTCTAAATCCACACAAAGACTATAGGATAGCAAGAATATATAGAAGAATCAATTTTTACTGCCCCCCTTTAGCCAGTGCACACCCCTTATAGGGATGGTGGACCGGCCTCATATATCAAAAAATGGATAACATCCATTTACTGGGCTACATATTTTGGTAGTAATACACCCTCCATCTTGTTTTGGAAGCTACATGTGGAATAAAAGGACAATCATATTTTGGGCTACATATTTTGGTAGTAATACACCCTCCATCTTGTTTTGGAAGCTACATGTGGAATAAAAGGACAATCATATTTTAGATGCTCAATCATATTTTAGATGCTCCATCTGGTTAATTCAAGTGAATTTTGGACCTCTTCTACCCCATTAGTTCGAGTTTCCATTGTTCAATAAATATATACTTTTTTTCCATATACAGAAGCCTTCTTTTGTAACGACCCACACTTTTTTTTAAACCGGGTTGGTTCAAAATATTGAACCCGATTCATAAGTCATGACACATGCCCCATTCCTTTTGACACATGTCCAATTTAAGTTGACATGTGTCCATTCCAAATTGAAACCTGTCCACCTCTACTACCATGTGTCATACTCGGCGCTCACGAGTCCTGACATGTGACACGTAGCGCGCTCTGGTCCACGTGCTCTTACTATAAATAGAAATTAGGTTTCTCTTTTCAGACACACATCTTAAACCACTTACACGTCTCACGAAGGAGAGAAGGTAGAGGAAAAAGGAAAAAAGTGTGTCGGTAAAGAGCGAGGATCAATTCCATTCGTGTCAAAGGCATTTCATCGAGTTTTTTATTTATTTATATTTTTAATTTCCGCCGATGGAGGCGACGATGGCGCCGGTGGAAAAGGCGGCGCCAGCCGACTGACGACACAATTGCAGCAACAAAAGAACTTCAAATGGCCAAGTAGGCCGCATCGGCGTCGAAAGAAGCTGCCGCTGCGACCCATACCCATCTTCCTCGACAATTTTGTCCATATCTTGGACGGACGACGAGAAGGTTAGGAAGAGGCCGGAATTAGCCAACCAAGCTTCAGGATGACGACGGAACTTCCGTCGGCCTGAAAGCTGTCACCTTGGCGACGAGCCACCACATAAGAGGTTGTTGTTGCTCAAGGAGGAACAGAGGTGAGGCGAGGTCACCGGACGGTGGGGCCCAATGGCGAACGTCGTGGCAGTGACCCACAGCCGGAGAAGCCAGCCTGGCGGCAGCAGGTTGAGCCTGCTGCTGCTTGGGCAGATCGTCTGTGAGGAAGACGACTGGTTCAACACTGAACCGGTCTGACAGTAAAGCAAACACCGACAGAACAGTGAATCGAACCCGGTTTAGACTTAAACTGTCGGTAAACATCCATCGACTGTTGTAGTTTTAACTGGCAGTGGATGTCTACTGTCAGTGTGTCACGCCCCAAATTTCAAAACCTTGATTAGAGCGCAGAAGCCACCAACTTAAGTTTGTCAGGAGGTTTGAGATCTGGGACGCGACCGAATACTCGATCGTTCTCTTTCCCATTAACAATGTTAAGGGATCATACAGGTTCGAAATGACTGAACAATATTCACGTACTAAAATCTTAGACGTAACATTATCAAAGAACTACTTAAATTATTACATCACAAAATAATCCATCAACAGTAATTAAAATCTTAGGTACAGATGCCACAAAGCAACAATAGTTCAACACTATTAAATAAAAGAAAGGTCTTCATCTGCCCATCTCTAGCCATCCATCTCAGCATCAAAAGCTCTTATCTAATTTGCCTCATCCTTTCTTAATTCCTGTATCAGAGGATGCATGAGTATTTTGAACGAAATACCCAGTAGGATGCCAAAATCCCATTGATAAAAGATATGATAGAAAAAACAGACTCCAATTTGAACAGAATAGTTTATAACATCAAAGAAATCTGAGCTTGGAGGTTCAATAATCAACTTACCAGAACATCAGCAACTCACGCTAAGAATTTAATAAATCAAGACTCCGAACATTCATTTTTGTACGGATTGAAATAACAGTTAATTCAGATTCCAAACATACAGAGTGTGAGGAATCGTCAACTTCTGCTCTCAGGTTAGCCCACTTCCCCTATGGACATATATACCAGAACATCCTAGAGGTTTTTCAGAGGAACCTGGCCATGCGTCTAGGGATGCTGGCCTCATCGGTGCTTAAGGGCACAATTAGCGGAGACTACAGACCTTCCGTAATATCATACAGTCTAATAACGTACATGTTTGCCTTTATAGGCTGAACTACAGAGGTTCAAAAATATCGGAGATCACTATGGATCTAGCGATGGCTCGTGAGCATACAATAATTTCCACCTCGGAGAGTTTCCATCGATAACTCTTAGTGGAAGGAAACAGTTTTCAGATAATTGAATGTAATCGTACAACGACAGGGGTTGCATTAGAATCACTATAAAATTCTCAACCTTTAAGGATAGACTCCATAGAAGCACCATTGAGATGTTAATATCCCAATGAGCAAACAATTCAATAGAGGAATGGAAGTCAAAACTCTCCATCAACATTCGACTCGCTAAAGGAGTAACCAAAGCAATCGTTTCCTCATGCTTCACTCAACTCGCCTGGGATATAACAATAAATTTACCTGCTTGATAAATTCTCTGTGCATAGCCCTAGATAAAAATTTTTGAATCTGACAATAATATCTAATGGTTCTGTAATACCCAGAAAATTAGTAAGTATATTAAAACCGAAATTTGACTCTCTTAATGTTTGATTTGGTCATATTTTGCCTTGTGGAAATTAAATTTGGTGAGAAGAGCTTTCCAACGCCACCAATTATGCGCGATTTAGAGTTCGGAGTGAAAAGATATGAGAAATTGAATTTTGATTAAACGTGAAGCGATCGATCGCCATAAGAACCGATCGATCGGCATGCTTGAACCGATCGACGCCTTATCAAAACGATCGATCGTAGTTACTGTGATTTTTGAATGTTTTGTTTCGCGTAAAGCAATCGATCGGCAATAATAGCGATCGATCGGCTGAAATGCGGTAGTATAAAACAACGCATACAACGATCGATCGCCGTATAGCTGATCGATCGCCGGTTGCGGTTTTGCGATTTCTAGCGTGTTTTTGGGGTGGATTTGCTTGGAAAAAATACCAAATGCCAATGGGACTTGATTTGCACATCTCCAGTAGGATTTTGAAGCCTTCCCATTGGTTAGAAGTGTCCATGATTTGGAAGATTAGTTTAAGAATGGATTCTTCCCCAACTCTATATAAACACTAGAGAATTGGCTTGTGCTAACCCTAGAACGTCCAGAGACCTTTTCCCTTCTCCTTCCTGTATTCACCCATCTTCCTTAAGGCTTCTTCTTGTGGGAGTTTGCAAGTGCTTGGAGCGGGAGCGTTGGAGGAAGCGGAGGAGACAAGCAACACGTGGAGAGGCAAAATCTTTGGTGAATTAAGTAGGATGGATTTTCCCCTCTTCTCTCTTTTGATTATATATGCTTTTGACAAGTGTTTTGATTCAACACCTTAGTTATTGCTTTGATTCTTGTGAGATGAATGAGTTGTGTCTTTATTTCTATGCGTAGTGCATCATAAATCATATGTGCATTCATGTTTCGCTTCTAGATGGGAATTCACACATAAAGTGTCACGGCCCGGGTTTTAGAAACCATTTTTAAACCAGAGTGGTAGCGGAAAACTCGAGGATTGTTCCTCTAAGTGATAAATCTTTCGATGAAAATTTTTCGACTAAGCATCTAGGCCGTGATAACTGGGGTTCACAAATATGGATACAAAACCATATATACATATATTAATACAAGATGCAAAGTCGATTAAACTAAAGCAAGTCCTCTAAGTGCAAGTCTGTCGTCCATCTCAAAATAAACTAGAAATAGTCGGCGCTCGCGCCTTAATACAAATCTAGGACAAACCTGTAGTAGGAGATATACTACGAAATCAGAACGTCCTCACCACCAGGCTCCCAAGTGCCACGTGAAGTCACTCTTTCACAGCAGCACCTACATCACATAAGGATGCCGAGTATAAAAATACTCAGTGGGATACCATAACACAGTCATCATCACATCAAATTAGGATTTGCATTAACATATTATGCAACCTATTACAGGATTCCACTTGAATCTTTTATTAATCTTTCAAGCAAGTCTTTTATTGCTTCCCAAGTTCAAGTTCAATCATTAAGTCTTTGTCCCATAGACAGACTCACTGAATGTCATACCTACATGACAGACAGCACGAAAACACCGTGACTATCATTCCGGTTAATACCGGTAATCACGGCACGCCCTGAATTTCTCAAGGGTGACTGCCTCGCCCATTCCTTACCTTAGAAGGTATGACCGTCGGAAGGGTCTGGCTCCACATCAGCTCCTAGACTCGATCAGCCTTCTAGGAAGGCACATCAGCCTTCTAGGATGCTAACGTCTCCAATGTTGTGCACAGTAAACCACCTGGCAACTAAGGCTCAGGATGTATGGCTCTCTCTAAAATCCATAGAGAATAAGCACGCTCTCTCTAAAATCCATAGAGAAGAGGTAACAGCTTAAGCCTGGCCAATAAAGTATGTAATACTCTCTCTCTAAAATCCATAGAAAGATGCAAACATGGCCAAAATAACATATCATTGTTCCCTCTAAAATCCATAGAGAGATATAACAGCTTAAGCCTGGCCAATAGACGTTGGTCCTTATTAGGTACCATAACACAGAGCTTCCACCAGTCGGAAGATGCAACACCACTCCCATCTATTCTTGTGATCCTCAATAGGTATCACAGTATTACGAGTATGAATCCATCACACACTATTCACAATTGTTGGCTTAATAGCTCAACAGATAGCCTGACCTTTGACTTAATAGTCATTCGGTCGCTTGATCGGAAGTCACTCACACTCATACACAGACTCCCAATCCCAAGGGCATTTTAGTCTTTATCTTGATTAGGTTCTTCCCAACCCTCAAGCTCAGCCCTCAAATCATCATTTTATTATCTTCCATAAAATGATTGTCTCTAAACCATCTAGGTTTATTAGTCGGGTTTTCCTTATCATTAAGGTCATTTGCTATCAGTCAGCATAACAATTAGGGACGAATGCCCATTGTACAATAACATCAACCATATACCAATAACACGGCAGTTTGGGCTTCAAATTATTTATTAAAGAGCCCAAAATCAATAACAGGAGCCTATGTACCAAACTGGCTCTGTATGTACCATACTGCATAGAAATACACTGACAGTCAAGTTCGACCGTCAGTTATAAGCAGTTTTTAACTGTCGGTTGAGGTCCACCGGCAGTTCAAATTCCAAACCGGCTTATGAACCGGGTTTATTGTTGAACCAGGGTTCGGTTTGGAAATGGACCGGGTTTGGTCTGAAGGTGGACCGGGTTCGGTCTGGAGGGTGAACCGGGTTCGATATAATAATGGACCGAACCGGGGTCGGTCTGTGCCTGAACCAACATTTTTACTGGACCGGTTCGATCTAATAATAGACCGGCCCGGTCCGGTTTGTCATTGGACCAGACCAGTCGTCTTCCTCCGGAAGACGACCGGTTGATCGCCTGAAGCGGCCGCCATGACGGCCGCCATCGTGCTGTCACCGGCCAGCCGACGCCTCCTCTACCCCCTCACCGTCTGCCCGTGGTCCGGGCAGATTTGGGGGCGGAAATAGGGTCTGGCAGCAGCAAAAAGCTGCTGCCTTTACTTCTTTCTCCTTGGCCGGCGGCCCGGCGGAGGTCGAATCGACCCCCCCGGTGCCGCCACAGCCCCGTACTGCCGTCCCCGCCACCTCCCTTGACGAAGAACTCAAAAAGATCCAAGCTTTGTGAGTGAGGTATGGGATCCTACCTTGTGCGCGGTCGATGTCGATCCGCCGCTCGCCGGAGTTCGTCGAAGTTGTTGGGTTGCCGGAATCGTCGTCGCCGAGCTCGCAGTCGTCGCCGGCGTCGTCACCGGACGCTTGAGCTCGTCGGGGTTGCCATCGTCGCAGGTGCCGTCCGTGGTTACCGAAGTTGTCGGACTTCGCTGGACGCTGGAGGTTCACTGGGAGTCGCCGGAGGTCACCACCCAAACACAAGGAGCTGCTTCCTCTTTCTTTCCACTGGTTGGGTTTGAAAAGGGATATGCATGCATGTGCTGGCAAGGAGGGTGGGAGAGGATGATGCCCACCTGTTTCGAAGCATGCCCCATCTGGCATCGAAGCAAGCCACAACTGGCTCGGTTAAGGGCATGAAATAAAGTCTAATGCTTTATTAATTTTCCAGAGACTAGAAGTTCTCATATTGCTTGATTGATTATTATCCACGTTGAGTTTGTGCTTTTAAGGTGTGTCTTGCATTAATTATCTTGTTTGGAATGTATTAATGTTTAAAAATTGTGTTATATATATAAGAACACAAGAAAGGAGTGAACTTTAGTAATTCCAGATAATCCTAGGTTCTGTAATTAGTCTAGGAGGGTAGTATATTGTCTGTTATTGATGTATTATTATTTATAATGTGTTATTAAGTAAGATAATCAAGTTTAATTAAGAGTCTTAATCTCGGCTAGAACTGTTTCTGTGCTACAGTCGGTAGTAAATAATTTATAATTAATTCAAATAAAATCGAAAAAATATAAAATCAGTGGGGTTAGAAACTAGACTCACTAGGGTATTATCAGTAAAAATTTCAGAGGTTAAGTCTTATTGTACAGAGCACAGTATCCATCGGAAGAGGACTGTTGTGCAGGAAGCAGTGAGCTGAATCTGAGAGAAAATACTAAGTATACAAATAACATCATGTAATATGATATGATAATGTCTAACGTGTCTATACCATTAATTGGACTATATACTTATGGAATATCATAGTAAGAATTGGGTTAGATGTAATCTAATTATGAGGGATAATCCTTTGAACAAGTGATGCATAACTATCTATTTTAAAAAGCGTTGATGTCGGTTTGATATTCTACTTGGAATTCAAATCATCTAAGATTCTTTAATTTCTTATATCTGATATTTACATTATAAAATCCCAATGTGTATAAGGAATTCCTATCTAGAGCTGAGCATGAAAGGTATGTATTGATTATATGCTACTCTTTGGGTGAGTTGTTATTATTCGAAGTGTTTGTGTTGTCTTGTTATTCTATGCTACTCCAATGAATGAGTTATGTGTTGACCAAAGACTTTGATACTTATATCCATACTCCATGAGAGAGTCTATTCTGGTAAGAGATACCTTATGTTCTTAGAGTGTTGTGACCTCTTTCCTTTGAGATTGCTCATATTGATTACATGATTGTTTTCTTCTACTGGAGATCTCGTGAGACCCTCCCCATGGTGGATTCATAGTATGCTCAATTAAGCCATTGCTAGATCTTGCGATGTCACTTATATTTATGAAATTTCGATTCCATATTGCCTGAAGGGAGGCACTATACGTACGTTAGATTGTGGACATTACGGAAGGTCCTCAGTCTCTGCCCATCGTGTCCGTAAGCACTGGTGGGGCCAGCATCCTAGACGCATGGCAGGGTTCCAAAGAGAGGAGCCCTAGGGTGCAACCGGAGAATTAGGGTTCGAGAGTACAAACCCTAATTGGAATCTATGTGACAATTTCTGACGGTAAAACTGCATGATGTGGAATATTGACTCGGTTTGAATTGACTCAACCCCGGTACTCGATTCCAGAAAATTGGTCTCTCTGAAATAGTCATTACTCAAGTCTTTCCATATTTCTTAATGGTTATCTTACCCTTAAACTCATATAATTACGTGATACTATCTATTAGTATAATGTTCCTCAATTTCATGCACTGTTATTTTCATAACAGTTCACTTTCAACCCTTACCATAATTTTTATAGTTCGAGTCAAGTTATAAAATTTTTACTGTAGACTTCCCCGTGAGTCTACTATCCAACCCTATAGACGGCGCAATTTTCTGAATTCCTACGATTAGTTATGAATTTTTTATTATCGACTGTCGGCGCAGGAATATTCCTAGCCGAGAGTCTAACTTAACTAATTGTTCTAATTATAGTACATACTTTAAGATAAACTCATGATACTATTAGATATCACTCATTCCCAATGTGATACAGCACCTTTATAATTACACCAGCATTCCATAGATCTCATTTTATGGTAGCTTTAAACATCCCGAAACCATTCCTCCCCTTTTTAGACCTCATTATGCATAAACCCAAATAGGACTATTAACTCCAGACAAGATCACAAAATAAAAAGCACTGAGAACACAAAAGGGACGACCTTTCCATAATCTAGAAGGGTCGAGACTCTGGATTTCCAATAACCATGACCAACCTGTAATTATCTTCTTTGATTAACTAGTACTTACCCGTATTGATGAATACCCAATTAGGACATCTATTATTGACCGAATGATGGAATAATAAATTCAAGACAGCAAGTAATCAGATCAATTGAGAGTCATACAAGCCAATTCAACATGGAAACAAGAGGAGAAATTCCATCTAGGCACTAGCACAAGATTTATCTCATAACCATCGATCATCATGACACATAAATGTAAGGAGATAACAAATGCAACATGACCATGATTAATCATAAGAGATATGTATATATATCATATGAAATTTCAGAATCAAGCATGGATCCAAATAGAATTTCATTAAATAGAGATCATATATAAAAAAAATTGTAGGGAAAAATTCATCCTACCACAACCGCGACGAATTCCCAAGTCTATGCATCACCTATCGCATTCTCCTCGCTCCAACGCCTTGCTCTTTGTACCGAACGTGCCAAAACTTCACTCCACCAATAAGAGAAGAAGAAAACTTTGAGAGAATGAGGGCTGGACGTTCAAGGGCTAAGAACAACCCCTCTTAGGTGTTTTTTTATAGGAAAACCCTAGTGCAACTAGGAAAATCCCTTTTCCAAAATAAAATCTCCACCAAAAGATCTCCACCATTGCTTTAAAATCTTCTTTTCATCATCTAGGATACTCCCTCAATTGCTCTCCTAGTTTTGGTAGGATTCCCCAATCAAAAAGATCACAAAAATCGCAATTTCAGAAACTGCTCAAACCGCACCGATCGATCGCAAGCCTTGCCGATCGATCGGCACACACCAAAACCGCGCATTTCTTCTTTCCAGTAAATACGATCAATCGCTTTGCAAGCCGATCAATCGCGCACACTCAAAACACAACTTACAGTAGATACGATCGATCGTTTCCCATGCGATCGATCGCATCAGTCTGGGTTTCGGTTTGCTACAGTTGCTGATCGATCACGTGACCCTGGCGATCGATCGCACCCAAAAATTCAAACTCCCACAAACTTTTTATTCTGAACTCTAAATTTCATAAAAATAGTGGCGTTGGAAAGCTCTCTCTGCATACTTTAACGTCAAACCACAAAACATAGCAAAAGAAAATCATTCACGCATCTAATTTTAGTTTTGGTAACATATCGATGTGTCAGGTGTTACACAGTGTTAACGGCCCAGCAGTGAATCGGCCTGACAGTGAACCAAACCCGATTCGGATTTGAAGTGCAGATAGATATCCATCGTCCATTATAACTGTTTACGTATTAAAGTGCAGTTGGGTACATATAGAGCCAGTGTGGTATGTTAATGTCATAGTTATTTTCCCTAATTATGTTTGTTAATTTGATGACCTATTTGTAAGTGTCTTAGAGTGGTAGGCTAGTTTAAGGAGAGCTCACTCCAAAAGAGGAAGAAGTCTACTCAAGATAAGAGCTACTTAAAAAAAGGAAGCCCACTACAAGAAGAAAAACCCACTACAAGAGTGAAGGAGTCATATATCAATGGACAAGACTCAAATATGTGTGCTCAAGGCAATCACTTGGAATGAAGACAACAAGGGTCAAGCTCAAAAGTTCAAGACATATGGCAACACGTCATCAAGACCTCTCCCCTTAGTTTGCAAGATCCATTGCTTGAATCCCCATAAATAAATCAAACCATAGATGGGTGGATATAGGGAGAACCCATCCGTGAATGAGTGCATATAAAGAATCTACCCATGGATGTGTTTATGTAAAGGAACCACCCACAAATTAGTTAATATGACCCAACCCACAAAAAGGAACCACCCACAAATGTGTTGATATGACCCAACCCACATGAGGGAACCACTCATGGGTTGATGGATATGAGGTATCCACCCGTTGGTGGGTTGATATGAGGTATCCACCCATGGATGGGTTGATACACACCTCTATCTCCCTCTATAAATACCCATCTCTTGGGAGAAATGGGTGGAAGTTCTCTCTCCAAAAACCTCTTGGCTTTATTCTTCTCTTTGTAAATCATGAGAGAGTCTTGAGTGTTCTTGATTATTCTTTCTCTTCTTTCTTGAAAGAGGTTCAAGATCTTATTATGAGATCTTAGGAAGTGATTCAAGTAATCTTGGATCATGGTTTATTGGAGCATCTAGAATCACCCTTTAGAAACCAAAACCCCCACTTGACCTTGAACCAAAGAATTGTAAATCCTCTCAAAGGTCTTGGTTACGTTGATCTACTTTTCGGTCCATCGTTAGTGATTCGATGAGTTCATACTCTTGACCCTTGAGAGTAGTTCAAAGTATCTTTTACCATGGTTTCATTTAATGCCATAAGAAAATTCTTAGAGAAACCAATCCCTTGTCCAAAAAGCCTCTACAATTTTGGAGTTTCATTAGTTGAATCCAAGGATGGACAATGGAAGGCCATTAGCTCAAGACTAGTTTGAGCAAAATGGGTAGGATATCTCACATCCACCCTTCAAGGGTATGTACTCTAGTCACTTCTCCATCTTAGAGTAAGTAATCTTAAATCTCTTATTTACTTGTGTTAGATTGTGGTATAGACCATAGAGTTGAACCACTCTTTTGAGAGAGTTGGGTCGGTGTGACACATAGTGAGTGTGGATTCACTCTTGTATGGTTCCCAGTGATCCAAGCAAAACCGGTAAGTGTATGATGTTGTGGGTGAGCTAAAAATCCTCACTTAGTGGATGTCGGAGGTTCCTTGGATTAGGTGCTCCGAGAGTGGACGTACCCATTGAAGCGAGTTACTTAGCGGCGAACCACTATAAATCGTTGTGTGATTGCTTGTATTTGTCCGTCTTGCATATTGTTACACACACACATTCCACACCTCTTAAGTCTCTCTCACTCATGCGCTTCCAATTACTTGCTAATAAGATAATGTTGCATTGAATGATTGTTTAAATTAACATTATCTGTTAGTAAAATAGAGTAAGAGTTTTTAAGTGGTTATCATATTTACCCCCCTCTAGGACTAAAGAGCACTTTCATGGTACATAGGCTCAGTTTGATTATTTTTTTGGGCTTTTGATAAATGATCTCATGCCCAAATTGATGTAGTATCTTTATGTGTTTTATGTTACCGTATTTATGGATATTTGTCCCTAATTTTATGATGAATTGATTGATAGTTGATAAACTTAATAATAAGGAAAAATTTGACTAATAAACCTAGATGGTTTAGAGACTTTAGCAATCGATTGGCTGTTAAGTTAAATGTCAGACTTCCTGTTTTGGCTATTGAGCAAGAAGTCTTGAATTGTATGTTATAACTCTAAGAGGGGTTCATAGTAGTAATACAGTGATATCTGCTAAGGATCACGCGATATTGGTTGGCTTTAGTTGTGTTGCATCTTCATTATGATGGAAGCTATGCACTTCTATTCTAGATCTTCCCTATGGTGAAAGCTCTGTGTTAGTGGTACCTGATGAGGACCACCTTCTATTAGCCAGGCTTATGCTATTTGCATCTTCTCTATGGATCTTAGAGAGAGCATTTGCATCTTCCCTTTGGAGGAAGCTCTGCACCCACCCCAAAACTATTGATGCTAGATGGTTTTACTATGCACATTGGAGGCGCTAGCATCCTAGAAGGATGCGTTCTCTTAATCCACAACAAGTCCAGGAGCTGGTGTGGGGCCAGACCCTTCTGACGGTAATACTTTCTGAGGTAAGGAATGAGTGAGGTAATCACCCTTGAAGGATTCAGGGCGTGCCATGATTAGCGGTAATAACTAGAGTAATAATCACAGTGTTTTCGTGCTGTCTGTCCTATAGGAATAACATTCAGTGAGTCTGTCTATATAGGACAAAGACTTAACTATTGAACATGAATTTGGGAAGCAATAAAAGTCTTTACTTGAAAGATTAATAAAAGAATCAAGTGGAATTCTGTAATAAGCTGCATAAAATGTTAATGCAAATCTTGTTTTGTTGATGATTATGTTACGGTATCCCACTGAGTATTTTTATACTCAGCATCCTCTTGTGATGTAGGTGCTTATGTGGAAAATTGACTTCACGTGGCACTTGGGGATTAGACGGCTCGAAAGTGAAGATGTCCAGAAAGCTTCATAGTATATTTTCACCTTCTAATTTGTTCAAAATCTTGTAATAAGGCGCGTTTCTAGTGTATTTTGAGTTGGATTACAGACTTGCACATAGAGGACTTGCGTTGGTTTTGTATCCAAAATTGTAAACCCCAGTTATCATGGCCTAGATGCTTAGTCAATGAATTTCAACTAATGATTTATCATACAAAGGAATAATCCTCTAAATTTTTCGCTATTACTCTAATTTAATAGATGGCAGGGTTTGTAATTTTGATAAAAGACAGTATTCAATAACAAAAAATGCACTTTCAATCATGAAACCACGTTTTTTTATAAATGCCCCTGTCTTTTTTTTTAAAATTATAGGAAATATCATTAAAAGAAGTGAAGCTAGATTCTTTTGGGAAATCTCCTGGTTTCCCAAAATAAGCTGGATTCTTATGGTGCGTTTGGGAGAGTCTTGTTCTCCAGAGGTAACCGGTGCTCGTGCTTAATCTCAACTAGCCCCTACTCCTAATGCCACGCCGACTGGTGATCTGTACATGAAATATGCATTTTATTATCTCCTAAACTTATGTTTCTGCTAGTGTTTGTTTAGAATAACTGCTACTTTAATATAGTTTTTGGTTTTTGTAGGAAACGAGAGCAAAACGCAGAAATGGGATAAAACACGACTCTAATGATTGAATATTTACAACTTCGATTGCATATCTCTGATGGGACTGATTTAAGCTTCATGTTAAAGTACACGAAGTCAGCTTTCCAACGCCACTGACTGTTCGCAATTCGGAGTTCGGAGCAAAAAGTTATGATCATTTGAAATATCGCGCGCGAAAGAGACACAATGAAAGAGAAGATCCGTTCAGATTATATCCGGCGGCTGAGATTATGACGACGGGTTTTAAGGAAGAAAAAGAAAAAAAAAGAAAGAAATTGAAATGGTCCGGTTCGGGTTTGTCTTGGTCCGGTTCAACAAAAGAAAAAAAAATAAAAAAAACCCGACCCGAGCTCAGCTCGGGCCCGTCTGTTTCAGTCGAACGCGATGCTCTGTTTTTTTGATGAGCTCGCCGGAGGAGCTTCACGACGGTGGGTTTTGCGGCGGAGGCGGCTGGTCTCGATGACGACGACGGCGCCGGAGCTGGGCGAGGCCGGAGAATGGCGTCTGGGCACGACGAGGTCCGGCGACGGAGGAAACAGTCATCACACCGGCGATGGGCTCGACTGAGGAAGACAGCAGGCGGCAGAGCTTTCCGGTGGCCACAGGCGATGACTACGGCGGATAAATTGACGGCGACGGGGAGGATGAAGAGCAGATACGGCGACGACAAGGCAGACAGCGAGACTTAGGCGGAATCGGACTCAAAGTCTCGCTGGAACTAAAAAAGGCAGTTTGTGCTCGATATGGGAAGTCTGGATTTGGACTCCGAATCGGCTATAAAAAAACAGAGGAACTCGAGAGCCAAAACAGGGCCGAGTGAAGGGAGCTTGACAAGAAAATAGCCGACAGAAGAAGAAAACGGCCGGGAGAAAACAGAAAAAAACAGAGCCTTTTCCGGCGGGATTTTGGCCGGATTCCGTCGGGATTTTGGCCGGAGCAACAGGAGGAAGAAGGAGGAGCAGAACGCCGGGAGAAAGAACTGATCTTTTGGACGAATTGCACACCGTTTCGAACTGCTACAGTACGAGTCCGCCGGAGAAGATGATGAATAGTGCTACAGTGAATAGTGAACAGTGAAATCGCTACAGTGTTTCGAAATTGCTATAGTACTTCGGTGAACAGTATTCCTATGACCAATTCGACGAATCAGGCTTTTTCTTCCCTTATTTTCATGTCTAGCTAAATTTCATTGTACTAAGACTAGATGAAGCCCTGCTGATTGTTTGACTCTCAATACTTATTTGCATTTCTAAAGTTGTGATTTTTATTCCATATGCTTAATATTTGCTATGATTATTCTGTTGCTCGAGAGAGGGTAGAGTAATTGTTAGTTAAGGGTTTGTTAATGTTCGAGAGATCTTAGCGAATTCGAAGGTGTTATTTGAATAAAAATTGCATTTTTATGATTGGTCTTTGCTCGAGAGAGGGAGATTGATTAAATTAGATTTAATTGTTTAGTTGCATGTTCGAGAGGGCTGCACACATTACGATTATTCGTGACTTCAAGAGGGGCACGGGTAATTGATCACTTAGAATTGTACAGGTTTAACGGAGAGGATAGCCATTTGGTTTGGGTGGATTCGAAGTCTTAGTATATTTCTCATCATATTATTTTCTCATAAATTTCATTGCTTTGTTAGAATTAGAACTTTTCATTCTGTTATAACTAGTTTCATAAAAATCAAATCTTTCATTAGAATTAAGTTGAATCAGTCCAAGTCCTTTGGGTTCGACCTCGTTACCACTAGACTATACGTAGTCTCGTGCGATTGCGAGTAAAAAAGTAGAAAAATCAATCAATCAACTGGTCAACCTGATGGTGCGTCTGTGTTGGCTGGACAGGCCATCCCCTCTCCTCGGCTTGCGCAGTCCTCCACTCAGGCCACTAGGCCCGAGGTTGGCCACACAATCTGTTGAAAATGTTGACTTGATATAAACCAACATAAGGGTTAGGCGATCAATTGCCTAGTGGACGCGATCGATCGCCTGTAAAAACGATCGATCGTAAGTATTGTAATTTTTGTAAAACAAGGCGCAATCGATCGCCTTTGGAAGCGATCGATTCCAACGGTTACAGAGTCCATTTTGTGCATTTTTCTTCAAAAAGTTGCGTCCATTCTTTCTGAAAGAACCCAAGAGAGTCTTCCCATATAAATACTGAATGGGAAAACATAGAGATATAGAAAACACACAATCTCGCTTTTTCTCTAGATTTCTTCAATCTTTGAGCAATAACATCTCCTCTGATCGAGTTCCAGTTGGCTTGATTTGAAGTGCACCTTTAAACAAACAGTGTGGTTCATTGTATCTCGGGAACAGAACGCCAGTGATCGCCTTTGCAGGGAGGGTGGCGTATCTGTTTCAAGGACAACGTTTAGTGCGCCTCGAACCAAATCTTCTCTGTTTATTTCTGGTATTTTGTGGAATTTCATCAAACCGGTTGGTGGTACTTTTGCCCTATAATTATTTATTTTTCCAACAATCTTGAAACAGGTATGATTCTTGTTGTTTGAGTACTACTGCAATTATGGGTGTTGACAAATCTTTGAAACCTGAAAAGTTTGATGGAAAGAATTTCATGTGATGGCAAACAAAGATGAAATTCTGGTTAACACAATTGAATGTGTTTTATGTTATTACTGATGCTATTGGTGAGAAACCTATTTCATCTGAATCTGATAAAACTGCTAGTTCTTGAGAAATTCAAACAAGATGATGAACTGTGTCATGGACAAATTTTGAGTGTTTTGAACAATGAACTGTATGATTTGCATGTGAACACTAAGTCTGCTAAGGAATTATGGGATACCCTTGATAAGAAATTTGGGAAGAAGCATGAAGGGGAAGAGAAGTATGTCGTAGGCGAGTATTTTGACTATATGATGGTTGATAACAAGTCTGTTAGAGATCAGCTAGTCGAAATATAGAATTTGGTTGCTAAGATCATTGGGAAAGCATTCCCGTTGACGAAAGACTCCAAGTTCCTGTGCTTATCGACAAACTACCACCCTCATGGCAAGATTTCCAAATTACTTTGAAGCACACAAACGGGACGCAATGTCTATTGATGATCTAATGGTAGCTATACACATTGAAGAGAAGTATAGGGCAAGATGAAATCTTACAAAGCTCCTCTTCTGGGGCCAATGATAGTGCTCAAGCTAATGTTGTGGATGGAAAATCCAAGTCCTTTGGCTATAAGAAGAAGAACAAAAAGTTTAAGAATTGGTTTTTCAAACCTAGTTCAAATATACAAAAAGACAAGAAGTCAAAGGTTAGTTGGGTCTGTGGAAATCATGGACATTTTGCAAACAAGTGTGGGGAGAAAAAGGGTTAAGACCATGGGAATGGTGGGGCTGCATCTTCCGCTCAGGCTAACATGATTATTTCAGATGATGGGTTAGTATTAACTGAATCTGAAATTAACTTGGCATGTGAACCTACCGATTGGTGGATGGATACAAAGGCTATTTTTTACATCAGTATTGATGTTTCTTCTTTTTCTTTCTATCAGGAAGTAAAGGAATGGACAATAACGATGGACAACTCCTCTGAAGCTAGAGTTTATGGAGTTGGAACTGTAGACATTCGGTTTACATCGGGGAACACGTTGACTCTCTATAATATGTTGCATGTGCCTAGTGTGAGGAAGAACCTTGTTAGTAGAGTACTTCTTAGTCGAGAGGGATATAAACTAGTATTTGAATCAAACAAAGTTGTAATAACTAGACATTGTATTTTTATTGGTAAAGGCTATGTGTGTGATGGTCTTTTTAAACTCAATTTAGTCTTATATATTAACTCTTTATTTCATGTTAATGATTCCATGGTTTGTTATGTTGATTCTGTTGATATGTGGCATATGAGGCTGGGACATGTGAATTCATAAACTATTAAGAGAATGATAAATATTGATTTGATTCCAAAAATGAATGGTGAATCTCTTGATAAATATGAAATATGTATTCAAGCGAAATAACCTAGGAAACCAGGGTGCGTTTGGATACTGATAGGTGATAGGTTAAAAATTTATATCACCTGAAAATAATCACGCTAATTTTTCCTGATTGGTGACAACCAGTTTGGGAACCTGAAAGTAGTTAGCTATCAGGGTGAAAATTTTCAGGCCTGATTTGTGAAAAGTGAAATATGTTTGGGAACTGAAAATAAATCACACTGATTTGTATTCGTCAGCTTCGGGTATCGTGTAATCGATTACACGGTAAGAAGAGCTATCGTGTAATCGATTACTGATCTATAAATGAAATATGCATTATATTATCTCCTAAACTTATGTTTATGCTAGTGTTTGATTAGAATAACTACTACTTTAATATAGTTTTTGGTTTTTGTAGGAAACGAGATTAATACACAGAAATGAAGAGAAAAGTAACTCGAATGGTTAAATCATCATAACTTTGTGTACAAATATTGGATTGGACTGATTCAAGCTTCATGTTAAAGCCCAAGAAGTCAGCTTTCCAACGTCACCAACCACGCACAATTCAGAGTTCGACACAGAAAGTTATAGCCATTTGAATTTTATGAAGAGTAACTACGATCGATCGGATATCAGTGCGATCAATCGCCAGAGCCGCAAAAGTAGTGTATTAAAGGAAACGATCGATCGTATCTACTGGAATTTTTCAATCGGCGAAGACAATAACTACGATCGATCGGTATCATGCGGCGTCGATCGGCAAAGCGATCGATCGGAGGAAATTAACGAAGGAATTGCGATTGATCGGCAAGCGAACGTTCGCCAATATGGAGCGATCGATCGCCGTATGCGGCAAACCGAAATAAGACCTATTTCGACTTGGATTTGGAAGGGGACTTCGTGGTTTCTCTTCACTCTTATAAATAGGCCTTATGAGGGAACGTTTTGGGCATTAGAAGGTAGACCACATATTTAACCTTGGAGAACCAGAGCTTTGTTGGAGGCTAGAGAGGAGGAAGAAAAGAGGTTTTTTGGAGCAAAGAAGAAGAAGAAAGATTCATGACGATGGATCTACATAAACAGGCTTTTCTTTTCTCTCTTTCTATGTGTAACTAAATTCCTTGTCAAGGCTTGATGAAGCCCTAGATGTGTATTGCTACTCTTGATAGTTTAATTCTATAAAGTTGATTATGATTCATGCTTAATGCGATTTCATGAGTTTCTTTTGAGTGCTTGATCATAGACTTGATTGATTATGAATGAAATTAGATATTGTGATTGATTTTATGCCCGATCAAGGATAAGATTAATTGCATTATAATAGAGTTGTGATTGATTCTATGCCCGATCAAGGATAGGATTGATTACAAAATAGTGGATGAACTTTCGTGTCCGATCAAGAACGTTAGTGAATTCATTATTAATTCGTGTGTCCGATCAAGAACACGAAATGTCAATGTATGCTTAATAATAATTGAGAGTAGTAATTGCATGTCTAGTGGTGGATTCTCTGCCTTGATATTTCTCCATATTGATTAAATCTCAGTTAGATTAGATAAAGTCCATTGCTTTCTTTAGAATTAATTAAATTACATCTTTTACTTCTCTTGAATTTGGTAAAAGATTAATCCGTCCCTGAGGTTCGACAACCCTTTAATACTCACCGTAGTATAATTGCCTTGTGCACTTGCAAGGGTTTTATATTTAAACGATCAAGTTTTTGGCGCCGTTGCCGGGGACGGAAGTCAATAGTTTACCAGATTCAGTAGCTTAATTAGTGTTAGAGTAGTTTAGTGAGTCATAGCTTAGATTATTTGTCAGTAGCTTAATTTGTGTTTTTCTTTCTTTTTGCAAGGTTAAGAGAAGACGTGGAATTCTCGCTAACGTGGAAGGGCCATCCCTCCTTCCCTTTTTTAGATTAATTTGTGTGTTTGGTGTTTTTCTTTTCTTTCTGTGACTGCATGTTGTGCTAGTTGTGGCTATTAGGACTGCTAGTTATCGATATCTAGGACTGATGATTGCTAGTTGTGGATATCTAGGGTTGTTTTTCTGATTTTGGATGTGTGACAGTGTGGTTCGGGTGTTGATGAATACATGGGGAAGAAATGTCTTCACCTTTTTATGGATATAGCCACGAGAACCCATATAGGAGCTTTAATGATTATTGTTCTTCACACACACCTAATCTCCCTCCCTATGAAGTGCACTACCACCCACATCCCTTATATGCTGATACTTACAACCGTGGGTGGGATAATCACTCTAATTTTGGGAGTGGCACATCTTCCTTACAATACACAACTCCTTATATGTCGGAATCATGTGCCCTCTGTTTAACTCCTATTCATACCCCAGTGGAGTGCCCTTTGGCCCATGAGTACCCTGATTTTATACGTAAGTATGTTAGTGAGGCCCAAAGTCTTCATAGGTGGGAGGATCATCCTAATAACCCTTGGGAGCTACCCAACCCTGGGCCCACTCTTCATCAGGCCCCAAGACAAGATTTCCTAAGCCCACACCTGCCTTACCAACGAGCATCTACTCCTCAGTTTGACCAACCCACTAGACAATATACCTTAGAAAGCCAAATGAGCCAATTATTAGCCCTTGTAGCTGAGATGGCAGCCGAGATAAAAACTGAGATAAAAGCTGAGATAGAATCCAAACACAGAGAGCTGAAAAGTGAACTACAGACCCATGCCCAGATTGTCCATTCTCACACACAGGCTCTTGCCAACACTGAAATACAGTTAGATCAGCTAACACAGGCCATGAATAGGAATGAAGAATGTATTTTACCTGTCGAGCCTCAATATCCGAAGGGAAAATTTTCTAATGAAGGGATCTGTTTTTCCCCTGACTATGATGTTACATCCCTTCAAAATGCCCAAAGGTTTGACAATGAGCTTGAGTGGGCTTTACATAATGATCAAGAGGGTGTAGAAATTAAAGAAGAAGTGAGTGTGTTGATAGAACCAAATTTTCAACCTTCTTCTATATCTGAGGAGTTGCAGTCTACAACACTATTAACAGAACCTTCTATTCCTGAAGCACCATTCATATCTTGTATAGATCAATCTAACTCTTTGTTTAATGAATATAACTTAGACTGTTTCATAGATAGTTTAGTTGATTCACTAATTAATAAAGCTTTCCCAGTTGGGTTACTAGAAGAGGTCCATAAGGCCAAAATGGTTGATGTAGGGGAGGAGGTTCCCTTTATATTAAAATTTTCTGATGACCTTCTTCCATGGACAATGCAGGGACCCCTCTTTCCAAAGCTTCTACACCCACCACTCCATCCTTTTATTCCACGATGTGCTCCATACATAGGCAACAAGGATAGGAGTGTGTGGGGAAATCATTTAATTGATCCAGGCTGAATTCTTGATGATCTAAACCCTGCAAACGACCGTGACCCAGTCTGGCTGAAGACGTTAAACTTAGCGCTTGGTGGGAGGCAACCCACGTATTCAGGTGTATTCTCTCCTTTATCTGATTTTCTTTGTTATATGCTCATTGTCATGCTATATTTTGTTCACATTGAGGACAATGTTCATACTAGGTTTGGGGGAGAGGATATGCTAAACAAAAAAAAAATCGAAGAACAGTAGATACGATCGATCGTATTTAAACGATCGATCGCTATCCGATCGACGCCTTATATTTGTGATCGATCGCGCTGCGGTACATCGACACCATTCATCTTCAATCTAACGGGCGCTGTTTCTCATTTATATAACGATCGATCGGCTAAAATAGCGATCGATCGCGGGTCGTCTTCCTCGAGCATAAAATCCGAACGGCCGCGGCGAGAGAAATCTATTTTCGCTTGCCGTCGCCGTTTCCGACCCTTGTTTGAGCTGAAACTCCGGCCCCTGAAGGATTTTTGCACGTAGAATCCAGATCCGGTGTCTGTTTCCATGATTTCCCACTCCTTTCATCGCAATCACTCCTTTTTCTTCCGGTAAGCCGAAATTTAAAAACTCGGCCAGGCCACCAAGCCCCCACATCAGGTCAGCCAGGTTCACGACCAAACCCAGCAATCGCTAGCACAAGACTCTCCTACCACTCCTGTCTCATATTCAGCCTCTGGAATAGTAAATATTCAAAAGAATGCTATAATGTCAATGTCTATGATCCCTCAAGGATTGAGTCAATCGTATATCTCTCTCTCACACAAAAGGAAAATCAAGGGCAAGTCAATCTCTTGTGGTTGAAGACGATGAAGAGTCAACCATGGGGACATCAGAACCTCTCAGGCCCGATTTTATTCCGGAATCAACCGAACAAAACTTCATGTCACAAAATTCCTACTATGATGAATTTGTTGAAGTCTAAAGTAAGAGTTCTGAAAGGAAAAAAACAAAGGCTCAAAAGAAAGCTCAGGTAGTCCTTGAGCAATTTCAAAGAATTCAGCAATCTTGCCTCGGTAAGGGCCAATCCAATCAGGTTTGATGTCTTTAGTATCTTGGAATACCCGAGGTCTTAATCACCTAAATAAGGCTCCCGCTGTTAGGCAGGTGATTCTAGACTTCTCTTGGGCATTAGTAGTTTCAATGTGACAAGAGTTACAAGGAATAACTCTCGTAAAATTCAAACTTCTATTAGTATTACTTGGAATTTATATATAAGTATGATTCAGATCCAACAGGGCTCATTTAGGTAGGATGGAATCCATGTTTTTTTCTATATCAAAGATGCATGAAGGGGCTCAATTTGTTCATTGTTTAATTACAATGTTGCATTTTTATGTATGTTTTAAAATTCATATTTGTCTAAATTAGTATCAGTCATTTTAGAAATTATATTGTGAAAATACATAGTAAAAACTAGTTTTAGATCAATAGTTTTTTACACAATATCTCCTATATATCTATAATATTTTATCTGTTTGGTCGACGGATATTTTATCGAAATTCGATACAACATTCCTTGTATGGTCACGACCAAACTTAGCAATCACTAGCAGGTCACTCTCCTACCACTCCTGTCTCAAATTCAGCCTTTGGAACAGTAAATATTCAAAAGAATGCTATAATGTCAATGTCTATGATCCGTCAAGGATTGAATCAATCGTATATCTCTCTCTCACACAAAAGGAAAATCAAGGGCGAGTCAATAGACCTATAAGGTTTTCTAGGTTGTTTTGCTTGAACACATATTTCACATTTATCACTAGTTTCATCATGCAATTTAGGAATCAAATCAAGATTCATCATTCTTTTAATAGTATTTGAATTCACATGTCCAAGTCTCATATGCCACACATCAAAAGAATCAACATGATAAACCAAAGAGTCATCTACTTGAAATAACGAGTTATTACAAGAAACCAAATTTAGTTTCAAGAGGCCATTACACACATAGCCTTTACCAATAAAAGTACAATGTCTAGTTATTACAACTTCATTTGACTCAAACACTAATTTATATCCTTCTCGACTAAGAAGTACTCCACTAACAAGATTCTTCCTCACACTAGGCACATGCAACATATTACGAAGAGTTAACGTGTTCCTCGATGTAAACCGGGTGTCCACATTTCCAACTCCATAAACTCTAGCCTCAGAGGAGTTCCCCATCATCACAGTCCTATCTTTTACTTCCTGATAGAAAGAAAAAGAAGAAACATCAACACCGATGTAAACAGTTGCCCCTGTATCAACCCACCAATCGGTAGATTCACATGCTAAGTTAATTTCAAAATTTGTTAATACTAACCTGTCATCTGAAGTAACCATGTTAACATGAGCAGAAGATGCAGCCCCACCATGACTATGGTCCTGACCATTCTTCTCTTTGCACTTATTTGCAAAATGTCCCGGTTTCCCACAGACCCAGCAAACCTTCAACTTCTTGTCCTTATGGATATTTGAACCAGGTTTGAAAGACCGATTCTTAAACTTCTTGTTGTTCTTCTTATTGCCATGAAACTTTGGTTTTCCTTCCACAACATTTGCTTGAACACTATCTTTGACCCCAGAAGATGAGCCTTGTAAGATTTTCATCTTACATTTATGCTTTTCTTCAATTTGTATGGCCACCATAAGATCATCAACGGACATTGCGTCCCTTTTGTGTTTCAAGTTAACTTGGAAATCCTGCCATGAGGGTGGTAGTTTGTCGATAAGCGCAGGAACTTGGAGCCTCTCGTCAACGGGAATGCCTTTCCCAATGATCTTAACCACCAAATTAACAACCTAGTTTCTAACAGATTTGTTATCGACTATCTTGTAGTCAAAATACTCGCCTATGGTGTATTTCTCTTCCCCTTCATGCTCTTTTCCAAATTTCTTATCAAGGGTATCCCAAAGTTCTTTAGCATATTTAGTGTTCACATGCAAATCATATAATTCATTGCTCAAGACACTCAATATTTGTCCATGACATAGTTCATCATCTGGTTTGAATTTATCACTATCAACAGGCTTAGTTGTTCCAACATCAGATGAACTAGCAGTCTTGTCAGATTCAAAAGACACAGTTTTATCCACAAGAGCATCAGAAATCACATAGAATATGTTCAATTGAGTCAACCAAAATTTCATCTTTGTTTGCCATCGCATGAAATTCTTGCCATCAAATTTCTCAGGTTTCAATGATTTGTCAACACCCATAATTGCAGTAGTATTCAATCAACAAGAACAAGACTTATTTGTTTCAAGTTTGATGGGATTGTCACATAAAAGAGGGCTAAAATACTACCAAATTATGCACATACAATTGACAAATATACATATGAAATACCAGAAAGAGTATAAGAATTAGAACCAGGTTTGAGGCACGCTATGCGTTGTCCTTGAAACAGATACGCCGCCCTCCGTGCACAGGCAATTAATAGCATTCCGTTCCCGAGATACAACGAACCACACCGTCAGTTTAAAGGTGCACTTCAAATCAAACTGACTGGATCTCGATCAAAGGAGATTCTATTGCTCAATGATGGATGATGAATTAAGAGAGAAGATGAACAAGTTTTTCCTTGTTTTCTGTTATTCTTTTCTGAGAAAAAACGTTCTATTTATATAGAAGGGCTCTGTTAGGCTTATTTTGGAAGAAGAGACGCAATTTTCCGCAGAGAAACAGCAATTTTCTCGATGTAATCGTATAACCGATCGATCGTGTTATAAGACAATCGATCGCTTAGCGATCGATCGCCTTATTTAGCCTAAAATTACGCGACCGTTTTATCACGGTGCACAAATCCTAAAATTTCAGTAACTACGATCGATCGTTTTCAACCCGAACGATCGTTGCCAATGCAAAAACCAATTTGCAGAAAATCACAGTAACTACGATCGATCGTTTCATCACGGTCGATCGCTACACGATTGATAGCGTTATTTTACCGATCGATCACTTTATTTTTAACTATTTTTGTTTAATTTCAAGTCAAATTTCAAAATGTTTCCAAGTTTCAAGAATCATTAGCATGATGGCAAAGGAAACTCCTCGCTATGAGATGCATAAGAAAAACACATATACTTTGCATCTGAATTTGGAGTGCATGCAGACTTAAAGACCCTTCAGTTATGGAGTAGTCAAACTAGTCAGGTGATCATTATGGATTTTGAAAAATTTTGACATGTGGCCGAAGGGATTGGTGGCGGGATACGGTACTCTAAGAGGTCGGTTGCCCTACCCCTTCTAATACCTTGTCTATAGTTACTAATAAACAAGGTATTCATTCTCTCTGCCCCATATTAACCGTGTGTGATATCCTAATCGAACAGTTATTAGCTCATTTTGGATGTCCTATTCAGAAAAATTTTGTGGGACGGAAGTAGCTAGTTAGCAAACTATAATCTGTGCTCGAGGTGAAGTAGGACGAAGAAGGCTGCAAAAAGTGGTAGAGGGTGTGAGGAGGAGAATGCCGAAACTTGGGATGGACGGAGAAAATCTAATCCAGGACAGAGTGCTTAGGCCCCGTTTGGTTCGTGATCGTTTAAAATTAAACCCTTGCAAGTGCACAAGGCAATTGTACTACGGCGAGTATTAAAGGGTTGTCGAACCTCAGGGACGGATTAATCTTTTACCAAATTCAAGAGGAGAAAAAGATGTAGTTTAATTAATTCTAAAGAAAGCAATGGACTTTATCTAATCTAACTGAGATTTAATCAATATGGAGAAATATCAAGGCAGAGAATCCACCACTAGACATGCAATTACTACTCTCAATTATTATTAAGCGTAAGTTAACATGATATGGTAATTCATGTTCTTGATCGGACACACGAATTAATAATGAATTCACTAACGTTCTTGATCGGACACGAAAGTTCATCCACTATTTTGTAATCAATCCTATCCTTGATCGGGCATAGAATCAATCACAACTCTATTATAATGCAATTAATCTTATCCTTGATCGGGCATAAAATCAATCACAATATCTAATTTCATTCATAATCAATCAAGTCTATGATCAAGCACTCAAAAGAATACTCATGAAATTGCATTAAGTATAAATCAAAATCAACTTTATAAAATTAAACTATCAAGAGTAGCAATACACATCTAGGGCTTCAACAAATCTCTAGACTGTATTACTTTATGTAACTAGTGTGTGTGAGTGAGTTTTATTAGCTCAAGCACATGTTCCAAGAGGACTGTAACAGAAAGATATTGCTCAGTTAAGTTCTCTATCCTCCAGTATACTTACTCACACTTCCAATGCAAATTAATCTCTTAAAAATTGAAGTATGCATCATAAAGGGATAAACTATCAAAACCTAAGAAAATTACTAACAAACAACCTAAAACTAAGTAAATTTTTGTGTTTTTTTTCTCAATTTTTTTTTTTCAAAATTTTTTTTTCATTTTTTTTTAAAAATAAAAACCAAAGGAATACTACTTTTCTTTTCTACACCCCCAAACCTAAACGAAACATTGCCCTCAATGTTTACCAAAATAAATATCACAATGATGAGTAAAAAGAAAAGGAGTGTAAGGAAAGAAATCACCTGAATGGAGATGCCTCATGGTAGATGTAGAGCATTGAAACACACAAACTAAGAATGAGGAGTAAGTACAAAATATGGAAAAAGAAAATACACCCCCAAACCTAGATTGTAGCATCCCCACACATGTATCAACAACCTAAATATTAAACAAATATAAAAAACTATCAAAAACCAAAAATTTGGGTTGCCTCCCAAGAGCGTTAAGTTTTACGTCTTCAGACAGACGTAACCAAAAATCATGTAGGAGCATTAGGTTCATCCAAATCTAGAACAATCTCCTCTCTCTCAGTAAAATCCTCTAAATATGGTTTCAATCTTTGCCCATTAACTTTCAAAATAGTTCCATCTTTAGGGTTTTGAATGTCAACCGCTCCATGGGAAAATACTTTGTGCACAATGAAAGGTCCAGACCATCGGGAACGGAGCTTTCCTGGGAAGAGATGTAACCTGGAGTTATAGAGCAAAACTTTTTGACCGGGCTCAAATGACTTCCTCAATATTGATTGATCATGAAAAACTTTGGTCCTCGCTTTGTAAATCTTCGCATTCTCATAAGCCTCATTACGAATTTCGTCTAATTCATTGAGTTGCAATTTTCGAAGTATTCCAGCCTTGTCCATATCAAAGTTAAAAGTTTTGATGGCCCAATAAGCACGATGTTCTAATTCCACAGGTAAATGACAAGGTTTTCCAAATACAAGTCTATAGGGAGACATTCCAATTGATGTCTTAAATGCAGTACGGTAAGCCCACAATGCATCATTTAATCTTTCAGACCAATCCTTTCGGTCGGGACGAACCGTTTTCTCAAGAATGCGTTTAATTTCCCTATTTGAAACTTCTACTTGTCCACAAGTCTGCGGATGATATGGAGTTGCAATTTTATGAGTAATGGAGTACTTTTTCAGAAGTGAGTCAAAAGCTCTATTGCAAAAATGTGTACCACCATCACTTATAATTGCACGAGGGGTTCCAAAACGAGAAAATATGTTTTCTTTCAAGAACCGAACCACTACTTTGTGATCATTTGTTTTGCAGGGAATGGCCTCTACCCATTTGGAAACATAATCTACAGCAATGAGGATATAGAGATAACCAAACGATGGAGGAAATGGGCCCATGAAGTCAATACCCCAAACATCAAAAAGTTCAACAATCAGGATGTTAGTAAGGGGCATCATGGACCTACGTGATAGTGTACCCATACGTTGGCATCTGTCACATTTTGTGCAAAATTCATGAGTATCTTTGAATAAAGTAGGCCAATAAAAACCACTCTGCAAAATTTTTGCAGCAGTCTTTTTCGCACCAAAATGGCCACCACATGCATGAGCATGGCAAAAAGAAATGATACTATCAACTTCATGCTCTGGCACACATCTCCTAATGATTTGATCTGGGCAATACTTGAACAGGTATGGATCATCCCAGAAAAAATGCTTAACCTCGGCGAAGAATTTGGATTTATCTTGTTTTGTCCAATGTTCAGGAAGTTGAGTTGTGACAAGATAATTAACAATATCAGCATACCAAGGCAATTGAGAGACAACAAAAAGTTGTTCATCAGGGAATGACTCATTCAAAGGTAAGTGTTCTTCAGCAGACTCGTCAATAAGTCTAGACAAGTGATCAGCAACAATATTTTTAGAACCTTTCTTGTCTCTTATCTCAATATCAAATTCTTGAAGTAATAGGACCCAACGAATTAAACGAGGTTTAGTGTCTTTCTTTGAAAGAAGATATTTCAAAGCTGCATGATCTGAAAACACTATGACCTTGGATCCTAAGAGATATGATCGGAACTTGTCTAAAGCAAAAACTACAGCCAACAATTCTTTTTCTGTAGTAGAATAATTGAGCTGAGCATCATTGAGAGTTCTACTTGCATAATAGATGACATGGGGTATCTTATTCACCCGCTGCCCCAAGACAGCTCCAACCGCATAATCGGATGCATCACACATGAGCTCAAAAGGTAAATTCCAGTCTGGTGGTTGGATGATGGGTGCAGATGTGAGAAATTGCTTGTGTTGATCAAACGCTTTAGAACAATCATCATCAAAGACAAAAGGAGTTTCTTTAGCAAGCAGATTGCACAAAGGTCTTGAAATTTTGCTAAAGTCTTTGATGAATCATTTGTAAATCCCAGCATGGCCAAGAAAAGATCGAACCTCCTTTACTGATTTTGGTGGAGGCAGACTTGAAATTAAGTCAACTTTGGCCTTATCAACTGCAATTCCTTTATTAGAAATAACATGCCCCAGAACTATCCCTTGACGAACCATAAAGTGACATTTCTCCCAATTTAGCACAAGATTTGTTTCTTTACACCTTGCCAAGACAAGAGACAAGTGGTGTAAACATTCATCAAAAGAGGATCCAAACACCGAGAAGTCATCCATGAAAATTTCAAGAAATCGCTCAACCATATCTGAAAATATGCTCATCATGCACCGCTGGAATGTGGCGGGTGCATTACATAACCCAAATGGCATGCGGCGATATGCATATGTTCCAAAAGGACAAGTGAATGTGGTCTTTTCTTGATCCTCTGGAGCAATGGGAATTTGATTGTAGCCTGAATAGCCATCTAAAAAATAATAGTAGCTATGACCAGCAAGTCTCTCAAGAATCTGATCAATAAATGGCAAAGGAAAGTGATCTTTCCTTGTGACCGAGTTCAATTTTCTGTAGTCAATACAAACCCGCCACCCGGTGGTCATTCGGGTGGGGACTAATTCATTATTATCATTTTTGACTACTGTGATTCCTGACTTCTTAGGAACAACCTGAACTGGACTGACCCAAGTACTATCTGATATGGGGTAAATGATGCCAACATCTAACAATTTTAGCACCTCGGTTCTGACGACCTCCTTCATATTAGGGTTAAGTCTGCGTTGCATTTCACGGGAAGATTTTGCATGCTCCTCAAGGTAAATGTGATGCATACACAGAGCAGGACTTATACCCTTAATGTCTGCTATTGTCCACCCCAAAGCTGTCTTATGTTCGCGAAGAACATTAAGCAACTTTCCTTCCTGTTCTAAATTAAGGTCTGAAGAAATGATAACAGGCAAGGTATCAGTAGAACCTAAAAACGCATATTTAAGTGTATCTGGTAATGGCTTTAGGTCAAGTTGGGGTGGTTTTTCAATAGATGGGAC